>CM067375.1:33983305-34359589 GCA_034401795.1 Chaetoderma sp. LZ-2023a | reverse complement strand
GCATGACACGTGTGTTTGTAACAGTTTAATTTAACAGATAAATTCTTAAACAGCTGTCTACAAACCAACTGAAACTCAAGGAGAATATACTGTGAGACTCACTCAACAATGTATGTCTTTCTATGTTATATCGGGATCCAATCGCGTATATAAACTAATACATCGGGAACATGCCACCACTAAGCAGCATTAGTAATATTCGTCGAACCGGGAACATGCTTGTTTTATGTCCAATTACCGGGTACTTCAGATATAAGAAGTTACCGCTTAGATCGTTCTCAGGCCGTGAAAAAATTCATATTGATTACCGGTGCGCTGTCTAAGGTATGATATTATTCTAAGCATATATTTGTGGATACATAATGCAAATTCTGAGCGATGTATAACGTGTAGCGAGACTAGTTCCCAGCCTATGTAGTAATGCTAGCGGAAATACAACGGGCATTTATTTATAGAATTTGACAGACAGATGTTATCGATCTTTTAGATGGTTGAAAATGCTGAATTCCCTTGTAAATAGCATGTTTCAGATCAAAAAGTTGTTGAAACTTTTCTGTTTTCCACGATCAGAGATTACTACCGTTCTGGGCTTTGTCACTTACGCAACCATTTTTTCGTTCACGGTAATTTTACTTCACGTAACCGAAACGCGAACGAAACGATCGTTCTCGCCAAATTTTGGAGGGCTGTTCCAGTCAAATTAATTTTAAAATATTTAAGTTTTGTACGGTTGCCGTGAAAATTTTTCTATTTTTCATTTGGTATGACCGGGCAATGTTACACAATGGGTATTAGGAAATTATAAAATTTAGTATGGAAAAAGTATAGAAATTTATTCTGCTCAAGGTGTATGAAGCCTGAAATTAGGAAAACGTATGTTTACATTCATATCCAACGTGTTTGACTCATAACATTGATATTTGTCAGTCAAATATCAACAGCTTTAGCTGTTCGCAGTCACACCAGATGATCACTGGTTAACGGTATCTCACGATCTCCACACGGAAATAGTTGTAATTTCGTGGCAAATTCAAATCATTTGTAGGGACAATTTGGGGGTGTTTCAGGGATTTTGTGATATGATTTAACTGAAGACAGTTAAAATTTAGTGTTTAATAACAGGATTCATGTAATTTGGTTTTATTGTGGAAATTTGCGGCGTCTCAGCAGCGCTGATATACGTTGAAAATGGAATCGTACTACTCAAGACTCGCTCCATTTTTCCCGTCAGAATAATACCGGTATTAAAGGTATACCGGTATGAAAATTGATATCGATACTGATATTCATTTTTCTAATACCGTGAATCCATAGCCTCAAATTACAAAAGAGTTTTGTTGTTGGCGCGCCAATAGGCTTGCACAATATTGTCCTAGGAGGTATCGCGTTATATTGTGGTGAGAAAATCGCGATATTTCGATATATCATATAGCCTATTTTATGGTGTGTGAATTCACTGGGCGAATTGGTTCTTGGTTGAGTTGGACTGCACGGTTGGGCTTATGTAGACACGGCGGCTTCGCTATGAGTTTTCTTATCAGTTTTAACCCGAATATGACTTCTAATTGGTAAATTTCAACAAAAACTTTAAATCCAGTCGCCAAGATGCTTAAAGCGAACATTATCACATGATTTATATATTTTACTAATAATAGTTTGCCTTCAGAATCATCTCGAATAGTTCACTTTTCTGGCTAAAGCGTGTATACCATCTCATTTAGCTATCACATTTGTAAACGCACCAACTCTCGCCTCCAAAAACAGGAGAGCAAGCAATAGCACGTGATTTATATATTTTCGCGACGCCATTTATTGTCAAACTTAGCATTAATTTTGATTTTATTAAGAAATATACAATATTTATACCGTCCCAGGTAATAATGTCACTCAGGCGATCATGGTTTTGAGGTATACAGTACAGCGACAAGAAATTGTACCGGTAAATTGCGTTCAATTTTCGTATTATTGTCCATCTTTTAAAACGATTTTAAAGAATGAACTTCAACTTTTTATTGGCCTATTCCTAATATAAGCCCAACCCTCTCGCAAAGATGTTTTGGAAATAAATTGACCAGCTTGCCGTAATAGAAGGCAGGGTTCGATCTATTTATGTCCGCTAGTCCGAGACTACCTGATTCTCATACGGACTACTTATAGTCTGTTGGTCACAAGTCCGGTGGACTAGTACAAAATTTCTGTCAAAATTATCCGTTAGACTCGCAAAAACGAAATATTCCATGACGTTGAGAAAACTAATGCATAAGTTTCTTGCAAACACGCAAGCTTACCCGCTTAAAATTACGGCAGACGCTATATATGTTAAAATCTATGATAGCAGTGCCAGTTCATAGTCGGCAACCATTCCGGAGCGTTTGCATTTAATTCACGCTCAGCATTTTACGGTTTCTATATGTAGGACATAAAAGATCCGAAACAACCTAATCACTTAATGTGTGCAAAAGTGCTGACATCGTAAAACAAATTACTTGGTCAGTTCAGTCTAGAGGGATACAAGAATTGCTCATTTACTCGTAACCGAGTTGCATATCTTATGAATTGATCGGTAATTATGTAGAATTCATAAAATTGATTTTGACCGATACTGACATATCTGGCATGTGTATATGGCTTGGAAACTACATATAATATAGTATAACGAATAAATCAATACAAATATCTGTACACTCTACATTTAATAATTAAACAAGTATACTGATGACAGATTTTGCCGAGGAACATATACACTCCCAACTTTCCCGACGAATTGAATGTTCCGGTTCATTTTGTCCTAGAGGGGGATATGAGAATTGCTATTATCCAGGAACATTGTCATGTCGAATTTAGTAATGTCTATATCAACCGATTTTGGGACAAATATGATAAAATGTATCAAATAGTATATAACTACCTCTATGATAGCAATAGTCAGAACTGAGAAAATTATGCCATTACACATACTCCAATTCAGTGACTGACCGTCTAAGAATCTGTTTTAGATAAAATATCAGAGCGCATAGTAGCTACACGGCATATGACACCGTGTAGCCTGGTTCCCAAATAAAATGCCCCAGGGAACCAAGCTATCACAACGGGTAAGGTGTACTGCAGTTCTGAATGCATTAACTTCCTGGTTAGTGTGCTGTAAAAATATGTGCATGCATGTCAAGATATTGCCATGACTTGTAAAATAGTAACGCATTTTGGACACGTAATACGCTAATTCTTCTTATATGCACCAAAATGTATGATCATGGTGCGTATTATTTAAGATGTGCAATGCGTTACTCCTGTATTTCGCTCTGAAATTTATAGAAAAAAATCTTATTTAGCATAACTGCGCATATATATTCATATGCCTGATTTGCTGATTACTGAAACTACACAACAAATTACATGTGGTGTCTGGTTCCCTGTACGATATAATTTTATAGCGCTAAAAGAATTGATAACGGTTCCAAACTAATTAGGCAATGTCAAATCAAGCGATAAGGTTACTAAAAACTTTGGCTGGAAATGTGAGTACCATAGGATATGTATTGCGTGATATGTAAGATTTTCCGAACTCCCTTTAACAGGACTAGTGCTTTTAGCTGCGGACTAGTCTATTTTCAAAATCCCTAGTCCGACGGACTAGTGACATAAAAAGATCGCCCCCTGAGAAGGCTACGCTACAAACACATGACAAATAGGCAGAATACGGCGTGACAGTAAAATTTCCACGATATTTCGAATTTTTTTTCAAAATCATCGTAAAAAATCGTGGCTGGAAAAAAAATCATGATTTTCGATAATATCGGATAATCGTGCAAGCCTAATCGCCCAACACAATAAGCGATCTAAATTTTAATTCTTTGGCATTCACACAAATTTCGTCGCATATTTGAATTAGCTTTGGATCATTTTATATTGGTCACTTACATTGGGATGGTTGTGTCTTGCCAGATTGTAGCGCTATAGTGTTCGAAATTAGTGCTCTAATTGGTTTTAATAGCATTTCCGAGTGCCTATTGCCTATGTGAACATCAATGTCGTCATAAAAGGTGTAATGTAGTCAACCAAATTGAGATATAGTTATAGTAGAAACAAAATACTACTATAACCACTGATATAATATACTGACAGAACTGAATCCATTTCAGATATAAAATATAAAACTGCTGAAAATTCTTTAATAAATTTGACTGAATTTTGGTGCTGCCATATGCAATAACAAATTTCAATCAACTTGTTTCCAAAATAATAAGACACTAGTTTAATTGCACAGCCTTCATAGATGTACATATATATTTCTCCTTCGATCAATACTCACCATTCTGTTACTTCTGATATACAGCTGGCCTTGACAGCGGCTCTAGGATTATAGACTTAGAAAGTTTTACCGACTCCTGGGAACCGGGTACTCGGCTCCCAACTGCCGAGTACCCGTTTACCATAGAGCTCATTCTTGTTTGCATAGCAACAAGAGCAATACATGCTTTTTGCATTAAGGATTTTAGTGTTTTAAAATAATCTAAGTCTTTAATCAGTGATAGTTTGTGTGTTCTGAAAGGATTAACTAAGGACTATGGAGAATACCGCCCAAGACAACCAGGTTGTATTGTTCTTTATTATCCATAGTTAAAAGACTTAGGTCTCTAAATTTCGTTGTGTCGCATGTTCCAATTTCTGTCCCCATAGAATCTGGGACGTGTGCTAACAACGATATATGCCAGACGATCGCCTTCTTTAAACCCCAACAGGCAATCGGCAGATATGAAAATAGGTGTTTGCTACGGTATTTCTAACACGAATATCGGCTGACGTCGTTCTCCGTAGAATCCGAGCGGGTGACGTCACACCCGGTCGCTCAGATGTTTATGTGAAGAAAATTTTTTTCATTAATTCGCGCATCTTATTCTGGGTGCTGCGTACTAAAAATGGTACCGGAAACTTTAGAATGATCAAGTTTACGTGTGATCACGATCGGTTTGCAATGATCGGTGGTTTCAAAATTCTTGAGTAGATGTGTGGTCTGCGGTTTTACCGTGTGAGACAGCAGTTTTGTTATACATTTTGTTGTTTTCTTCACATATCGTGCTGCGTTCGTTAGGAGTATAATTTATATTGATTAGTAAATATACCCTGAATGCTATGCGATATGATTCCTGGCGCCGTTACACATCCTGGAGGATCTATTATGGGTGTGTTGTGCCCGCCGCGTACTTGTCGTCATAATCAATGCGATCGTTGTTGTAACGTGGCGGGGTGGGGTGCGGGGAGGTTACGGTTAATTTATGAGTCAAATTATTTGAAAATTAATTGTCTGCCTTCCATCCGGGTCTCGTTCCGCTTGTTTATTGTAGGTTTGTGCTTATTTTATAGGCCAAGCCAGCCCCGCCATCATGTGACGACTGCCATAAGTTTGTCCGTGTAATGTTCAAGGACCATGTCTGTTTTATGTGTGCCCTGTGTAATATAGATCATAGGTGTAATGTTTGTGCAGTGTGGTCCGTCGAAACGATGGTTAAGTTCCTTGCCCAGAAGGACTTGGCTGGGTCTGACGCGGGGTCAGGCGGTCCGAGAGTAAATCGTGGAGCGCCCGGTTCGGCCGGTGCGGGTGCTCCACGTCCCCGGCTGGAGGTGGCGGAGATGGCACCGCCGGCGTGGTTTGGTCCGGCTCTGCAGGGTTTTTCTGCATAGCGTTCTGACCACGCTGGTGTCGTCCCTGCTACCAAAGGTTGGGGGGCAGTTTCTCCCCATGCCTGGTACGGATCCTGTCCTCGGACAGGATTCTGGACTGGTTACCGAGGGGGCCGTCTCGTACGGCCCCCTGGCAGTCCCGTCTGGCTTCGGCCAGACGGGTTTCTGTTTCTCTGCGGCCACCTCCGGGTGGTCCAGTAGCGGTGGCCGGTCCGTCAGGTGTGGGAGCCGTCCGCCAGGACGGTTCCACGGTTGACTCGTCTAGTGACGACTCTTCGGAGTCTGAAGACGAGGAGGAGAGGTTGCTGCGGCCCGTGAAGCCGCAGGTGGAGAATATGGAGGTTGATTCCGTCCTAGACGGAACCGGCCTCCATTTGTCTGGTTTGGCGCAAGCCAGGTCAGCGGCTCCGCCTGTGGCTGAGGCAAATCCGTTACCGTGCACCGGTTCCGTGCGGCTTGGTTTGGCACCAGCCGTCACGGGAACGGGTGTCCCGGGCCGGGCGTGGTACTCACCTATCTCGCCTGGTCCGGCAGTCGGACGTGGGGTGCCGTGGGCGCCCGTGTCCGGCTATGGTTCCGCGACTGCTACGGGTCCGTACCGTTTTTCCGTGTGGACCTACCCCATGGACCGGAGTGTTTCATGGGGTGGCGGCGGAACCGTGTGGTACCGGAGTGCCTGGCGTGTCAGCCGTGGCTCCTTGCTGGGAGGCCGTGGCTGGCAGACCCGTGAGCACGTCAACGGGTGACGTGTTTGCGGGGGTGTCTTCATCGGAGGTAGATTGGTCAGATGCTCTGGCGTGGCTAGCCAGGGTTGACCCGTCTGTGGTTTCGGCCACGGCCGATGAAGATGCGCCCCGTGCGTCGATCAGGACGGGGATTTTGCCCGCGGCCCGGATCCAGTCAGTGGGACTGGATCCACGGTTCATAGAATGGTTGGATGCTATTTATAGCAAACAACTGATGACCAAGGGTCAGCTCCCTGCGGCCTCCAGGGAGGTGCGGGCAAGATGTCGTATTCCGCGGGGGGAATACGACAGGTATGGTGTAGTCCCGTCGGTCACGGAGGATGACCGATGGGTACTGGGCGTCCAGAGTGCCGTGCCGGGTCACCCCGGTCCGGCACTTGTGGACAAGTCTCAGGTACACCAGGAAGAAGTCCTGTCCCTATGCGATGAGGGTGTGAGGGCAGCGATGAGCGCTGTCAACCACTCTTATCGTCTCCTTCAGTCGGTGTGGGCTGAAGCGGGGCAGGGCCACCCTGTGCCACCTGTGGCGCTTTCATGTGTCAATGACGGCCTGGTGCTGTCGATGGACGCATTGGCAAGGGTGCAAGCGCGTGTGACGAAATCCAGGAGGCAAATGGTCATTGACCATATGCGTCCGGCTACGGCAGTCAGGGAGCGTCTCCTTGGGACACCCCTGACAGGGCCTAGCATCTTCGGTGGCCAAGCGTGGGCCATCTTAGAGGATACCGCCAGTATCGCGCAGAATCGGTTAGCGGTAAACCTACAGCTAGAGCTAGTGCGACAAGCGCATGCACTAGGGCCTGTGGGGAAACCGCTAACGGGACAACCTTCAAAGGAGCAGAAGAAGCATAAGGGCAAGGCGAAAGCTAGGCCTGTTGCGACTTCTGCTTCAGCTGGGGTTTCAGAGCCGCCGCCGGCGAAGAAGCCCAGGAAGGTTGTAGAGGCGCCTACCCTCCCCAATGTTGCTCCTGACCGCCCTAGAGGTGGGAAGGGCAAGGGTAAGGGTAAGGCCTCAAAGGGCGGACAGAAGGGGCCGAAGCGTACCTGAGGGTACGAAAGCTCCCTTCATATCCGCCTGGACCGCGCCTGTGTGACAGGAACAGCGGTGCCAGTTATACCCGTCGTGCCTAGAACGAAATGGTTCTCTCTCGTTAAGAAAGAGGGGGGGGGCGGACTGCGAGCCGGACAACCCCGTTAGACGTCGAGGCGTCTATGGTGGGTGGAAGGCTCATGCGTTTCGTCGAGGCCTGGCAAGGTGTGACGTCAGACAGTCTGGTCCTGGGATGATTATCCCATGGTTACATGCCGGAGTGGTGGGACTTTCCACCACAAAATCTGTCTTTGGCACCTGTCTGGACACCCGTACCAAGGGAGCCAGACAAGTTAGAAGCCGTTCAAAAGGAAGTGTCGGGTTTGCTTCTGAAGGGAGCAATAAAACCAGCAAATCGAAACACTCCAGGCTTCTATTCAAACATGTTCCTTGTCCCCAAGAGCACAGGGGGATGGAGACCCATACTCAATCTCAGGCCATTAAATTGGTTTAGCCATACGCCTCGGTTCCAGATGGAAATGCCGAGGTCGGTAATGCGGGATTGAGGAAAGGAATGTGGTGTGTATCGATCGATCTGAAAAATGCATATTTCCACATTCCTATGAATCGGAGTTGGCACAGGTTTCTGAGATTTGCGTTTCAGAATCAAGTATGGGAGTTTACAGTCTCCCGTTTGGCCTGTCGACAGCTCCGAGGGTTTTCACAAGAGTGGTCCTTGCGGTGACAGCGTTTCTCAGAAAAGAGAACGTGGCGCTACACACCTACATAGACGACTGGCTGCTTAAGGCAGACTCGGCAGCCAGGTTGAACGTGGATACTGCTCTGACTCTGAAGTTACTTTCAGATCTACGCTGCATAGTCAACGAGGAGAAATCCGAGTTGACGCCCACTCAACGTTTCGTTTATTTGGGGATGCGATTCGACCTTGAGGAGGGCAGGGTTTACCCATCAGAGCCCAGAGTGGTGTCTCTGTTAGCCATCCTCAAGAGTTTTCGAGTGGGAAACCACATTCAAGGCGAGGCGGTTCCTTCAGATGCTGGGCATGATGGTCTCCATGGAGCAGGTTATCCCGTACGATGCTCTAATGCGAAGACCTATCCAGTTGTATCTGATGTCTCTGTGGAAACAGAGAACAGAACCCCTGTCAAAACTGTTGCCAGTTTTGGAGCCGATAATATCGCATCTTCTATGGTGGAAACAGCGTCAGAATCTCCTATTAGGGGTTTCGCTGCACCTACCCCGCCTCCAGCTGTCCGTCTACACGGATGCATCGCTGGAAGGGTGGGGTGCCTGCCTGGGAGAACCAGGTCTCGGGCACATGGACTCTCCCGGAGAGTCAGCTGCATATCAATCTGTTGGAAATGATGGCAGTGGAACTGGCGTTGGAAGAGTTCCTTCCGATGATCAGGGGCAGGGTGATATTGATACGGTCGGTCGATTCGACAGTAGTATCATATATAAATCGCCAAGGCGGGACCAGGTCGCCCACTTTGTGTATCAGGGTGTGGCACTTGATTCAATGGTGCAGGAATTACTCGGTTGTTTTGAAAGCAGCTCGTATTCCTGGCCGATTGAACATTCTGGCGGATGCTTTGTCTCGCAGACAGAGAATCCTGCCAACAGAATGGTCCCTCAACCCTCCAGTTCTGCGACGGATCTTCGAGCATTGGGGCAAACCCAACGTGGACTTGTTCGCCACAAAGGAAAATGCTCAAATCATGACATATGTCTCGCCGATTACAGATCCAAATGCCGTCGATACAGACGCTCTGGCGATAAGCTGGAGAGGGATGCACGCTTACGCGTACCCACCCACCATTCTTCTACCGAAGGTTTTGGTGAAGGTCAGGGAGGAACCGTGTCTGGTCCTGCTAATAGCGCCGTATTGGCCGAGCAGGGCGTGATTCACGGATCTTCTAGATCTGCTGGTGGAAAATCCTGTGCAGTTGCCCGAGATTCCGAACATAATCTCCCAGGCCAAGGGACGCTTCCTACACGAGTGTCCCGAAATGTTCA
The DNA here is from genome assembly GCA_034401795.1 of Chaetoderma sp. LZ-2023a. Classification (NCBI taxonomy): domain Eukaryota; kingdom Metazoa; phylum Mollusca; class Caudofoveata; order Chaetodermatida; family Chaetodermatidae; genus Chaetoderma; species Chaetoderma sp. LZ-2023a. The sequence continues at coordinate 34,350,097 of CM067375.1, read as the reverse complement.
ATGACTGCGTGGATGTTATCAAACAACGTTCCACGTCGGAAGGCTTTTCTCGACAGGCTGCTGATTTCATCGCGGCTGCGAGAAGGAGGTCAACCTTCAAGTCATATAACAACAAGGTTAACAGATTTGCAGACTGGTGTGAAGAAAAGGGTATTGATACCTTTCAATCCACTATCAGCAAATAGCAGACTTTCTCTGTGAGCTGTTCTTTTGAGGACTAGCTCCCGTCACAGTTGCTGGATACAAGTCAGCTTTGGCATCAGTTATCCCTTGTCTAGCCAACAGGGATAGTCCAGAGGTGGCCCAGTTAAATGTGATGTTGAAGGGAATGAGCAATCTCCGACCGAGACAACCGGTAGTCATTCCAGCCTGAAGTCTATCTTTAGTGCTTAATGTACTGGCCAAGCACCCTTTCGAACCGTTGCGTTCGGCTAGTCTAAAGCATTTGACTCTAAAGGCGGTCTTTCTATTGGCAGCTTCCTCAGCTAGAAGGCGCAGTGAGATCCATGCGCTTTCGGCAGAGAGGAACCGATTTATTGTTTCTGGAGAAGGTCTGCGTCTTCTGCCAAGAGCAGAGGTTATGTCAAAGAACCAATCTTTGAGATATCCCGGCAAACCGATCATTATACCGAAGTTAACTAGGTTTGATCGTGATGCCAGTGTCTGGTGCCCGGTCCGTGCTTTGACTAAGTACAAGAAACGGACTGACTCGTTATGGTCGAACGATAGACATCTGTGGATCTGCCATAAAAAGTCTTATGGCGCCGCATCCATGGATACTATCTCTCGTTGGGTGGTCGAATGCATTCAGACTACTCAGGAGATGGCGACTGGGCACCAGGTGCAAGGCGTAAGGGCAGACAATGTCAGAGGAATAGCCGCCTCGACCGCCCTTTACAATGGTGTTCCGTTATAGGACATCATAGCCGTTGCACAATGGCACTGTGAGTCCTCATTCACGGATTACTATATGAGGGATGTGTCAGACTCAGCCAATCCACTCGCTTTAGCTGTTTTGAAACGATAGTTAGTGACCACACTGCTTTTCACCCTTTTCTCACTTCGGTAAGAAAAGAACCTAAAGCAGGCATGGTCAGGCGAGAGGATGTCAACCAGATTGTGTCACTGATGGCCGAACCGGTGAATGGTTGGAGGCGGTACGTCTGAAGTCCAATTATCATAAGGTAATTCAATAGTGAGAGTTTTTTGTATTATGGATATGTATCATGTTCATTCATCTTATATATTCATGCTCATTCCCAGGCTAATACATGGAGTATGCAGGGAGCAGTTAACCCTCTTGGCATATTTGTGTTTTCAGGCGAGATACATGTTCGTTAGTTCTCTCCCTTTTCTTAGGAGGAAAAAGGGGGGAGGACTGTGACGCGAATGTGATTCGGTTCCGTGAACTTGACGGTCCTTTTAGGTCTCCGTTAGTCAAGTTTGAAGTCTAAAATCTTTCTCCAAGGGGCAAAATTAGCATGTATGGCTTGCCCCTTCCCACCAGGTTACTGATCAAATCTGGTGTATATCAGAAGTAACAGAATGGTGAGTATTGATCGAAGGAGAATGCAGGAAATGTCAATTTCCCTTTCTCCGAGATCTAACAATACTCACCATTCTGTTACGGACCCAGCCTCCCAGCCCCACGGAGGCAAGCCATAGTTTTCTCTTGTTTGGTGGCTATGCAAACAATATGAGCTCTATGGTAAACGGGTACTCGGCAGTGGGGAGCCGGGTACCCGGTTCCCAGGAGTCGGTAAAGCTTTCTAAGTCTATAATCCTAGAGCCGCTGTCAAGGCCAGCTGTATATCAGAAGTAACAGAATGGTGAGTATTGTTAGATCTCGGAGAAAGGGAAATTGACATTTCCTGCAATCTGGTGTATATCAGAAGTAACAGAATGGTGAGTATTGATCGAAGGAGAATGCAGGAAATGTCAATTTCCCTTTCTCCGAGATCTAACAATACTCACCATTCTGTTACGGACCCAGCCTCCCAGCCCCACGGAGGCAAGCCATAGTTTTCTCTTGTTTGGTGGCTATGCAAACAATATGAGCTCTATGGTAAACGGGTACTCGGCAGTTGGGAGCCGAGTACCCGGTTCCCAGGAGTCGGTAAAGCTTTCTAAGTCTATAATCCTAGAGCCGCTGTCAAGGCCAGCTGTATATCAGAAGTAACAGAATGGTGAGTATTGTTAGATCTCGGAGAAAGGGAAATTGACATTTCCTGCATTCTTCCTCTAACCCTTTCAACCCAGACATGCCATATAACAAACATTAATCTTATTGTAAGAAATAATTGGTTAAATATTTTGAAACTAATTTAACTGAAAGCTTTGCTACCATAGGTATCAACAATTTTCAGTGAAATTAGTTTCAGTGTACAACAGATTTCCTTAGAGCATTGACTTTCTATGACACGATAATCTGTCATCTACCAGGGGGCAATATAACAGCTTCCAGTGCAATTAGCTTCCAAATGTCCATCAACTTTGATGTTTGCCTAATTTCAAATAGGAATTTAAATATTTTGAAATTAATTTATTACTTTCATTAGTTGCAATGACAAATTGATTCCGATCAGATAATCTGCTGAGTACTTTATACTTACTACATTTGTAATTATACTTTCAAAAGCTGTGGCTTCATATGGCAGCAACATTTTTTTTCACATCAGATTAGTTTCAAAATGTTCAACAGCTTTCCAGTACACTAGTTTAATTCCACAGTCTTTATAAATTCTGTCTGCTATACCAAAATTGTTGATGACTTGACTTTTATCAATGCCATTGTCCTTTGATGTTTATCATCACACCTATATGAATTGAATTTAGCTATGGTATAATTGCTGAGCAATGAGGTGATTGATGTCTTAAGCTTGCCTAGTCAATAGTATATTAAGAAAAGACCAGGACATGCTGTTAACACATTCTGTGGCAGATTTTAACTTTCTTTACAATTCAGCAGTAGGCCAGGTTTTAACCCTTTAACACTAAAGCTGGACAAACCAACTTTTGCAGTGGTTTTGAGAAATGTCCATATTCAGACAAATATATAAGATATTTTAGAAAATTTACCACTGGAATGACTGGCTCAATAACCAAGTCAGTCATTGCAGTGGAAAATTTTCTAAAATAATCTTATGGTCTGCAAATGGACATTTTCTATGAGAAAGCTAAAAGTTTTCAACAATCTTTAAAAGGTAACAGTTCTATAATGATTTAGTGAACAACCTGTTTCTAAGCTACATGTAGATTAATGTAAAAGCTGATTTTGATTAAAGGTTGTTGTTGCCTGATGTAGCAATAACATTCAAACTATCATTACTAAAATATCACTTATACAGATATAGAGTGGGTTAACCCTTTAATGGCCAAGATTGGTCAAGAAACGTCTATTTTGTGGGCTAAAAGATTTATATTTAAAAATTTACCACTGGAATGACTGCCCCAATAATCAAGCCAGTCATTCCAATGGCAAATTTGTAAAGTAAATATCACTGATGCTTAGAAATAAAGCTGTGGGCATCAACATCTTCCAGTAAAATTAGCATCAATATATCCACAGCTTACCTGAATGATTACATTGAAATTGGGATATTGGAGTGTCATGTGTATGTATAACAGTAGGTATGCCACAAATTAAGAAAATTGTCATAAATTTGGTAAAAAAGTTTGAAATGTAACTGAAACTTCAGTTACTTTTGCAACTGGTTACAGGTTACAGTTACCCCAGCCCTGTCCACAAGACCATAGCAGAGGCCGGTATGACCATAAAGGGTTAAACAATTATGATAACATACTTAAGTACCATAAATCACCTATTAATAACAGCGGCTTCTAATGGGACAAGGGCTGTAGCTGCTTTAAATTCAAATCTGAGAAAAGGGGTATTTCAAGAAAGAATGGAAATCCATTCTCTAAAATAAAACAAATTGCACGAAAATAAAACAATTTCTCCGGACTTGCCGTCTTAGGAATATTTGGACTATGCTTAATGTATACCTTATGTCCATCATCACTGGTGATTATTAAATAGGACCGCCTAAATATTGCGTAGGCTTTAATAAGCAATGTTTGTTTCATCAAAGTTAATCCTAATTTTGACATAAAATGTTGAGAAAAAGTAAATCGTGTGATGAATGCGCTTCCGCTATATGACAAGTTTAGGTCGTGACTCTTGTTACGTAACCACTGCTATTCGTACCTGGGTGGGTACTTGAGCAGTACGCGTAAATAGGAGGGTAACCTCGAGTACCTACCCGAGTAGCTACGAGAATGATGGCTTAAACTTGCCAAATTATGAAGTATCATGACAATACTAAGAGCAAATACTCAGTGGAATCGTCTACGATTTACAGGCCTAAATATACTGGACTCGGAAACTCTGTAATTGCTATAAATACATATATAGTAATCATTACGTGACAGTGACTGAGTATTATACATTTGATCTAATTACCTCCGCATAATGGGTACCCATTTGATAACGTTTTTCGTTAAAAGTTGTTTCGTATATGGAAATGCTTTTAATTTCGATTCTGTTTCCGTGAATTTTAGTTATTGCTAAATAGCCTTTCAAAAGTCTTTTTATTTGACATTTATGTCTTATTTAGGTCACAAAAGATTTTTTCAAACAACCGAAATTTGGATTCAAGTTCTATACAGTTGCTATTATAAAATTACTAAGAAATGAAAATCGCTCATGCTTAAAGATTGGCATGCGACTTCTATTAGGGATACGGTTGCTAATAGGTGATTTATGGTAGTCACATCTTTGCGCTTGCTTTGCGGCAAGTAGAATTCTATAGCAGTTTCTATATTGACCCTTGTGCTTCGCACCCTGGACTATGTCTGGTACCGAATGAGTTAAATAAAATTTAATCCGTTATCCTTTGATTATGCAATATGTATTATTTATTTCAGGTTTTACTCAATAATTGCAAAGCATCATCAGTATGTTTTATGCACATTTTGTTCTGAGTAAGAAGGGGCCATTAGCCCGGATTTGGTTAGCGGCTCACTGGGATAAAAAGCTGACTAAAGCCCATGTGTTCGAGACAAATATTGATAGCAGTGTGGAGGCTATTCTGCAACCAAAGGTATGTGACCATATGAATTAAACGTTCTATTATCTTGCTCTGTCGATGCGTATATGATCATGATAATAATCCATCACCAGGAAATTAAATTATACAATGCTGATGAAAATATTCAACAATATTTCTTAACCATTTAACTTTTTAATGGCTAAATGTGGTCAAGAATATCAAGATATTTGCTTTCTGAATGTCCAGTTTACGGCACAGAATGTCCAGTTTACGGCACAGAATGTCCAGTTTATGGCACAGAATGTCCAGTTTACGGCACAGAACATACTATTTTTGAAAATTTACCTTATGGAATGACTAGCTCGGTTATCACTCGGTTATTGAATTCCACAATCATATGGGTAACTCGGCAATTTTGGTTGAATTCATAAAATCACACATAAATGCAGGGATTCTCATAAGGGTCCTTTTGAGGGCATATACCCCCAATATGCAGCTTAGGACCTCCAAAAGCAGTGGCTGTGAGTCCCATGGAACCCCTGAAAATCTTGTGTTATTGTGTAACACTAAGAATTTTTAGTTGGGTTTTTTCCACAAAAATGCTTACAAAATCTGGCATGGTACCACCATAATTTATAGTTGTGATTCCATGGTACCCTTAGTGTTGTCGGAAAAAATTTAGCAACATTTTTCCAGAAAATTTTCTGCTCACCTAAGGATGCAAATTTTTATTTCCCTATTGCATTAATACCGATGCTTTTGCTACTAAAATAAGTTAATAGATTTAGATTTGTGTCATCTATTGTCATGGCTGAAATGACTTGCATCAGGTTACACTATCACTATAGATCAGAAATAACAAATTTCCAAACAATGCTGTTAAATATCTTGAACCCAATTTGCTTGAAAGAAGCTATTGCTGCTATAGGCAGTAATGGCTTCCGAGCAAATTGTGTTCAAAATATTCAACAGGAAAGTTTTTGCATAGCATTCAAAATTGAAGAAAATGTTAATTCTGTGTACTGTTACCTTATTTCTGGGTTCAAGTGTACACCAGCTGCATGGAATCATGGATGATGCAATATTGTGTGTGTGTGTGCGTGCAATATTCCATCATCCATGATTCCATTCAGCTGGTGTGTATATAGATATATATATATATATATATATATATATATATATATATATATATATATATATTCTGTGTTCAAGTGTACACCAGCTGCATGGAATCATGGATGATGCAATATTGCACGCGCGCTCACGCATGCAACACACACAATATATATATATATTGTGGGTGTGTGTGTGTGCATGCAATATTGCATCATCCATGATTCCATGCAGCTGGTGTACACTTGAACCCAGAAATATCAAAATATACATATTTTTCCAATTTTAGGACAATTTTCTGGGAAAATATTTTTCCGAAAAAATAAGATCACTAGGTACCCTTTAAATAATTGATTATATATGTTATAACATGGATGAGAAATACTGGTTGGAAACAAATTTTAGTGTGTGACCAGATTGCCACTGGGGACGCCTAGATTTTAGGAAGAGTGGTCCCTGGGACCTCCAACATGTGAATGGCGTGTGAAACACTGCATGAATATACTACACCCTGTCAACCCAGGGCAGAATTTATCTGGTATCGCATTTCAATTTGCTACACATATTTAGGCCACTGCTATACATTCTACAACACGTATAGCTATATCTGCTATGTAAAAGGTGTATGTGATTACAATTTAGTATTGATTTTCATAAGTTCTATTATTAACGCCCTCAACAACAAATTCCTGAAAAATTAAATTCTTTACTATGTACATGCATAGCATATTCTGTTGAGTATTTTGAAATTAATATGACTGGAAGCCATTGCTGCCTAAGGCAGCAATGGCCTCCAGGCATATTAATTTCAAAATATTCAACAGCTTTCCTGTGTGTTTGCTCTGAGATTGAGATACAGGGAATTTATCCGTGAAAGAGTTAATTGCTATACATTCTTCCCAGCAAATATATAATTTATAATTTGCATAACAAAGCATGCTAGGCAAATATCAAATTCTAAATTATGCCGCCATATACACGCTTTTAATGTCAATAATTAGGAAATTTATTTTAAATTTATACCTAGGTGAAATTGGCTCTGCGTACCTCTGGCCATTTATTGCTCGGTGTTGTACGAATATACTCGCGCAAGGCTAAGTATTTATTAGCTGACTGCAATGAAGCATTTGTCAAGATTAAGCTGGCTTTCCGGCCGGGTGTGGTTGACCTGCCAGAGGAGAATCGCGAAGCTGCGGTGGCTGCTATCACGCTGCAGGAAAACTTCCATGATTTCGACACTGCATTAGCGGATCTTAGGTAACAGCAAGGCTAAGCTAGTCTGCAAGGGAAAAAATCCACTAATTGGGTGGGTGGGGAGAGCTTTGCTACCTTGCCTAAAGTTGCAATATTCCATAGCATTGAACACAGGGTATGGTGTCTTCGGGAACCCTACCCGGGAAAATCTCCATGAAAATCTGAAATACATGTAGTTCTGGCAAACGGCACAGTACATTGGGGTTTTTTTTATTATCATAGTGATACAATAACTACATACATAGTATATGTTTTTTGTCGCTTATTTCCAAATTGATATAGATGTTATATCTTGCTTATTTTTATCATAATCTCTTATAGTATAAAACTTCTGTAATGTCGTCAGCCTTTTGACCAGAGGCCCTCTGTAGCTAAGTAAAAACTCAGGGGTGGCGTGGGTGTTGCAGTGTCGTGGCACCTTTTATTTATAAAATAATAATTTCACTGCATTTACCCTTTATAGTTTCCTACTAGTTATATTATTAATTAAATAATACATGCTAATTATAGATTTATTTCTTTTTCTAATTTACAATCGGCTGCTCATAATTCTCCACCTGGAAAACTCCACCGTCAATTATTGTGCTGAATCCTCAATAATGGCGCATCCATTAATCTGGAAGGGTCCAATTCTGAGAGAGTATCTTGAATTTTCAAGGAAATGGAGATGGGCCAAATCTAAATTCAAGTTCCTCAGACTCGCATAATTTTCTCGCTAAATTTGATTATTGAATGCTGACATTGCAGTTTTCTTCATTTGTTAGCTCACCTGGCTGTCGTCTGTCCGTCCGTCCATCAAATCGCGTCTTCTCCATAACGGTTTGACCAATTTCAGGCTTTTCAGCCAAATTTGGCTGGAGTGATCCTACCCTCCAGACGATTTTTTTTCAGAATTTTGATTGATCAATTTTTGGGGTGAAAATACCAGAAATGGTCAAAGTGCTACTCCTCCTTAGCTACTTGACATATTTCAACCAAATTTGCCTAGATGCATTCTATGGTGGTAGGCTCTAGACCTTTTCAAAATTTTGATTGATCAATTTTTTTGACTGAAAATCTTAGATTTTATTAAAAATCTACTGGAAATGGTCAGAATGCTACTCCTCCTTAGCTGCTTGGCATATTTCAAACAAATTTAGCTAGATGAATTCTATGGTGGTAGGCTCTAGAACCTCTTCAGAATTTGATCTATTTTTGGGGTGAAAATCTTAGATTTTATAATAAAAAAAATCTACCACAAATTGTCAATACGTTGCTTCTCCTTAGTCGCTTGGCATATTTCAACCGAATTTGGCTAGATGCATTCTATGGTGGTAGGCTCTAGAACTTCTTTTCAGAATTTTGATTGATCAGTTTTTTGGGTGAAAAGCTTGTCAAATTGCTATAATACCTCCTTAGCTGCTTGACAAATTTCAAACAAATTTCACTAGATGGATTCTATTGTGGTTTTCTTTAGAAATTCTATTAGAAATTTTTGGGTGAAAATCTTAGATTTTATGAAAAATTTACCGGAAATTGTCAATACGTTGCTTCTCCTTAGTCGCTTGACATATTTCAACCAAATTTGGCTAGAGTGACCTATCATGGTAGACTAGAGTCTAGAACAAGTATTCAGAATTTTAATTGTTCATTTTTTTTGGGTGGCCATCTTGGATTTTCCAGAAATGATCCATATCTATTTAAATGCAAATGGTTCAAATGCTAATGGTCCAGGTGAGCACTTTGGGCCTCTTGTTTAGTAACAGACTAGGCTCGTACTCTAGGTTGGAGACCCAGCTGAAACCTGGCTGTGAATCATGGAATCGTCACAGTGGGCATTGTCATAATCTCGCAAAGATAAACATTTATAACACTTTATTTACACTTGAAATTTAACCTTTCACAGGGAAGGAATATTATACATGTATTTTGCGTTGTTCATCTATTGTAAATTCTAGACTAGAGTTTAAGAAAATTACTTGGGCAAAGCCTAAACTACTGTTTTATTATTTTATGGGAGCCATCACGCAAATCCCCTAGCTGTGGGCTATAGGACCACTTAATTTTGTTCCATGGTGTGTCTACATGCAATAATTCTGCTGGTTTTGTTCTCTAGTGATATTGATGTAGCAGCTCAGTTTTCTGTGAATCAGTCTCGCCCTGAAGAAATCACAATGCGGGAAGATCTAGGCAACATCACACTTATGGGTGATGATGGCTTCGGTAAGAGAACTAATATATATCACTAGTGTGTCAATTAAGGATACTTTGTTATGTACAGTACTTACCACACAGCTCATAAATAAGTTAGGATGTTTTCAAAACTAAACAGAAACAACGTAGTAAGAATTTGTTCTGTTGAATTATTTTGAACATAATTGGATTGGAGGACTGCTGTCTAATGCAGCAATGTCGTTCAAGTCAATGGAGGAATTCAGTTTTAGGCCTTTATGCCCCACCAATCTGTAGTGAAGCTTCAACCATGCTTTTCCAGTGTTCCGATCGATACCTACACTCCCTGAATCTCAATTTCCAGAAAACCTGAAAATTTTGAAACTAATTTGATAGGCAGCAACAGCCCAAAGTCAAATTAGTTTCAAATATTCAACAGCATGTTTATAGAATTTAGTAAAGCATGCAATTCGTACAACCTGATAGACTATTAAGCGTTTAAGATGGACTAAATTGAGTTATTCATGACATAATTGATTCTGACGTCGGCATACATGTCACGTACATGTAGTTGATTATGACGTCATATGATTGATGGATAAACTGGATTCCTCCATTCTGCTCAAAATATTCAACTACATTTTATTTTGCTTTGGAAACATATTATTTCTGAACTGTACTGTACATTGTATAATAGTTAACCCTTTAATGGCCAAGATTGTCAGGAAAGATTGACAGGAAGAATTATCTGTCTATGAACAGGTCGAGAGACAAATATTTTAGAAACCATAGCACTAATTACTGATGCATTTGTCTTGTACATTTCCTGAAATATTATTTCTTGACCTGCAAATACATGTTTCCAATGCTTACTACAGAAGTAATTTTTGGCTGACTAGCCCGACTTGACCATTAGACTGCTTGCACATAATTACTGAGTGTTATGCGTTATGGTTCTGCTTATTTGGGCCAGTGCTAGACTTGTACAGCCAGCATTCAAACAATGGAATGTTCAAACACAAAATGCTGTCTCTGACGCTCTTGGGCAGAACCCTGATGCGTATTCATTTAATGGTCAAGCCGACGAACACCAGTCTGCAAATGCTCTTAACTCTAGCCCTCAAATTTGTTGAGGAATTGCAATTTTCTCATAGAACATGTCCAGTTGCAGACCAAGAGAGGAATGTTTTTGAAAATTTATAGCTGGAAGTATTGAGTCAGTCATTCCAGTGATAAATTTTCAAAAAAACATGCTCTTGTTCTGCGAATGGGCATTTCGCAAGACCACTGCAGTTCAATGCATTTGTGGGTGGCTTGAGTGTTAAAGGCTTCAGGAATGTTCATTTCCAGGCAAAGAGAAAGCTAGTTTTGAAAATATACCTCTTACATTTTTGATCCAGTCATTTCAGTGGTAGATTTTCAGGAATGGACCTTTCCATTTTTAGCTATGCCCCACCCATCACTAGCTACGCTCCACCCACACCTCGCCGTGTTGGGTAGGCATCAACAGCGCCCAGTCAAATTAGTTTCAAAATACTCAACAGAATATTTATTAAACAGTAAAAGCAAACAATTTGTACAACAACGCATAGACCGTCTTCAAATATGCATTCGTGACGTACTTATCGACGTCATTCATTATGATGTCATTGTACACATCACGCAGTTCATTATGACGTCATATGATGGGTGGGTGCTCTGGAAAGGTGAATTGTCTTCGTGGCCTGCAAATGGGTATTCACTGAGCAGAAAATTTGATTGTTTTGTCCACTCAATGGTTATAAATTCTTTCAAAGCTGTTTACTCCTTTACTGAACACGTTTATGCAAACCGAGATAGCGTAAGATTTATGCGGTATGAGTGTTATGAGATGTAAAACGTGCGTTGAAAAACCTCTGCCGTCGTAACAGTGGTGACAGGCTTTACGTGCACACTGAGCATTTATTGTTGGAATTTGAAATGCACAACAGGGCATAATTTATCTGGTATCGCATCTCACGTATTTAAGCAGTTGTTATACATTCTGCAACATGCATAACTGTATCTGCTATGCAAAATTGTTTGCAATTTATTATTGATTTTCAAAGTTCGATCATTAACCCTTTTAACAACAAATCCCTGAAAAACTACATTATTTACAATGTATACCATATTTTGTTGAATATTTTGAAATTAATATGACTGGAAGCCATTGCTGCCTTCAAAATATTCAACAGCTTTCCTGTTTGTTTGCTCTGAGATTGAGATACAGGGATTAGGCAACAATAGCTTCCAGTCATATTAATCTCAAAATATTCAACAGCTTTCCTATTTGTTTGCTCTAAGATTGAAATACAGGGAATTTACCGGTGAAAGAGTTGATTAGCTATACAATTCAGGGCTTCCACTAGCGGAAGTCCCGGAGTCCTACACTTCCAAACTTTATGCTTGGACTCCCCAAAAACATACCACAGAAGTCCTGGACTTCCTATTTTTTGGCCGTTACATCACTAAAAACAATGATTTTAACCGAATTGCATGCATTTGAACCATTTCAGACTTCCATGTTTCTTGCTTAGACTCCCAATAACATTACTCAAGAAGTCTCAGACTTCCTGTGTTTAGAAATTATTGGAAGCCCTGATACAATTTATAGTTTGCATAGCAATACACGCTATGCAAATATCAAATTCTAAATTATGCCCTGCACAATAAATTTATATCGACATAGGGTTTTTTGCATCTAGATAAACCAACAATGTGTACACACTATCTAGAGATTGTGAATTTACTTGCACCATGAATTTTATTTTGCCACTATTGTGCATGTAAAAAGCTCAAGTATTTCGACCCCTGTTTTCAGGAGAAACTGGTTGTCATTTTGTTAATCAATACACCTGAATGGCTGTCAAAATTTATTTTCATGCCTAATTTTCTGCATCATTATAACGATTACGGCCTCTTCATCATTCATTAACATAGCATGTGTATCATGATGTGTTCAGTAAATGGATAAATAAACCGCTTATTATCAGTATTGTGACCTGACCGGAGTCAGCAGCTTCTCGAGCATTACAGCTGCTGTTCTATTAACATTGCTTTCATTAGATCTGTATAATACTAACTAGGACAAGATATCTACCATGCCATCATCGATGTTTCTGTTTTAAGCTTGGTCTATGAAATATGTCTGTAATGTGTATGGTAATGTTTGGAATCGTATCAGGCTAGTAATGCTACTTTTCTGTCTTGTTAGGCGGCTATCCATTTGACTTTGAAATTGAGGATACACTGGGTGATGAGATAAGCACAGATGATTTTTGCTGTATTCTCGTTGGACATAGTTGTGAAAAAGCGCCAGTGCTCGATCTTGATTTAATGTTGCTTTCTGTGGATAAGTTAATATCTCGTAGACATAAACCTTGTCCGCTTGAATTTGGACCACTTAGGCTTAGCTGTGATTCGGGTTACTCGGCAGGCAGTCGCACACCTCATGGACAGGATTCCTTTTTATCAACACCACGCTCAATGTCTTTAACATCACCAAATTACTGGGATTACTCGTGGGATGAAATGCATGCACACATACAAAGTTTAAAGTCACCGGCGGTGTGTACATGTTGCCAATCGTGTCGCCGTCAGTCACAACATTCCTCGACGCCGATTAAATCCCCATCTTGTGCTCATTCTCTGTGTTCAGGTTGCTCAAAAAAGCCCAGTTTTAGGACCAATTTATTTCGAACTGGATCAGTTGTTGCTAGCATTAGTGATTTAGGTATAGAAAGTGACTATAATTCTGAGGACGATTTCGACGATGCTGACGCGGACGAACCCGAGAATGTGTCTCGTTCCGTTGATGCTGAGAAGCGCTTAAACTGTGATTCGCCGCCACCACGTTCACCGCAGCCTAGCGGTAAGAAGTGTGCCTGGTTGTGGGGGCAAATTCCAATTGGATAATGCTATGGCTCAATCGCATAAATAATAACATCTTAGCCAATTTCATCGCGGCCAAAATTAACTCCAAATTTTATTTTGTCATCCCTTTGCTTTATGCTTCGACATTAATCAAAGGGCCGCGCATAAATAAAATGCATTTGTTCCTTAAATTAAAGGAACAACTGTTTACCAATACTAAAAGTCCCCCACATATGCTCACTTCTTTCCGTTATTTATATATTTGTATATATTTCATTAATTTAAAAAGAACTCATAATTTACACGCATTTTGTTTTACGTTTTTGATTTCATTTTAAATGCGACTTGCTCATGTTAGCCCTTTATCCCTCAAGATGGTCAAATATGGCTTCTGCTGTGGTCTTGAGAAATGTCCATTTACAGAACAAGAGAAGAACATTATGAGAAACATGCTACTAAAATGACTGGTTCGATTACCGAGGCAGTCATTCCAGTGGTAAAATTTCCAAAATAATCTCTTGTTCTGCAAATAGACATTTTCTATGAGAAAATTGATATTTTCTTTAAAAGAAATTTGAGGGTTACATGGTTAAATATGCTAGTGTGTGCCTCATCATGCTTGTCGAGTTGTCGCATCATGATCTGCTTACTCCAGTTGGAATTGCCCAAGCATGATGGAACACTTGGATAGTGCTGCATTTGATTTTCACCTTTGTGCTTCTGTGTAATAATCTGTCATTTATAGTGGTTGAATACTTACATCAACTACCTGAAATATTTAGAGAAACTAGTGTAGATTTAATAGAGATTATTGGTACACTCTTGGTGGGGGTGGGGTGGGGTTGAGGAGAAAGGCTGCATGTCATTACATTTATTTATATCTTTAGTCGTCAAGCCTGTCTTGCATTGTCTTGTGGAATGTCCATTAGCAGGCTATTTATTTTTTTAATTTGGCGCTGCTATGGCTGGCTAGTTAATACGTGGTAAATTTTCAAAAATACATGTAGTCTTCAACTGCAGTTGAACTTTGCTGACCAAATTTGACCGCTGCTGTGTTAAATAGATTTTCCAAATTGCTTAATGGTCAAGATTTGTCAAGAAAATCAAACTATTTGTATTCGTGTCCATTTGCAGGCCAAGAGAAGACTATTTTTCAAAATTTACCACTAATGATAACCGAGCCAGTCATTCTAGTGGGAAATTTTCAAAAATAATCTTTTCTTGACCTGCAAATGGACATTCCTCAAGACCACTCACTGCAGATGCCGATTTTGGCCGGCTTGATCACTAATGGGTTAAATTTGATCATAGTAAAAGCGTATCGATAGATACCAACACTGACTGACATAAAGTGATACAATTTAGAATTTACTGAATTATGTAAATATATTGATCTAAAGAGTTTCACACTGAGCACGTACCTACCAGAATGTAGACTTCAAGTTAGCTATATTCAGGTAAGCTGTTGAATACTATGAAACTAATTTGACACAAATCTACTACCCAGCATCAGTTCCCTATCGGTTTCTGACTAATCTACATAGTAGAAAGCAAGACATGGTTATCACTACATAACGATCCCAGCTCAAGTCATCATTAGCTTTTTACATATTACTATGCTTTCATGGGATATAACTCTTGTAATATCTGAGTACCCTGCTATCGTTTGAGAAATAGCTTCACTTCTAATGTGATATAGCTCTGACTTCATTGAGTTAAAATTCTTATGGTGCTAATTATGTTTTTTATATACAGGCGATTGTTGACAGACTGAGTTTAGTTGTTAGCCATGCATTTACAAATTGACCAAAAAAACCCCAAAATATTTGCAAGCCAAGAGATGTCTTTTTGAAAATTTAGAACTGAAATTAATGGCTTATCGAGCCAGGTATTGCAGTCGTACATTTTCAAAAATTGTTTTTGCTTGGCCTGCAAATGGACACTCGTCAAGGCCACTGTAGAGGCAGTTTTAGGTGTGCTTGACCATTCAAGGCTTAAAAATATTCAACATGTACAATTGTTACGTATATTCTATTATTGATTCATCAGACAGTACGCTGCAAAAATAACTTTCGAAAAACACATTTTTTAATGCGCCAAAAGGAAAACAAAAACGTGCCCATTTTTCAACGCGTAGTAAAACAAAATGCTATATAGAACGCGTTGTCTAGACATTTTCAGATGGACCTAAACTCTTGTTTTGATGTGTCTAATTTGTCTTGACCAATTAATTTTTTTCTGACGAACCTACTGAAATCTTTAAATGCGCCAATAATTTTAAATTTAGGAGGTGCTATATATTTGAGCCATGTTTTAAAATATTACGCGCTGGAAATACGACGACACGACACAAACTATTTATCTTGCGTGTGGTCGTCCTGGCATTTACTACTAGTGAAGAGATCTCCGCACACGTGTAATTCCTTCTTTTTATAACCAAACGTAATACATATGCGATATCACGGTGAGCACAATTTGACTAGTACGAAAATGTGGTTTAAACGTTAATATGTATGTATGTATGTATGTATGCATTTATATAGCGCCAATTCCAGAATTAACTACCCAAAGGCGCTTTACAAAAGTTAAAGCTAGTTTAAAATAGTGAAATATGCTTTTTGGAACAAACGGGTTTTTAGAAGAGTTTTGAAAGCCTCAACATTGTTGCTGTTTTGAATGTTGGATGGAAGGTCGTTCCAAAGTTTTGGTCCAGCTATGGAGAAAGCACGCTCTCCAATGACAAGATTGGAATTGGGTACTACGCAGAGTAGCTGTTCACTCGATCTTAGTGCTCTCGGTGCTATTCGTCTAGTTATGAGTGATGATAAATACGGTGGGGCTAAGTCATGTAGGCATTTGAACACGATGAGTGCGACCTTAAATTCGATTCGTTGTTCCACTGGCAGCCAGTGTAGCTCTTTGAGGACTGGTCGAATGTGTTCATGCACTTTTGTTCTGGTTATTAACCGGGCTGCCATATTGTGTGCTCGTTGGAGACGTTGTAACTGCGATGATGATATGCCTGTGAGAAGAGAATTGCAATTGTCCAGCCTTGATGTAATGGTTGCGTGGACGAGGGTATTGACTGCATTATAGTCTAGCAATTTCCTAATTTTACCGATGTTGCGAGTGTTCAGAAATATAGATTTACAGATCGACGTCACATGGCTTTCCATAGACATAGTATTGTCAAAGACTACGCCAATATTTCTCGCATTAACACTAAAAGGAATGTTGGCGCCACCGATATGAACCGATTCAATTTCTATTTTTGGTCTCAAGTGACGGGAAGCGATCATAATTATTTCTGTCTTTTTCTCGTTGAGTTGCAAAAGGTTGTTTAACATCCAAAGTTTCACATCGCGAATACAGTCCTCCAGAATTTCCCGGGCATTCAATTGGTTCGGTGTGTGAAAAGCTAGATACAGCTGAGTATCATCGGCGTAGAAGTGATAGCTCATTCCACGTGCGTCTAGAAGTCGTCCCAGTGGTGCCGTGTAGATAGTGAATAATATAGGCCCGAGCACAGACCCCTGCGGCACACCAGAGAGCAACTCATACTGAGATGACCTAGCTTCATTTAATGTGATTGTTTGATAGCGACATGTTAAATAGGATTTGAACCAACTCAATGATGTACCAGATATGCCCAGTTCTGCTAGTCGTGATAGCATAGTTGTATGATCTATCGTATCGAAGGCTGCAGATAGGTCTAGGAGTGTTAATAGCACACACATACGATTGTCCATAGAACATAATATATCGTTCTGCACGCGTAGTAAAGCCGTCTCTGTGCTATGAAGCTTGCGGTAGGCACTTTGGTACAACTCACGTAGGTTATTTCCTTCTAGGTGATTCTGAAGTCGTTCTGCAATCACTTTTTCTAACAGTTTTGATAGATATGTTAGATTCGATACCGGTCGGTAGTTGTTAAGAAGGTTAGAGTCCAGAGATGGTTTTTTGAGCAGTGGTATCACGTTTGCTGATTTAAAGATAGTAGGCACAGAGCCACTCTCCATGGACATATTTATCATAATTTTAATGATGTAATGTAATATCGGGAACGTTTGGGAATTCCCCGATGAAGCGTGATCTCAACCTATGCAATTGCTTTCGCAGTTTCGTTTTTATAAACAACCAAAGCACCGTGATATACTGAATAGCGAGATTGCTAAAGAATTACAAAAATATGGTTTAAAATGCTAATACTATATATTCAGACAAAGGAAATTCCCGGAAAATCAGTAAACAACAAATAAATAAATATGTAAGTTAATAGCGCACTCATAAGCCTCACATGGCATTTTATTCCGGGAAAGGTGCTAGTGGTGTTAGAAGTGAATGTATGGAATTGTATCCGACTGAAATTTAGTGATAATTTAATATTTAGTAATGGGTTTTGGATTATTTCTTATATGCGGAGTAGACATAAATAGGCTGTGTCACATTAACATAATTAAAATGCGAACGCGATGACAGTAACAGCCCGAATTATAAACTCATCAAGAAGATTTATGCTAGCCACTGAACATTTAAACGCGCCTAAATGGTTTGAACTCGTTTAAATCTTCTTCAAAACGGGTCTCATGTGTCTTCGACGCATCCACGCGCTAAATGAAATTTTTGGTGCGCTAAAGCTTTTCCTAGCGCATAAAAATCTTATAACTGATGCAGCGCGGAAACTGTCCCGTCTTTTTGGCGCTATGGTCCCGTTTTTTTCGCGTTTTCTAGTAGTTATTTTTGCGGCGTACTGTATTAGAACAAATTGAAATCTTAGATGTATGGCCATTGAACCTGCAGGCAAGCAGGAACAGCACATTGACATTAATGTCACTCAAACTAGTCAGTTAAACACATCATACATGTGTCATGATTGTGAGTTACAGCTCTGGTCATAAGTCGATACTGAGGAGGGCTTGCGAGGCATTTAGTTTCACAAATTTTCTGTCGTTTTGTGCATATGCCACAGATGACTGCTTTTAACACCTGTGTGTATCATACACTTATTATAGAGTTAAACTCTAATAACTTTACCTGTCCTGTGGACAAAAAACATGCCTGACACTAGTAAAGCAATGTGTCCATGTTAGAATTGTAAGACTATTATATAATGATAAATTGCTGAACATGGTCTATTCTTACTGCCTCACAGACTACCTGGAAATGGATGTGTAGCAATCAGAATTTAGTATTTTGGGTTTGTCTTGTCTCGAGCAGTGAGAATCCCCATTTACATTCAGAGTCGGGTTTTATTATTACATGTAGTACAATTTCTCTGGGCAATTGTATTCGTCATACATGTATCATCAAAAACATACACATGCTGTCAGAAAATAACGGGTTTGCCAATTTCTGGCCAATGTGTCTAAAAAATTAAAAGTTCTAGTTATTGTTCCGTTTATGCATATTTAAGGTAAAGTTATTTAATACTAAAGTATGTACAGACATGGCAGCTTAACTCTCTGTAAACACAAACTTACATGCTCTGTGTGTTCTTGTGTGCAACCTATATCTCTTGTGAAATAATTGCTGTGTCCTTGTGTGTATGCGACTCGCCTAAGCCTACCTGAATAAGCCACCCTTTCAGCCAAATATATCATATTCATATAAGGGTCAAGATTAGTAATGGACCGTAACAGTTTGAATGTCCATCAATCATATGACATCATAATCAACTACATGATGTATAGGTTAACGTCATGAATGACGTAGATAAGTTTGTGCTGGATGCTTAATGAATGACGGACTAAGCATTGTTGTTAGAATTGTATGTCTACTATTTGATAAAGATGCTGTTGAATATTTTGAAACTAATTTGACTGGACGCTGTAACTGCTTTTGCTGCCTATAGCAGCAACATCACCCAGTCAAATTAGTTTCAAAATATTCAACAGCTTACTTGTATAGTTTTCTGAAGATTGATGCTCCGGGAGTGCAAGGATCGATCGTCTTAGCTAGAGGTCAGCGGTGCGTACCTAGAACTGATTGTCAAGATTGGTAATTTAAAAACTTGAGTTCAGTGAATGCGCTTTTGCAGACCGAGAGAGTATTTTTTAGCAAGTTACATTTATCACTGGAATGGCTCGGTCAATGAGCCAGCCATTCCAGTGGTAACTTGTCAAAAATAGTTTTCTCATGATCGACGGGCAGTCATTTCTCAACGCCACGCCAGAAGCCACTTTTGATTCTCTTGCACATGAAACGGTTGATTAAGCACTTCAACAGGATTACTATCTATTAAAACCACTTTTAATGGGCAAAGTTGGTCATGAAAATTTTAATATTTTCTTATTGAATGTCCATGTACAGGCCAAGAGAATAGAATTTTAGAAAATTTATCAATGGAATGACTGGCTCAGTTATTGAGCCAGTCATTCCAGTGATAAATTTTCAAAAACTGTATTCTCTTGGCCTGTAAATGGACATTCCACAAGACCATAACATAGGCCAGCTTGACCATTAAAGTGTTAATACATATTTAGATACTTTTGCTCCTGTCGACGGCGTATTCCTGTTGATGCGTCCAGAATCTTAATTTTAATGATTCTGTAGAAAGTACCTAGAGTTGTGTACCCTGCTTAACCCGCTCATAGACCTGCATGCTGATTTAGTAGTATAGCCTTGCGTTAGTAGTATAGATGTGATTTAGGCGTACATGTGTACACGGCATGCTTCCTATCTGTTTTGTCTTGCTTCACTTACCTGACTACTGTATATGAGAATGCATCTTTGATATATATTTTTAATGCTTTTGTGATGTTAACTTATCTTACAATCATTAACCATTTAATGACCAAATTTTGTTTAGAAAAACTAAATATTTCCGTATTGAATGTCCATTTGCAGGCTAAGAGAGTAATATTTTTGAAAATTTACCATTGAAATGGCTGGCTCGGTAACCGAGTCAGTCATTTCAGGGGTAAATATTCAAAAATACTCTTGGCTTAAAAATGGACATC
This sequence comes from Chaetoderma sp. LZ-2023a, assembly GCA_034401795.1. NCBI lineage: Eukaryota > Metazoa > Mollusca > Caudofoveata > Chaetodermatida > Chaetodermatidae > Chaetoderma > Chaetoderma sp. LZ-2023a. Next base: position 34,329,675 of record CM067375.1, on the reverse strand, counting down.
CCTCAAAAGCACTGCAGAGGCCATTTTTTGGCCGGCTTGTGGTCATGAAAGGGTTCAAACATGAATACTGATACTTTATTTTCATATCTTGTAGTGACTGTTCTGTGTGTTTCTGTCATGAAACTTCTGATTAAAAAAATATGCATGTATTCGTATTGTCATAATGATTAAAGTTGTCTGGGCTCTTAATTGAAATTGTTTTGAGACCTAGGCAGAGTACCAGTTGGTGAATTTAAATACATGTAGTCCTGTGATTCCTCTTGAAGTTTGAGGTTTAATCAGAATGCTCTCATTCGTATGTACATGTACATAATTTCGTAAGTATGTGGCTAATTGGTTTCTGTGAAGTACATGTAATATATGTCCTGAGAAGAAATGTTTTATGCCAATTTGGACATATACACCTGTGCAAAAGTTAAGCACCACCCTATTTTTACGCACATGCGAGGGTATATTCATGTGCTATGAAGAAAGCAATAGCATAAACATTTATGTACCCATCCATCTTAGTGCAAGAGGTAATAATGCAACTAGAGGAATGCTGATTATGATGGTGGGGAAACACTATGTTTTTGTTTGAACTTGAAAACGAGGCCTGAATATGGTTACGTTGACACAACTGACAACTATTGCCCTACAGTTGACACACGTGGCTAGATTGTCATTAATGGTGTCTGAAAACGAAGTTTAACATCTGTGCACGGGTTTGAGACTGTCATTATTAATACCGGGTATATCCACCTTGTGCCTGGATGACGGCCTGGACACGACGTCTCATGCTGGTCACCAACCGACTGATACGCCATTGTGGTATTCATTGCCATTCAAGATGGAGTGCGTCTGTTAATTCCTGTAGGTTCTGCACAGGAGGATCCCTCCTTCTCACCATGTTTCCCAGAATGTCCCAGATATGCTCAATATGGTTCATGTCAGGGCTCCTTGCTGGCCATGGTAGGGTTTCGATGGCATTCTGGCGGAGGTATTCATGCACAGCTCTAGCACGATGTGGTCGGGCGTTGTCATCCATGAATATAGGGTGGGTTCCAGGTGCATGATTTACAAAATGAGGGACCACAACTCTATCCAGTATGGAATCTTGATATCTTTGTCCATTTAGTGTTCCAGGTACAGTCAACAGATCCAGCTTACAATCAAATGAGATGCACCCCCATATCATAACGGAACCTCCACCAAATGGAACTTCTTCCATGATGTTACGTTGGTCGTACGCCGTGCGTCTGGACCTCCATACACGAGTTCGACCATCTGTGGCATGAAGCAGGAACCGACTTTCATCGGACCAGTGTACCCGTCTCCAGGATCTCATGTTCCAGTGTCTTCTTTCGTTGCACCACCTCAGACGCTCCTCTTTATGGTGTGCAGTGAGGAGAGGACGTCTGACAGGTCTCCTAGCTTTCATGCCAGCAGCATACAGTCTCCTTTTGACGGTAGACATTGACACTCTATTGCGCGTTTCCCATTGCTGGCTGAGCACTCTGCTGTTGGTGAATGGAGATCTCCTAACAAGGCGTACTAGGGCTCGATCATCACGGGCAGTAGTCTTCTTCGGTCTTCCAGATCTAGGCCTGTCCTTCACCTCGTTAGTTTGCCCATGTTTTGCAATCAAACGACTGATTACAGTATGGTTAATGTTCAGCTGTCTGCCAATCTCTCTGCATGACATACCAGTGGTATGCATGCCTATGATTTGCCATTTCACACGATCACTTAACCTTCGTCTTGCCATAGCGGTTCACAATCAAGAGCTAATTCTCTCTACAAATAAACCACGGTCATGAACACAAAATTCCTAATCTTGTCGCCTAAATCTGTATGTAATGTTCTACACCTCAAACTGGACTTTTACATAACTGAACACGTGTGCTGTTTCCCGCCACACACGGACATCAAGCGGCGTGAAGTCATGCATGCATGTGCATTTCGTACTTGGAATTATGTCAGCTAACGCGGGGACAAAAAGTATGGCAGCCTAGTTGTACCATCATGTTTCTACGTTCTATTGTTTTTGCTGGTGCTTAACTTTTGCACAGGTGTATAGTATGCCCATAAATGACCCATCTCAGAAAAATTTTGAACATTTAATAACTAGTAAGGCTTTAATATGGCTAATTATTTTGGAGCAATTGGCCTTTATTTAACCCTCAAATTTGTTCAAGAAAATTTAAATTTTCTGATAAAAAATGTCCAAGAGAAGACCGTTATTAAAAATTTACCGCTGGAATGACCGGCTCGGTTATTGTGCCATTCCAGTGGTAAAATTTCAAAAATAGTCTACTCTTGCCGTACAAATGGAGATTCCACAAGATCATGTTTTTGTTTCATGTGTGATGTTTTACTATTTAAACTTTGTTTTCTAATAGTAATTGTAACCCTCAAATTTGTTTTAAATGTTTTTGCAAACTAAAAGATTATTTTAGAAAATTTATCACTGGAATTACTGGCTCAGTTATCGAGCCGGTTATTTCAGTGATAAATTCTTAAAAACGTTTTCTTTTGTTCTGTAAATGGGCATTTCTCACGACCACCACAGGAGGCATTTTTGGCCAGCTTGCATGTTTAAGAGTCTGAATGAATAACTTATCATGTACATCGCTTGCTCTCTGCAAATACAGCATAGTTTAGTCACTGTATTTTCATATACATTCCTGAGCTGATTAGATTAACATTTAATATTGTGAATATACTAATTTTTGTCGCAGGTGATGTCGGTTTTGATGATCGAGGTCTGCTTCCTGATGAAGGCGCTCTCAGTGATAAAATGTTCAAGACTCCAGAGCACACATCGGCAGCAGTAGCCAGCGGTTCCCATGACCATCACCAAAGATTAGGAGAGGAAGCGATGCATATAGATAACGATATCAATCCACCAATCACAGACGACGGTTTCGGAGGCCCCCTGGAGGATGGTTTTGGTGTGTATTTGACTACTTTAAATGAGTAATGTGACCATCATTGTCACAGAATGTTTTTGAAAACTAACAGCTGGAATTTCTGACTTTGGCCAAGCTACATGTTGTCATTCCAGCAATAAGTTATTAGAAATATTCTTTGATGGGGAAATGGACATTACTGGTGAATAGTTGTCATATGAAATACATTTAGTTATATAATATAGAGCTTTATTTCACTTGCTCCGTTCACCTGTTAATGGGCAGGATTTGTCAAGGAAATAAACACGATATTTTCTAAATAGGGCCATTTCCAAGACTACTACTGCAATTAAACCAGCCAAAAATGCCTTCTGTAGTGGGCTTGAGACTGCCCATCTACAGACCAAAAGACTACTGTTGAAAACTTCCCACTGAAATGACTGGCTCAATAATCGAGCCAGTCACTCCAGTAGTAAATTTTCAAAAATGGTCTTGGACCGCAAGTAGACATTTTCTTCTCCTCTTCCCCTTCTCCCCCCCCCCCCCACCCATCCAAAGAAAGAAAGAAGAAAAATTGCATTAATTAATGCTCTCTGACAGGCAAAGATCAGGGGGTGGATTAAAGCTCTTACAGCTGCGAAACTTCTCACTTGAACAAATTCTATAGCAACCTGCCAGTTTTAACCAATCAAATTACAAAACTTTGTACTTTAAGAAATTTACTGAAATTCACATGTAGAGTGTTTTATGAGATCCAACCATGTTTTTATGACAATGAAATTTCGACTAAATCTATCTGTATGATAACTAACCAAAGCTTGATGTTGTGAGTTACTCTCAGTTACTGTCTACAAGGTAGTCAGGAAATTATTAATTACTTCATTTGCATGTACACTGCTCTGTCCATCTCATATCGTGAGTCATCTGGCAACACAGTATAGACTGATTTCGACTAAATCTATCTGTATAATAACTAACCAAAGCTTGATGTTGTGAGTTACTCTCAATTACTCTACAAGGTAGTCAGGAAATTATTCATTACTACCTTTGCATGTACACTGCTCTGTCCATCTCATATCGTGAGTCATCTGGCAACACAGTATAGACTGATTTCGACTAAATCTATCTGTATAATAACTAACCAAAGCTTGATGTTGTGAGTTACTCTCAATTACTCTACAAGGTAGTCAGGAAATTATTCATTACTACCTTTGCATGTACACTGCTCTGTCCATCTCATATCGTGAGTCATCTGGCAACACAGTATAGACTGATTTCGACTGTAAATCTATCTGTATAATAACTAACCAAAGCTTGATGTTGTGAGTTACTCTCAATTACTCTACAAGGTAGTCAGGAAATTATTAATTACTACCTTTGCATGTACACTGCTCTGTCCATCTCATATCGTGAGTCGTCTGCCAACACAGTATAGACTGATTGCACAATTCTTTTTTGTGTGCTTAATAACATGTAGAGTATAATATAAAACTGTGCATGCGTGTGTGTGTATGTGCTTACGTGTGTCTTAATGGAGGGAACCGATGTGTCACTTAAGTATCTGATGTCATAATCAGTTATGTCACTACATGTACATGTAGTTAGCTGATATCACAATCAAGATGACATATAGTTCTGCCACGAAAATTAGTCTGTCACTCGTGTGCGAATTGTATGTCATTGATGAACTTACAATATAATAAACATTCTGTTGAATATTTTGAAACTAATTGGACCGGGACATGTTGTTGTTTTAGGCAGCAACAGCCCGCAGCAAAATTAGTTTCAAAATATTCAATACCTTAACTGTATAGACTATGGGAATTCAGGTTTCCAAGTTTCAAATCTATTCCAACACATGTAAAAATGGATGTGGTTTAGTTAGAAATGGTCGGCCATTACTAAAGCTGAATTCCTCTATTGGTATGTGCCTGGTCTACTCGTTATGTGTGGTTTATATTGGCCCTGCTGTTCTTCCCGGCTCATCCCAGCTTTGGTAAGCGGTTTGTTATGTGTGGTTTATGTTGGCCCTGCTGTTCTTCCTGCTCATCCCAGCTTTGGTAAGCGGTTTGTTGTGTGTGGTTTATATTGGCCCTGCTGTTCTTCCTGCTCATCCCAGCTTTGGTAAGCGGTTTGTTGTTTTGCGTATAATCCTTTAATGGTCTAGAATGGAGGAATCCAGTTTTATCTATGCGCGCTGCCCATTAGGCCATCTCCACCCACGTGGTGCCCGTGTTGGGATCAATCGATTCCTGCCCTCTGATTCTCAATTTCCTGAAAACTATAAGCTTTGAATCTCAATTTCCAGAAAACTACAATGACGCTTTTGAATATTTTAAAACTAATTCGACTGGATGATGTTGCTGCCAATGGTGGCAACAGCGCCCAATCAAATTAGTTTCAAAATATTCAACAGAATGTTTATTAAATGGTAAAGACATACAATTCGTATAACTTGAGGGACTATTAAGCGTTTATGACAGACTAAATCTCATCATTCATGACTTAATTGAATATGACGTCCGCCTACATCTGACATAGTTATTATGATGTCATATTATTGACTGAGAAACTGGATTCATCAATTTTCAAGAAAACCGAAATTTGGTTCATTTACATATAATTTGCAGGCGAAGAGACTATATTTGAAAATTTACCATGGGAATGACTAGCACCAGTAGTCAATTTTCCAAAATAGTCTTGTCCTGTAAATAGATATTACTCAAGACCACCATTATGGCTAGCTTGACCATTAAGGAGGTGAAATGCTTATATGTTAACCCAGTGTGTTACGATTTATAACATCATAAAGCTTACTTCAGGGGTTAAAATGTTTGCATGTTGATTTTGGTGGTACATATATAAAGAAAACCAACTTGTCAAATGTGACAGCAAAAATGTTGACTGCTTAAATGGTACTAAATTTCAACTATGAAATAAATATCAATTGTTCTGCTCTAAATCAGTAATGTTTGAATGAATTTTACACTTTGTTAACCCTTTCAACGATGAAACCATGTTATCTTAATTTAAAGAGACAGACAGACAGAAAGGCAATGACTGAGAGAGCTGTTGAATATTTTGAGAATAATTTGCCTGGAAGCCACTGCTGCTTTATTCTGGTCAGATTATTTCAAAGTATTCAATAGCTTCCCCATGCGATTACCCTGAACTTGAGATAAAAGGGCATCTGTAGCCTGTACATCAATGTTGCTGAACAGTTACTACTGTGAACATCAATTCTACCCATCACTCGGACAGTTGAATAGTTTTAAACATTTTGCCCCCTGAAATAACTTGCACGGTGCACATCAACAACCTCAATACATACATGTATATGTATATATCTTGGTTTGAAATAATTAGTTTCGAAATTTTGACTGAAAGAAATTTTGTTTCAAATTTAAAAGTAATCAATATAGAATCACTGTAACCGCTCTGTGAGTTTATAGATCATATTGTTTTGCGATTAAATTTGATGTAACCGTTGTATAGTTTACTAAGAAAATTGCATGCTGCTATCCTGCTACATGTAATTTCTGTATATTAGTTATTAGTGCATGTGCTCTGCCAGTCTGCTTATTCATTAACCCTTTCACTGACAAAACTGAAAAAGTAAATTCTTTACGATATATAGCATATTCTATTGAGTATTTCGAAATTAATATGACTGGAAGCCATTGCTGACTCCAGTCCTATTAATTTCAAAATATTCAATAGATTAACTATATTATTGTCTTGAAAGTAAGATACAGAGACGTTGATGAAAGGGTTAAATGAATATTATTCTATGTATAAATGTATGCTTCCCCGATTTGCATCTCTCGCTAAGCTTCTCATAAAGCAATTTACTGCATTGCCTATATTTCACGTTATACAGATTGCTTATGTTTACAATACTGATGATACACGCCTATTCACTACCTCAATTCTTAGGAAATCATTGAAAATCTTAGTCAATGCTTGTTTAGTTCAGTACTGCTTCCTCTAAGACCATAATAAAGTATTCATTGTTTACACTGCAAGGAAACCGCAAACCCATCATTCCATCATTTATTCTTTTATTTATATATATATAATTAAAAAGGTGGTGGAGAGGGGGCTGGGGGTGTGAAGTGTAGAAATAAGAAAATTGCACTACCTTCACAATTCGCGTTTAATATCAGGATTTTACCTGCCCAGTAAAATGTCTACATGCACATAGATTGACATCATGGCATAGCAGTCAGAAAAGAACATATACCATGTGCACCCAGGATTTCAAATGTTACATGCGCAATCAAGTTAAAAAATAACTGGTACATGTGCATTTGAAATCCTGAGCTTATATTCTATATGTTCTTATTTTGACCCCTGATAGTGATTTATGCTGAGAACAATATGGTAGGCTAATTTATAATGAAAGAAACATTTGACACAGACAGGTACATGTACAGTAAAGCTCATAAATAAGTTAACATGTTTCCTAAACAGAAACGTGTTGGTTAGTACAATTTTTAACACATTGTAAAAATGCTCTGTTGCATATTTTGAACATAATTGGTTGGGAGGACATTACTGCCTTAGGCACCAATGTCTTCCAGTCCATTTATGTTCAAAATATTTAACAGAATGTTTTATTTAGTTTTGGGAAACATGTTAGGTTATTTCTGAGCCACACAGTACATTATGTATGCATTTTCTTTCTTTGCCACGTTGCTACTAATATTATAACCCTTTATTGGTCAAGTTGGCCAAAATGGCTGCTGCAATGGTCTTTTGAAATGTCCTTTTTCAAACCTAGAGTTTTTTTTTTTAAATTTGTAATTGCAATGACTGGCTCGATAACTGAGTCAGTCAGTGCAGTTATAAATCTTCAAAAATAATGTTCTTGACCTGCAAATAGATATCATTAATGCTTACCACTCTGATGTCAGTATTTACTGTGTCAATAGCAAAGAAACTGGTGTTCATTTTTCAATAATTTTGGTGGACTATGTCGAATTTGTTGAAAAATGAAAACCAGTAACTTAATTTAGTTTGAAAATGAAAAATTAAAAATTAAACAAATTAACAGCGTTATGGTTTAAGCAGAAACTTTTATTTTCTTGACCACTAACTGGTTAAATTTTCAGAATTATGTTAATTTTCTGTTTGACTAACTATGTTATTGCGTTATTACACCTGGGTCAAATAGGCGCAGGAGTCGAGGATGACGATGATGATGACGATAACTTTGGAGGAGATGTTGACCAGGAATTTTTCGGTAAGTTTCGTTAATAACGCTAAAGTGCATCTACATAGTAAGTTGTGATTAGTCTTGCCAAACATGACAAAAGTGAGGTATTTTGTAAATGTATCAGGATATTGCATTTACTGTATGAGATGTGATTAAGTAATACAGGGGTGAAGGGATTGATTGTTTTCAAGTGTGTGTGTGTGGTTGTGCGTGTATGTATCATGGTGTGAAATTTGAATATGGTAGCTTTACTTAAATCTCTAATGCCTATGTTCTGCATTGGTAAAAAACCACTAGTTAGTTCGGCTTCGCGAATGTTCAGTTGCGAGCCAAGAGAAGAGTATTTATGATAGGCTTGTGCGATGATTGCTTTGAGTGATCACAATCGATTATGTAAGAACAGTCGTACATACTTGATTAATCGGCTTGGGTACAAGTTATCCAGTCAATACCAAAAAGCATATCAATGACGAAAGCTGCAATGGTGTTGAGAAAAGGCCATTTGCAGTCAAAGAGATGACTGTTTTTGAAAATGTATTGCTGGAATGCCTGATTTGATTATCGAGCCAGTCATTCCACTGATACATTTTCAAAAATAGTCTTCTCTTGGGGTGTAAATGGACATGCATTCACGTGTCCGATTGCATTAAAAAGTAATTAAAAGATAGGATGTGAAATATTTTTATACAGTAGAAATTATTCACGATTATTCAATAATGATATAAATTCATAATTTAAAAAATAATCACGATTGTCAATTTAATCATGTAATCGATCATTCCAGTGGTAACATCGAAATACTCTTCTTGACCTGGCTGGAGGTGGACACTTCATTATAATACAGTATATTAAAATCTGTTTTTTGTTTTTTATTTGGTGTATGTAGAGACATACAGCAGATACATGCAGATTTATATCTTACGTCTATTTATACACGCACGTAATTAGCGTCTTTAGAGAATTTTAGTTGCCCTTCAGAAATTCTCATTGTTACGTAGAAACTAGAATTTACAGGTTTAGTGCATAGATCTGCATGTTAATAATTTAAGCTGTTAGAAATTCTTTGATGTAAGAAATTCTTTGATGTAAGGAGCAATGTGTGGAATCTTTTAAAACTAATTTAACCTTTTCATGATGAAGTGGGCCAAAACCAGCCTCTGCAGTGGTCTTGCGGAATGTCCATTTACAGGCCAAGAAAGGGCTATTTTTGAAAATTTATCACTGAAAGGACTGGCTTGGTAACCGAGTCAGCCAAGTCATTCCAATGGTAAACTCTCAAAATATTCTTCTTGGTGTGTTTTTGGCTCCTATTAAAGGGTTAATGAAAGCGGTGTTTGTCAGACAAATGTATTTCATTCCTTCTCGAGTGATGAATCCTAGAAAATAATTAATGACCTATTCTTATCAGTCAATGAATTAGTTCTAAACCTTAAAAGCAATTAGTTAAATACTTGATTTTGTTTTGCATGTTGTTTAGGTGACAATTTCATGGAAGCAGGTGGCCTGTTTGAGGATCCTCCTATGACTGATGTTACTGTGCCACAAGAAAAGACTGCAGCTATTGACAAAGAGGCTATTGCCCCAGACACGAGTAAGTTTCACGTACAATACCACTTACAAATTACGTCGCATGCTTCCAAAACTAAAACATAAGTTAGGATAATTTTGTTGTAAGAAATTTACTGTAATATTTTGAATTAACAATCCTATTATGTTCAAAATATTTGCCCGCACATTTTATGTTTTGAAAACATGTTATATTTTAGCTGTGCTGTTGGTAAAAAATGTAGTAAAAATGAAATTAATCATTGCCTTTGGTATGGTTTAATTTCTAATTCGTTTAATGGTTGAAAGTTCTTCACTGTCCTATTATCTCAAATACATATACACATGTATTATAGCCAAGATTTGTGAATAAAATTGAAAATCTTGCATGGTGAATATCCATTTGCAAGAGATGAGCAGTTTTGAAAATTTACCACTTGAACAACTGTCTCAATTATCGTGTGGCTCGGATATTGAGCTAGTCATTCCAGTGGTAAATTAAAGTTTTGCTTTTCCTAACCAATCTTGATTTTGTCTACTGATCGTCCATGAAGACTGTCATCATGATTAACATTTACTCAATGTTGTTGACAGTTAATGAAGCTGAAGAAACTGCAGCAGTGGAATCAGAAGAGCCAATGCCTGTTGTGCCGGAGGAGGCACCACACGCAGAGCAGACAACACTTATTCGCAATGAGGAAGAAGCATTTGCTCTGGAGCCGATTGATGTAACAACTGTAGCAGGTACATTGTAATGTGGATAATTCACCCATTTAGCTCACAACTTACCCAAAAATGGCTTATAAAAGCCCATAGCAGACCAAGAGAGGACTATGTTTGAAGATTTGCAATTGGAATGACTGGTTCTATAACCGAGCCAGTCATAAAAGTGGTAATTTTCAAAGATAGTCTCTTGTTGATCTGCAAATGGGCATTTTCTGAGGAAAATTTAAAATTTCTCGAAATTTTATTGTTAAAGGGTTAAGAATATACACTTTCTAGTTGTCTCAAAGAGGGAAACTAGCTATGATGCATAAATTACCTAGGTGGCATGCAGGTGTTCTACTGCTCCAGGAAATCCTAAAATGTAAATGAATATGTAATTTGACCCTTGAATTCACAGAATCCTAATGTCATGGTGATTATACAGGTGATAAATCATTGAACATTTTTCAACTAATTTAACTAGGGGGCTTTTGCTCCTGATGGCAGTATGTAGATGTAGTGTTTGCTTGGTCTGCAAATAAACCTTTCTCAAGACCACTGCATGGAGACTGTTTTTGATGAGCTTAGCCGTTTAATGGTCATGCCGGCATAACCGGCCTATGTCATGGTCTTGTGGAATGTCCATTTACAGGTTAAGAAAATACAATAATTGAAAATTGACCACTGGAATGACTGGCTCGATAACCGAGCCAGTCATTCCAGGGGTAAATTTTCAAAAACTATTCTGTTAGCCTGTAAATTGACATTCAATGGGCAGATATTTAGATTTTCTTGACAAACTGAGCGTTAAAGAGTTGAGTGTGAATGTTTTAAGTGCATAGTTACTCTGCTTTATAATGCTGAGGTTTCAAAAAAATGTCCATGAATCACATGCTCATGTGCTGGGTATGAAATTGATAAAAAAAAAACAAAAAAAACATGAATAATAATTTGTCCTGCTTAATTATCCCCACATTTGAAAAAAGAAGTGGGTATTATACCGTCCTGCCCGTGCTTGCAAGTCAGTGAGGTAATTGATTGTAGCTTAACATCAAAACTGTTGGATGGAATTTATCCAAATTTGGGTATGAATGCTGAGTCAAAAGAAAAACTTACATTTGACTACCCTAAGTGGGTAAAAAACGTTGAAGCGGTGAACATGAGTATTTGCAGTGGTGCATCATCGACAGCAGTCTAGTCTATAACTACATATCTTTTCATTAAAGGTACTGAAAGGCGAACAAAGCGGAAGCGAAAACTGGTGGTAGACGACCAGAAGGGCATCCCGAGTGAATCAATGAAAATGCAGTTGTCCGAGACGACAGACATTGTAACAACACTTGACCTGGCTCCACCCACAAAGAAACTCATGCAGTGGAAGGAAACGGGTGGTGTGGAGAAGCTGTTTATATTGCCAGGTCATCCAATTTTGTCTCGAATCAATTGCAAGGTGAGATTTAGAGTGCTGATAAATGCCTATAACAGTTCATGAACCCGTAGTCGGAATTCTCATACATTCTACACCTTAAACCTTTTTAAAAACATCACATTTATGCAAAAAGATTTTATGATAGAAAATGTCCATTTACAGACCAGGATATTATTTTTGAAAATTTACCACAGAATGACGCCCGATTATCGAGCCAATCAATTTAGTGGTAAATTGTCAAAAATAGCCTTCTTGGTCTGCAAATAGGCATTTCTCAAGGGCATTGCTGAAGCAGTTTTTGTCTGGCATGATGCTAAATGGGTACGCTCATTATGAGTGTCTTAATACATTATAATGGTCAAGCCTTGTTTGTAGAGAACTAATATCAGATTATTTCATAAGCCAGATTTAGGACCCTTTTTATATGTAACCAACTGTATACATGTTGTTGCAAATGGTCATGTTTAGCACATTTGTCTTTTAGCAATTATTCTTGGATCTACATTCAGACTCGGGCATCTATCTGCCAGTCTGTCAGATTGCACAAAGATAGATATAAGAAATTCTTCCTACATGCATAGGGTGTCATCTAATGGTTAGATTTTACGCGCACAACCCAATGGTGTGCACAATGGACCTTTCCAGTTTATCCATCAATCATATGATGTCATAATCAACTATGTGACGTGTAGGATGATGTCATGAATAACATAGATAAGTTCGTCATGAAGGCTTAATTGGTGCCGGACTTAGCGTTATTATAGTTTGCTGGAAATTGATAGGCCGGCAGTTCAGATATCGATTGATCCCAACACAGCGAAGTATGGGTGGAGCTTAGCTAAAGATGGGCGGTTATAGCTAAAACTGGATTCCTGCATTGCGCATAAATTGGCATTATAGTACCGTACTCATCAGCCGTAAATGTACGTGGACATGCATGCACCAATCGACTATGCGCGCCAAAGGTTACGAATTATGCACCTGCACCAACCATTTACTACCTGCATTGTCTATTTAAAAGGACTGATTTTAACCCATGGATTGTATTAAGTAACTCTCACTGGCCAAGCCGGCCAAATCCAACCTCTACAGTGGCCTTGAGCTTGGGAATGTCCATTTGCAGACCATGAGAAAGTTCTTTTTGGCAATAAGGGATTTATCACTGGAATGCCTGGCTCAATAATGGAGTGACAAGTCAGTCAATCCAGTGGTTAATTTTTTAATAGTCTTGCCCATTCCTGGCCTTTAACCCTTTAACAGTTAAATACGTGTTCTGCAGTGGGCTTGAGTAATGTTCATTTGCAGACCAAGAGAAAATAATTTTTGAAAATTTACCATTGGAATGACTGGCTCGATAACGAGCCAGTCATTCCAGTGATAAATTTTCAAAAATTATCTCTTGGTTTGCAATTTGCAAATGGACATTTTCTATGAGAAAATTTAAATTTTCTTGAACAAATTTGAGAGTTAACGTGTTACGGGATTAACTAGTTAGCACAGTTTCATACGTATTCCCGTGACATTGAAAAACGGTTTATTTGAGGAAATTGTTGTACTCGTTAACCCGTTAACACTCATATCAGTCTAAAATCGCATCTGCAGTGGTCTTGAGAAATATTGATTTGCGGACCAAGAAGACTATTTTAGAAAATTCACCACTGGAATGGCTGGCTCGGATAGCCGAGCCAGTCATTCCAGTGGTAAATATTTAAAAGTAGTCTTCTCTTGGTCTGCAAATCGACATTTTTTATGAAAATTGAAACTTTCTTCAACAAATCCGAGGGTTAATGGTGAAGCTGAACAAAATGGATTCTGCAATTTTGAGAAAAAGGTTATCATGTACTGAATCACCAAAACTGACAGATTAAAAGCAATGTACATGTGTTAAAGATTTCTGCTTTTATTTTCAGTTGTTCAGCCATAACCTATTCACGCGCTCGATGCGTGACGAAGCTAACATTAACGATGATGTCCCCGAACCGTTACCTATAACAGAAATGCCGCCCCCTGAAATCATCCCGCCTGCATCTGTCATGCCAGCGGTGTCGCATAATATTAGCGAGATGATACCCGAAGTGTTGGAAACACCAGAGAAGATGAGGGAACCGGACGAGTCGTTACATCAACCACTTGGTATGTACAATACAGCACAGAAATAACTTAGTTTCCAAATCCAGATGAAACGTACTGTTGGATATTTTGGCAACGGTTTCCAGTCAAATTAATTTCAAAATATTGATTAATTTTTGTATTCTAACGAATATACTTTTCAGGGATTTGTCGGTGAAATGGTTAATCAAATTAAGTCCAAAATATTCAACAGAAGATTTCTTGCATCGTTTTCAAAATTCTGTTAGCTAACATGTTTCTGTTTTGGAACCGTGTTAGTTTATATTTATCAGTTGTACAATAATTATGTGCTTGAGAAAAAAACCCTCGAGAGGGCAAATGAAAGAAAATAATTGTCCATTTGCAGACCAAGAGAAAATTATTTTTTTAATTTAACAACGAGTAACTTGCTACACTAAGTCTTCTCTTAGTCTGGAAATGGTTATTTCTCTCGACCACTGCAGAAGCCGATTTTGGCCGGCTTGAGTGTTAGAGGTTTAACCCTTCAAAAAATGGACTAGGCCGGCAAATGGTCATTTCGGCCAAAAACAGCTTCTGCAGTTGTCTTGAGAAAATGTCCATTTGCAGACCAAGAGAAGACTATTTTTGACAATTTACCACTGGAATCGATAACCGAGTCAGTCATTCCAGTAGTAACTTTTCAAGAATAGTCTTCTTGGTCTGCAAATTGACATTTTTTATGGGAAAATTGGAGTGTTAAAGGTTTTGCGAGCACCTTTCTTAAGCCTTGAAGATGTTGTGGCTTACTAAAGGCATGTCATGGTGATCCTTTTTCTTGTTGCTCGTGTGATCACTACATGTATATCTCTAAACCATCTCGCCATGTATATCTCTAAACCATCTCGCCATGTATATCTCTAAACCATCTCGCCATGTTAAAGGATCTGATCTGTCACTCGAGTATCGGACGTCATAATCAATGGAGGCATCCGTTTTAACTATGCCCCACCCATCTCTAGCTACGCTCCACTCACCTTTCGCCCATGTTGGGATCGATCGTGACTCAATTTCCAGTATATTATACAGGTAAGCTGTTGAATATTTTGAAACTAATTTGATGGTGTGCTATTAGCTATATCATTCATGACATAATTGATTATGCTGTAATCCTACACATCACGTTGTTGATTATGACGTCATATGATTGATGGATAAACTGGATTCCTCCATTACGTCATTAGTTGATGAATTTACAATTAATAAATATTTTGAATATTTTAAAAATAATCTTACTGGGACCTGTCACTGCCATAGGATTTACCTGTATAGTTAGGCTGAAATTTAGGTTCTGCTAATTCAGGTTCGAAGCTTCATATCAACAACACGCATAAAATGGGGGGAGGTGGGGGTTTAGCTACAAATGGCTGAGGCATAGATGGAGTTTAATCCTTCTATTGAATTGTTTAATGTGTTTTGATTCACACATAAATCACTACATATTGATTTGTTTGTATTTTCATTCCAGAACTTCCTATTGCTGATCAAGAGAGCACACTTATTGATCAGTCCACATTAGCGGAAACATCAGTCATGTCACGACGCAGCGACAGATCTCTCGCATCCACACTTCCTCCTGAAATCGTGGAACCTCCGGTTATTGAACAACCGTCTATGATCTCAGCTGAAGATCCATTTGTATCTACTGCTAATGTGTCACTTGTCGATCCCAACCTTCTGGACGATGAGCCTCCATCAGTGGCACCATTTTCAATTCCTCCTCCATCCGTACCACCACCATCTGTTCCACCGGTAAGTCAATCTTCATTTCCCCCCACCTCCCTTTACCCTATCTCATGTTTTTATCCCCATTGCAGGCACTCGTGTCGTGTGTCTAGTGGTTACATACACCATTCCCTGCTGCCTCTATGTACTATATAATAATGGTCAACTTTCTTTAAGCATTAAATTTGGTCACAAAAATTTTTTATTTTCTCCGAAAATGAGCATTTGTATTGCAATAGATTATTAGCTCAATTGAGCTTATGTCGTGGCGTCCGTCCGTCAACTTCTTTAAACAGCTCAAGAACCACTGGGCCGATTTCAATTATATTCAGCGGGAAGTATCGGTAGTGCATAGAGATTCAAGTTTGTTAAAACGGAACCGATCAGCCAATTTGGCCAGTGGCCATCTTGGATTTTGGCCGATTTAGAAATGTCTAAAAAGCTAATCCGAAACCGCTTGAGGAATCGATTCAGAACACATGAGACATGTAGGGCAAGCGCTAATCTAAGTGTTCAAAAGAAATAGACCAAAGGTTTCTGTGGCCATCTTGGATGACCTAGTTTTCATGAAGGGGTTGTGCC
Organism: Chaetoderma sp. LZ-2023a; assembly: GCA_034401795.1. Lineage (NCBI taxonomy): Eukaryota > Metazoa > Mollusca > Caudofoveata > Chaetodermatida > Chaetodermatidae > Chaetoderma > Chaetoderma sp. LZ-2023a. The sequence goes on along the minus strand of CM067375.1, from coordinate 34,313,453 downwards.
GAAATTTGGGCAATATGATTAGAGACTAAGGGCCATTAAGTTTGTGCAAGTTGATCCATCCTAAAACATGGTCGCTGTTGGCCAATCAAAATGTAGCGTGTTTGGTGGCCATTTTGGAATTTTTTATTTGATGGAATTTGAGGCCGAAATTGGTTTTAAATATGTTTTTGGGGTGTTCTGATTTCATATTTTCCATTTTTGAAACTCAGATAAATAGTTTGGTGGCCATGTTGGAACAGAGAATCCTTAGGGCATAGAGGTTCAAGTTTGTTCAAATGAAGACGATTGGCCAACGGCCATCTTGGATTTTGGCCGATTTTCAGAAACATTTTAAAATCTCCGAAACCGCTGAGTGCATCAATTCAAAACTCATGAAATATGATCTAGGGAAAGCGCTGAACCAAGCTTGTTTAAGGGAAGTTGATCTGTCAAAACCATAGCTGCTGGGGACCAATCAAAATGTAACGTGTTTGTTGGCCATATTGGATTTTTTTATTTGATGGGTTTTGAGGCTGAAATTGGTTTTATATATATTTTGGGTATTCTAATATCAAATTTGGCATTTGTCGGGTAAATGGTTTCATGGCCATCTTGGATTATTTTCCCGCCAAACGCTCCCATACTAGAGTAATGAGAAATTTAAAATGTCTTCTAGAAAACCAGTGGGCCGATTTCAATTATATTTGGCAGCCACAATCGGTATGGCATAGAGATTCGAGTTTGTTCAAACCATGCCGATCGGCCAATTTGGCTAGTGGCCATCTTGTTCCAGTGGTCATTTCATTTTATTCGGTAGTTCCAGTGGGCAATAATTCCAGGTGAGCGATACAGGCCTCTTGGGCATTACAGACTTGGCATTACAGTAGTAAATCTTTTCAAAATATTCTCTTGGTCTGCTAATGGACATTTCACAAGACCACTGCAGGAGCTGTTTGTAGCCGGCCTTAGCATTAACGATCACTTAGATTTAAGTACCACTTTTTTAATACAACTCATTTTACTAGCTATTAGACGTCTACTGTAAATAAAAAGGGTCACTTCTTTAATATATTGTAGTCTGCAGTGTCTTTTATTGACCGACCTCTATCTGGTGTGTATTAATTTTGAATGATATGGGATAATTGACTAGTAGGGTTTACAGTTTGTATTGAGTAGAAAAATGGCCTTGCTAGCCGCTGTATCTTTTCTTCTTGACTAGGCTTGCACGTTTATATGTGATTAAATCGAAAATCGAGATTACTTTTTTAATCGTGAATTTATAATAAAAAAAAAATAAAAAAAAATTAAAGAATCGAATAATTATGAATAATTTCTACTGCATATAATATTTCAATTCCAACCTTTTAATTAATTTTTAATGAGACCGTTAGTGAAAATTTACATTTTGTGCAGTGAATGTATGACCATCTATCTGCAGGCAAAGTGAAGACAATTTTTGAAAATGAGTCACTGGAATGACTGGCTTGAGAATTGAGCCAGGCATTCCAGTGATACATTTTCAAAAATAGCCTTCTCGGCCTCCGAATGGACTTTTCTAAGCACTAAACACCATTACAGCTTTCGTCATTGATACACTTTTGTTGCTATGTCTTGGTAATTTGTACCCAAGTAGGGACAGTGGTTTTCCAGTTTAGAATTTGTCATTTTCCATTTCACAGAATTGTGAATTACGTTTCATTTCTGTTTTGTAAACTATATCCTCTAAGCTGCATGTACATGTAATACTATCATTAAAACTGTCAAATTTGTGTTGTGTATTGTATTATTAGTATGCCAAGAAAATATGAAATCAATGTTGGGAAGAAGATATTGGTGGCTAATAATTTGCATTTTTAGATGAGAATGGCTCACTTTCTTGAGCAAAATGACTTTATTTGTTAATTTCCGTTTGAATATCAAGTTTCTGTTTCAATTTGCACAGATTTTGCAGGAAAAAACCATTTTCCGTCGATTTCCGTTTCAAAATCGATTTTCCGTTTCAAACTACCAATTCCGTTTGTTTTCCGTTGTTGCGGAAAACTGCTGCTTCTACCCAAGCTGATTAATTTGAGTAATCACGATTATTCTTAAATAATCGATCATGATCACTCAAATCAGTAATCGCGCAAGACTACTCTTGACTTTACTATGTGATGCTCTAATTTGCAGGTGTTTGAGGACCTGGATGATCTAGAAGCAGCCATGCCAGAAAATGAAGAACAAGAAGAATTCCGTTTAACGAAGCGCACGCACCAAATGACGCGTGTAATGGGACGAGCATTTGCATTTGCACAAACACTCAGTTTTGCAGTAAGTTTCATGGCCTCTTAAATTAAATTTTAGCGCATTCTCAAAACTCATCCCAAAAACCCCAGTAGAAAAGATTGCACACATTGCAGTACTGGAACAGTGGAGGATGAAAAACATACACTGCATGTTTACTGTTACCAGACCTGCCAACCCCTATGGATTGTCCGTAGAGTGTACGGAAATAGCATCCTAAATAGGCATGTACAGGCAGCGAGTGAAAATACAGAAATAAAAAATTTTGCAATTATGGTAATACGGACCAGGTGTTAAAATTACGAATTTTCACTTGTGGGTCTGAAAACGGCGAGCGCTTATCAAAACACACCGCCTTCCATTATGTCACGGTGTGATAATTGCTCAATCTAGCCGACATTTTGAGAACAGCCCATAGAGTTAAAATGGCAGTAGAGTGCTTATACCCATACCTTACATCGGCACCCCGCCCAGCTCTAGCTGAGCTCCACCCACACCTCGCTCGTGTTCGGATCGATCAATCTGAACTCCATGACTATCAATTTCCAAAAAAATACAGGTTAGCTAATTTGACTGGATGCTGTTGCTGGCCCAGTCAAATTAGTTTCAAAATATTCAACGAGTAGAGACATACAATTCTTAACACTTGTCAGACTATTAAGAGTTAAAAACGGGCCTAATAGAATCATTTATGACTTAATGATTATGATGTCATCCTACACGCCGCTTAGCTGATTATGATGTGAAATCATCGATGGATACTCTGGAAAGGTGAATTGAGCTTTGGTCAATGAAGTGGACTAGTATCAATTTGTAAAATGCTAAGATGTACCTTAATCCTTTCAATGAGGAATTCCCCATGTCTCATTTTCAAGACAAGCATACAGGAAAACTGTTTGTGTTAGATATTTTGAAATTAATTTGACTGGATGCGATTACTGCCTTACGTCAAATTAATTTCAAAATGTTCAACAGAATATTGTATCGTAAAGAACTTAGTTTATCAGGGATTTATCGTTGAATGGCCAAGCCAGTCAAAACTGTCTTTTGCATTATGTTCATTTGCATGCCAAGAGGACTATTTTTCAGAATTTATGAAAAGAATGCCTGGCTCGGTAACTAGACATGTCTAGTAGAATTTCAAAAATAGCAAGTTCTTTGATTTATATGACCATTAAAGAGTTAATCTCCTGTGTAGTGCTAGCAATAACAGTAATTTAGAAATTTAGCAGTTAAGTAAATTAGCATAAGTAACTTAGATTTTATGCTATTATTTACAGGATTTGACTCTGGGTATGCATCGGAAGCAGATGGCATCCAAGTTCTATACACTACTAGTGCTGAAGAAAACACAGTGCATCGAGGTATCACAACCGGAACCTTTCGGAGAAATATTTATCACTAAAGGCCTCAAGTTTTGCGTCGAATAACTTCATCCAATTTACTGTGAACAATTAAAGATCTGTTTTAAATAATAATGCCATGTGTGTTCTCGTCTGATGTCCAGCGTTCATTTTAAAACTGGCGCTGATACAAATGTGTTGATGTCTAAAATCGCAACACCCTGCAGCAATACGGCTTTCAAAATGAACATATGTTCAGCAAATGTAGAATACAGAGGACAGTCCCGCAAGATAAGACTAATGTGTAGACGAATATACATTGCTACTGTATGATGATGCAGGCACATTTGAAAGAATGGTGAACATTTTTGCTTTAAATGACTCGTTCTTTGATGGAGCCGCATTCTGTAGTAGTTGTCAGTACTGCCACTCTTGTGTCGAAATTGAAAATACATGTACACATGTAGCAATTCGAGGAGATTTCTGATTCTCATGGCTGATCACAAGGAACCAGTTAGATTGTGTAAATGCATGTTATGCATATCTATCGCGTATGTTATCATTAACATCATCACTCATCATCATCATGACTGTCATCATCATCATCACTGTCATCGTCGTCGCCATTGTAAATAACAGACTCATTAACTCGCCCATCAAATATGTGTATCATTCGGGAAGTTTACATTTTAATCATACATCTATCATTGTGATGTCGTTTGACAGCTAGTAGGTAGAAGTTTTAATGGTGAGTTTGTTTTAAACTAAAAAGTAATATAATCAGTACTTTGTAGTTAATTTTATTCAGTTCTCAAAGCGATTGTTGTGTGTCAGACGGCGTGTATTGTGCAGGAAAGATATGTTTGTGTAAAGGCCACAACATTAGGGAAGTAGTTTATAGTTTCAGGGCATAATTTAAAATTTGATATTTGCATAGCAATGGCTTCCAGTCATATTAATTTCAAAATATTCAACAGAATATGCTATACATACATGACATAGTACAGAATTTATTTTTTCAGGGATTTGTTGTTGAAAGTGTTAATAATAGAACTTAAGAAAATCAATAATAAATTACAATCCCGTAAAAATTTTGCATAGCAGATATAGCTATGCATGTTGCAGAATGTATAGTAAATACCTAAATATGTGTATCAAATTGAGATGCGATACCAGATAAATTATGCCCTGTAGTTTATTTCTCTAGTAGTTTTCTGAATCTAAAAAGCAGGACACATCGTTGGTTAAAAAAATTGAGAATTTAAACCCTTTAGCATTTAACCCTCAAGGTGGCCAAAAATTGCTTCTGCAGTTGTCTTGAGAAATGTCCATTTGCAGATGAAGACTTCGAAAATTTGCCACTGGAATGACTGTCTCGATAACCAGGCCAGTCATTCTGTGGTGAATTTTAAAAAATCATTTCCATCTGTAAAGTGATATTTCTGATGAGAAATAAATTTTCTTGAACAAATTCGAGGGTTAATGACCGAGGTTGGTAAAGAAAATTTTTACTCTTGCTAAAGTGAATGGCCATTTGCAGGCCAAGAGATGACTGAAAGTTTTCCACAGGAATTGATTTTCTTTGAAACGTATTCATGCAATGCATGTACAAAATTTTGCGGAGCTTAACTAGAAATGAATTCCTGTACTATTGATTAGTAATCAGTGTACTCAAGATATGACGGACACTGAAGCCTGTGGCTATAAGGTTATTCCAGATTCAGGCAAATAGATGATTTTTGAAATTTGGTCACTAGAATGACTGTCTCGGTTATTGAGTGTTTGTGGGTTACCATTAAAGTGGAGAACTTAACCCTTTAACCCTTGAATTTGTTCAAGAAAACTTCAAATTTCTCATAGAAAATGTTCATTTGCAGACCAAGAGAATACTATTTTTGAAAATTTAACCACTGGAATGACTGGCTCGGATATCGAGCCAGTCATTCCAGTGTTAAATTTTCAAAAATAGTGTTCTGTTGGTCTGCAAATGGACATTTCTCATGACCAGTGCAGAAGTTATTTTTGGCTGATATCAGTGTTAAAGGGTGAAACAGCTGTTCTCTTTACCTGCTTTCTAACAGTAATTTTTCACCACGATACTATTTGCATATTATTAGTATTTAAAGACAAACTTCATTAATCATAATTCATATTATTTAGCCATATGTTAGCATTTGACACACACATTTGCTGTAAATACGTAATATTCTGGTTTGGACCAAAATTAATAAATAGTCATCTAGTGTGAATCATATAGATAGGTAAATGCCTATCTTCTTGGACGTCATTGTTGAACAATTCATTATGTCCGCCTCACTCATATATATATATATATATATATATATATATATATGTATATTCACTGTTCGGCCAGTCCCGAGCGTCCAGCGTCCATCACTTAGATGTATGGCCACTGTTGTCTGATTTATTGACCACTTTTGTGGCCACCTGGACATAATTACTCGTCCACAAGTTATTGTTGTGCAAGGATAAGTTATTTTTTGTTATTAAATTTCATATATATGTATCATATATCATTATCATCATTTTAGCTAATAATCCTTTAAGACTCAAATCGGTAAGAAATGGCGTCTGCAGTTATCTTGGAAAATGCCTATGCAGATAAAGAGAAGACTATTTTTGAAAATTTGTCACTGGAATGACTGGTTCTGTTATCGAGCCAGTCATTCTAGTGATAAACTTTTAAAACGACTTCTCTTTGTCTGCAAATGGACATTTTCTGAGAAAAATTACATGTTCTTGAACAAATTTCAGGGTTAAAGATCTAATAAGCTAGTATAATATAATCTTACGTTACAGGTAGTATCTTCTTCTTCTTTTCGTTCGCTGATCATACCGCCAGTCCTGTAAGTGACTATCGACATGATCATAAGCGTTAAGTGCGTGGATCCATGGTTTATTAGAGTGCGCCGTGCGGCCTGGAACCTCCGTCTTCCGCACTCGAGGTTTCTGTCAGGATTACCTCACCCTTACCTCCTTTAGTCGCCTCTTACGACACGCAGAGGATACGGAAGGTGTACCGTTAATTTCCGTGTATATTGCGCTATCGTGGAAAGTGCGCACCCCTAAATTTGACCAAAATCGGCCTGAAAAAACCTTCTTTCCGTGTGTAGTGCGCAGTAAGATTGAGAGACATGTGAACGAAAACTGGTAACAAAAGAATCAATGACTTACTGCGTGTCGAATACGCTTTCCTTATAAAATCCCATTTGTGGCGTGCGTTACTCTGTTGTTTAATCACGGGAATATCATTTGCATACACTTTTAGCAAATATTTTGTATTAAACTTTATTGAACGATATAAAAATACAAATATAATTTCCATCAGAACAGGTTAGAATCCGAATTTGATTTGAGCAGAGCTCATTAACATAAATGGTCGTTAGAACATAAAAAATCGGATATTTATTTTGTTTCAATTCATAAAATATGAGTTTTGTGCGCTGATACTCGAGAATAAAATCGATTTTAATTTTTAAAAACTCAAATCCATTTTGGCTCACTAATAGTGCCGGTAATTACTTTGATAACTATATCAAAGGCGAGCCCATGAGATTTTGTTCAATCAGATACGCAGTAGATGAGTGGTTTCAAGACTCGGTTCTCAGTCAGTGTAGTCAGGTGGTGGGGCGGGGTGGGTGGATTAACGCGGTCAGAAGTACAATAAACAAAGGTGATAGAGCTGACCGTCTGCCGTTTACAAAATCGACAGTGATCAATTGTGGGTATTGTTTGAGTGGGGGTGGGGTTTATATAATATATTATAGTATATCATCATCATAATATATTATAATATAGGGCAATAATCTAGTTTATTCCACGCATTGTTTATTAAATAAATTGAATTATCTTCAATTTGAAATGATTTTCTATTCTCATCCTTTCGTTTCTAGTTACTTTGTCATACGTTGACGGCTGTGACCTTTAACCTTAACCTGTCAATCATAATCATCCTGCCCGCCGATTGGTCAAAACATTGTGCCGTTTAGCACATATAAAACATTCCTTTCTATATCTATGTAAATGCTAGATCGCCTTGAAAAACATCGGCCCTATCATTATTTTTTTAACACATTTATGTCCGTATCTGTGTAGCAATCTATGGATTTTAAACATCTCTATGTTCAACTTGGGAAGACAAGAGTAACCTCCCCTTATATATATAACTTAGAACAAATTACAGGAAACAATGGCGTTGTAAAAAAGTTGAATGATGGTTTATTTGATCATTTTACAACACTATGATATTTAATAAAGGTATAACACAGTATTTAGACAGTAGTAAGGCATTTCAACGATCTATTAGTACCATTATAGACATGTTAGAATGCGATCGTTATTCCCGACTGATTCCCGATCCATAAAATCACATTTTCAGCTCTGAATTTTGTGATTCTGACGAAAAATTCTGAGGAAAAAAATGGGACAAATATTTATCCTTGTATATAGTGCGCAGGAGCTTTTTATAGCATGTACTTTGAGCAAAAAAGTGCGCAATATACACGGAATTTAACGGTATTCTAAGCCCCACCTACAGGGCAGCAGGTACTATGATCTTAACCCTTTAATGGCTAACTTTTAAAAAATTCAAAATATTTGGTTATTGAATGTCCATTTTTAGGCCAAGAGAATACAATTTTTGAAAATTTACCAGCCAGTCATTCCAGTTGTAAGTTGTCAAAAATTGTGTTCTCTTGGCCTGCAAATGAACACTCCTCAAGACTACTGCAGACGCCGGTTTTGGCCAATTTAACCAGTAAAGGGTTAATATTTTTTCTGTTTACATCGAGCTGAAGTCATGTATTTTAGAAATGAATAATCGTGCTGACCCGTTCCCCTTACTAGTGAATTAGTTTTAGGAATACAATAAAACAGTGCTATAGACATTGCTAATTAACCCTTTCACCAACAAATCCCTGAAAAAGTACAGTCTTTTCAATATAAAACTTACTCTGTTGGATATTTTGAAATTAATATGGCTTCCAGATTCAATAGTTATCCTATATGATTGCCTTGAAAATTAGATACGTGTAATTCATCAGTGATAGGTTTAAGTAACACAATGATAATTTATTGATGTATAAATGTTGTGTGAGCTATTCTAAAATCCTTAGTGATTGGTCCAGAAAGGCCTTTGCTTTCACATGGCAAGAGAAGGTTGTTTTAGAAAATTTTCTATGCTGGAATCACTGCCTCGGTTATTGAGCCAGCCATTCCAGAAGTAAATTTTCTAAAATAACTGGACCTGCAAGTGAACACCAGGATACAATGTCAAGAAATTTTCTATTTTATCTAGAAGAATATCATATATTCTGAACCTAATTTAGCCGTAACTGGAAGATGTTTCTGCATATTTTAACAACCGGTTCCAGGCAAATTAGATTCTCCTTTTCCAGATGTCACAATGTACAAAGTGTAACTCTGTACCAGAGCAGTTGAACCTAATTATTGCCAAATGGACCTTTTCAGTGACTTTATCCATCCATCATTGGACGTCATAATCAACTACGTGACATCTACGTCACAATCAATGAAGGACATAGATAAAGATAAGTTCATCAGAACGCATAATTGGTGATGGACTAAGCGTTGTGCGATTTGTATGTCTACAATTTAATAAACATGCTGTTGAATATTTTGAAACTAATTTGAGCGGGCGCTGCTGCCATAGGCTGCAACAGCACCCAGTGAAATTAGTTTCAATTGGGCATTTCAAGGGTCGTTTGATCCAAAGCCGGGCGAGATGTGGATGGGGATGAGCTAGAGATAGGGAGGGGTGGGTTGGTTGTGTGTGGGGGATGCCGTGTTCTGCATAGTTAAAACTGGAAAGGTCCATTATTAGCTTCCATTAGTCGGTCTTCAAACAGATTCCTTAATTTCCAGACACTTATACAGGAAAGCTGTTTAATGTTTTAATATTAATCTGAGCGGAACTTAGTGCTCGTGTGTCCGTGCGTGAGTGAGAGTGATTGTAAAATGGTTGAGGTTTGTAGATTACATATGCCTGTCAGAACATTCATATCATCCTTAGTTACTTAATTTTAATTATCGCCAGTAACCATAACTTCACGGTTGGGCATATATGTCTCAAAATACAAGTTGTACTTGATTTTTTTTTGTGCGTTTAGCACAACATAATGAATGAGCTCATATCGTGTTGGTTTTTCGTCAATTGAGTAATCCAGTTTCTCAGTCAATCATATGACGTCATAATCAACTACGTGACATATATTTGTATTTGCAACTCGCAGTTAATACAACTCAGTCCGCCGCATGCCTGTAAGTTGAAAAGAATGTACTGTTTTCAGGGATTTATCTGCTAATGGGTTAATAGTCAAGAAAGTCCAATGTCTCTATTTACAGGCTGAAGAAGACTTATTTCTGAAAATTTACCACCGGAATTTCGACTTGGTAAATTTAAAAAATGTTATTTTTCTTGGTCTCTAAATGGACATTGCTCACCAGGACAGCTGAGTGCAGTTTTTTTGGCCCATCTGACCATTAAAGGGCGTAGTTGATACAAGAGGTGTTAATGATAGATTTGGTTTACATTTGTGCGAGTGCTCTATGTTTCAAATTACCACATATGCAACTGCCAAAATTATTTACAATTTAACACAGACAGACGAACGTGTACTAGTTGCGAGTCGCAGCAAACAGTTCCTAGCATAATCATAGTCATCATACAGGTAGGGTGGTTCATGACGCTGACATTGTATAAGTATATTCCACTAAAAATCCATGTATATATTAAATCATAATTGGTCTATTGGACTGACGGTATCATAATCAACCTTTACATTGTCCTAAGTGCCAACCAAGACCCTATATAAGACCAGTCACGCAAAAGGGAAAAAGTAATTTTAACTATTTACCTGCTACATTTTTACATGAGGCTTAACTCTGCATATGTTGAATACTTTGAAAACAATTTAACTGAAAGTTGTTGGTGGCTAAGCCACCAACAACTTTCAGTCAAATTGTTTTCAAAATATTCTACTGGTCCAGAGTTATTGCCTATTGAAATTATTTTCTGGTGACTAGCAGCGGTCAGACAGTTCATAAACCTCACTGCTTCTGTAAATATTTAATAAGGCTTTAACAAATTAAACTCCCTGCACATAAAGTTCTATTTGTAGGAGTTGTGGTGGCCACCACCCCCATCCCTTTGAATTTGTAACTATCTTGCTAATCCTTTAATGCTTAGGCCGGCCGGACAAAACTATGCCCATTTGCTAGTCAAAAAGAGGCAATTTTTGAACCACTAGAATGCCAGTCATTCCAGTGGTTAAGTTTTCAAAAGTTTTCTCTTGTCCAGCAAATGGACATTAACTAAGCAAAAAAAATTTAATTCTCAAGTCTTGACCATTAAAGGGTTAATTATTTCACACTTTGTACATGTCATGAATGAATTAATATTTATTATTGATAAATGCTTTTATTAAGTATTTAATATCATGCTGATTATTTTCAAAACAATTTGAGTGAAAATTGTTTTCAAAATAATGAGCAATCGTTCTATTCAGCTCATTTAAAATCACTGCGTTGAGTTGTAAAGGGTTACTCCATATTTTATCCATTTTAAAAACCATTAGTTAATATCAATAAAAAATCATTTTTGTTACTTAATAATTATTATTGCCCTTATAAAACATACGCGCAGCTTGTACAAAACAGTCAATACATTGAATCTGTCTGTATATATTCTTATTAAGTAATTAATATTATTATTGATCCTGTCAATAAACTTTTAATCACTATAGTAAGCCATTGTTTCAGTATTTCTAATTTCAACTTGTCCTAAATCATTGTAAATCGGGCAACTGTATTGTCTTTACTACTGCGCAGAGATTTGAGTGACTCACACAAATGTGAAGTCATTGAATTTGACAGTAAGACACTGAAAACTATTTGAAAATGTTCTCACCCACCCCCTAGATTCTTTGATTTTATGAAAAATGTACCAGAAATTGTCAAAATGATTCTTAGATTTTATGAAAAATGTACCAGAAATTGTCAAAATGATTCTTACCATTCTGAGCGATTTCAACCAAATTTGGCTAAAAGGACCCTATGGTTGTAGGCTCCAGAACTCCCATTCGGAATTTTAATTCATCAATTTTTTGGATGAAAATCTGAAATTTTATGAAAAATGTACTGTAAATTGTCAAATTGCTTCTCCCTACCATCTTGACAGGTTTTAACCAAATTATGCTGAAGGGATCCTATAGCCATAGGCTCTAGAAGATCCATTCAGAATTTTGATTCATCCATTTTTTGCATGAAAATCTTAGATTTTATGAAAAGTGTACAGGAAATTGTCCCCTCAGCTGCTTGACATATTTCAACCAAATTCACTAATGGATCTTATGGTGGTAGGCTCTAGAAATTCTATTCTAGAATTTTGATTGATCAATTTTTTTGGTGAAAATCTTAGATTTTATGAAAAATTTACAAGATTTTGTCAAAACTCTCCCCCGTCGTTGCTTGACATATTTCAAACAAATTTGGCTTTAGAGTTATTGGATTTCCCGAAAATTATCCATATTATCTATTAAAATACAAATGTTTCAAATGTTAATGGTCCAGGTGAGCGCCACGGTCCCTCTTGTTTTATCACATAGTGCAATCCTGAGATGTCTTCTTGCAGCATCTAAGTTACAAAGTACCCCCGATGGATGGGGGAACCCACACCATCGCAGAGTCATCCCAGCGGCCAGATTGAAAACAATATCAATGGTGTGGGTATTGGACAAACGTATCCTTGTTTGAAAGGGCATTTAATTCATCAAGGGATTAGTCATTCTCAAAATATTACAGATTTGATGAATGCCATTATTAGCTCACTTGGCCTTTCAGACCAAGTGAGCCGTCATCAACCTTTCCTTTAAATTACTTCTGGTGAAGAACCACGGGGTCGATTTCAATTATATTTGCCAGGAAGCATCCTTAGGGCAAAGGAATGCAATTTTGTTGAAACGGAGCCGATCGGTCACTGCTCAGCAGCCATCTTGGATTTTGGCCGATTTTTAGAAATGTCTGAAAATCTCCAAAACTGCTTGCTGGATTGATGCAGACCTCATGAAATATGATCTAGGGCAAGAGCTGAACCAAGTTTGTTGAACGGAACTTGATTAGCCAAATGGTTGGGTGGCCATCTTGGATGACATAGTTTTAGCGAAAAGAACTTCAGAACTGCTGAACGGATCAGGCTGAAATTTGGCTGATATGATTAGTGACTAAGGGCCATTAAAGTTTGTTCAAGGAAAGTTGTATCAATAGGCAGCGTGTTTGGCATCCATATTGGATATTTTTATTTGATGGATTTTGAAACCGAAATTGGTTTTATATATGCTTTTAGGTACTCCGATTTCAAATTTACCATTTTCAAAACTGTCGGATAAACAGTTTGGCGGCCATCTTGGATCATCGTCCCGCCAAAAGCGCCAATACTAAAGCAATGGGAAATTAAAAATGTCTTGAGAACCACTGAGCCAATTTGACAGGAACCATCTTTATGGGGTAGGGATACAAGTTTGCTCAAAGGAAGCCAATTTGGTCGGCGGCTATCAGATTTTGGCTGAGTTTTAGAAACGGCATTTAAGATTTTCTCAAACGGCTTGGTGGATCGATGCAAACCTCATGAAATATGATCTAGTGCAAGAGCTGAACCTAGTGTGTTCATGGGAACTTGTTTGGCCAAAACGTTCGGTGGCCATTTCGGATGAACTAGTTTTTGCGAAAACAGCTGAATGGAGGGGGCCAAAATGTGGGAGATATGATTAGGGCCTAAACGCCATTAAGGTTTTTCCATGTTAAGTTGATATGTAAAAAAAACCATGACCGCCATGAATCAATCAAAATTTAGCGTTTTTGGTGGACCTCTTGTATTTTCTGCAAATTTCTGAGAAAATCATAAGACTACTTATTAACTACTGGGCCACTTAATAAAACGTGACTAAATCTTCTTCATAGAAATAAGATTGGTAAATTTTTCCAGTGATCATCTCGTTTTGTTCGATTGTGCCAGTGGACAATAATTTCAGATAAGTGATACAGACCACTTGGTTCTCTTGTTGCATCTAGTCTTCATCATTTAAGAAAATGATTGCCAATTTGTATACCCCGCCCAAAAAATTGGCATTGTATTATGTGATGGCGCTGTCAGGGCCGGCGGCAGAGTGGTTTCTAGACAATAACTCTGTTACCGTTTATCGGATCGCTTTGAAACTTTGCAGGGTGATTGGTAATGGACTAGGTAATATGTGAACGATACCTATCAAAATTGATGATAATGCAAAATCCAAGAGGGCTGGCAGCCACCGATGGCCATTTTGAAAATTGTTTTCTGAATAATGGCTCCGTCATTTATCGGATTGCTTTGAAACTTCAGGGTGGTTGGACTAGATTTGAAGAAGAAACCTACCGAAATTGATAATAATCCGAGATTCAAGATGGCCACCAGCCAAAGGCAGCCATCTTGAAAATTGGTTTCAGACCGATAACTCCATTACTGTATTTCGGATTTGTTTGAACCTTCATAGGGTGGTTGGACTAGGTCTGGAGAAGAAACCTATCAAAATGATCCTATTCCATGATGGTCGCCAGTCACTGGTGGCTGGCCATCTTGAAAATTGGTTTCTGCACGATAACTCCATTTCAGTTTAGCAAATATCTCTGAAACTTCATAGGATGACTGGACTAGGCTGGCTGAAGAAATTTATCGAAATCGATGATCCAAAATCCACTATGCCCACCTGCCACCGGTGGCCATCTTGAAAATTGGTTTCCAGACAATAACTACATAACTGCTTAGCGAATTGATTTGTAACTTTATAGGATACCTGGTAAAAAAATAGCTATTTTCTGATAGCTCTTCAATGTTTTGTCACATGGCGGGTATTATGCGCCGTTTGTGGAGCTCTTGTTACCAATACTTTTACGTGTTTTTGACAATTTATTTTGCAACAAGAATTAGAAAAATGTTAGTTTTTCAATGGACATTTCATTCATCAACGGCTTATCCGATCTCATTTAAATGGAGGGTGTCCTTGTGGTCACCAAGGACCATGCTGATTTTGCTGTCAAAAAGTCAAGGTCAGTGACCCAAATAAGCAAGTTTGGTTGCATTTCCGGATGATACAGGTAACCCAAGTTCTACCGAAGGGATCGTCACCATACTTAGCTCATGTGTTGCCCTTGCGGGTCTGAATAACCATATTAATTCTAGTGTCCAATGGTCAAGGTCACTGACCCAGTTACGGAAATTGTGTTGCGCTTCATGATGATAACTCATGTTGTACTGAAGGAATCGTCACCAACCTTGGCATGTGTGTTTCCTTTAGGAGACCGAAGAACCCTATTTACGCTCCAAAGATCAAATTCACAGTCATCCAATTAATGAAATTGTGATTGCTTTTAGTTATATACATAAATAATCATTAACACAATATGCAGTTTCAATTGCCTTTGGCACTGCATTGTTAGACAATGCTACATCGATCGATTGCGTGATGGTGGTGTGCTTAGGTTTCCGCAATCTTGGAGGAGTAGTTAGTGTATCAGTTACAGATCAAGTTCGAGTTTCAGCTGCTTCTGTCAATTTTTAATGGAGTCCTTGACTGTCAACCTCTAACAAAGCAATGTACCAATTCTCAGTATAATATCTTGAGACTGCGAAAAAAGTAGATTTATATCACCAGGTAGGGGACATGTATTGCAAAACAATACTTACAGAATGCTAGTTTATGTAGATGTAGTTAGTATATTCTGGTATCTTAGCGGATCTACTTCCTTCGAATGGCCTTTCCAGTTTATCCATCCATCATATGACATCATAATCAACTATGTTACATGTAAGATGATGTCGTAATCAATGAGGTCATGAATTACATAGATGAGTACGTCACGAAATCATAATTGAAGACGGACTATGCGTTGTAAACGTTGTATGTCTACTATTTAATAAACATTCTGTTGAATATTTTGAAACTAATTTTACTGGACGCTGTTGCTGACATAGGCCGCTTTTGCCAAGTTCAACCAAATAAGGCTGAAAGGGTTCTATGGTCATAGGCCCTAGTACTTCCATTCAGAATTCTGATACATCATATTTTTGGGTGAAATCTTAGATCTTATTAAAAATTTATCGGAAATTGTTAAATCGCTTAACACCATCAATGATTTCAACAATATTTGGCTAGAACTATCATATGGTGTTAAAGTCTAGAACTTCCGTTCAGAATTTTGATTTGTCAATTTTTGGGTGAAAATCTTTCATGAAAAATGTAACGGAAATTTCCAAATCGCTTCTTAACCCTTTCACCGACAAATCCGTGAAAAAATTAATTCTTTACGATATTAAACTTATTTTTTTGATTATTTTAAAATTAATTTGCCTAAGACGTTCCTGCCTTAGGCAGCAACATCTTCGAGTCAAATTAATTTCAAAATATTCAACAGTTCTCCTGTATGGTTTGCTTGAAATTGAGATATTGTGAATTCATCAGTGAAGGGGTTAACAGGTTGACCAATTTCAACCAGGCAAAAGGATCATATCGTGGTAGGCTCTAGTTTCCATTCAGAATTTTGATATGTAAATTTTTGGGTGAAAATCTTTATTTTATGGAAAATTTAGATTGAAATTGTCAAATCGCTTCTTACCAACTTGACCGATTTCAAGTAAATTTGGCTGAAAGGAACCTATTCAATATTGTGATAGGATCTTGTACTTTCATTAAAAATTTTGATTCATCAAATTTGTGGATGAATCTTAGATTTTATGAAAGATTTACTGAAAATTGTCAAATCGTGTCTTAACAGTTTGACCGATTTCAACCAGAATTTGCTCAAAGGACCCTATTTGAGTAGGCTCCAGATCTATTCTGAAAGTTGCTTTGGTTAATTTTGTTGGGTAAAAATCGTAGATTTAAGGATTTAGCGGAAATTGTCTAAAAGCGTCTACTCAACCCCTTGGTGAAGTTTATTTCCAGAACTTCTATTTAGATTTTGAAAGGTTGAGCTGGCATCCTTTTTCCAGGCCGAGTGTATGGTCTTGTTAATCTGCGTGTCTACTGCTGCCTTCCATTTGATTTTGGCCGACACGCTGTGAATCAGCTGGCAGATAGATGGAAGTTCATACTTGGCCAGTAAGTGTTGACATTTGATGAACTAGCTGTTGCTTCTGATGCTATGATTAGATTACAACTATTTGTCTGGCAGCTATATGATATTCTAACGCATCTCGATTTCTGAGTATGCTTCTTAGGAAATTAAGTTTCCTACAGGTTATCGACCTCTATAGGTCTTATGCCAAGTAAACAGTGTCGCTTTTCAGGATGTGCTCTTTGACAGGTATTGAAGTTGTCTAAGCATTTTTGCATTGACATTGCTCCTTATGGTGATGAATGTGGTGATTAGTGGATAAGAAGAAACATGCATGCACGCACGCACACACACACACACACGCACGCACGCACGCATGCACGCACGCACTCACCAATCCATTGTCTGTCTTCTCTATACATATCATACCTTTGAATTTTCAATGCTGCATCTGATACATGATCTCGACCACAGTTTTCACATATACCTATTAGCTTTGGTTGTAAATGTGTTACATTGGCAATAAATTCACCTGTTGTTTATGATATTTTTTGCATTGGTAAAGTAGCATGTAATTAAGGGAGTTAGTGTTGTAGTAATGTTGCTCTTTGCCTTTTTATTATATTGATTATTTTGAGTAATGGGTTTTCATATAGGTTTCGGTTTGTTAGATTTTTTATGCTCCCCGAAAATTTGCGGGAGCATATAGTTGCAGCTTTGTCCGTCCGTCCGTCCATCTGTTCACCATATATAAGTTTGTCCGGGGCATAGTTTCAAGACTTTTTCACATATGGTCACCAAACTTGGTATGTGGATGCATCTTAGGGAGAAGGCGTGCTGAGTATGAAAAGTAGGTCATGCCGACCTACTTTTCATTATCGAGGTGTGCAGAGTATCAAGAGTAGGTCAAACGTAGGTCATGCTGACCTACTTTTCATGGTCAATTGAATATCACAGAAAATGTTTGTCCGGGCTATAGTTTCAAGACTTTTTCACATATGGTTACCAAACTTGGTATGTGGATGCATCTTAGGGAGATGGTGTGCACAGTATGAAAAGTAGGTCATGCTGACCTACTTTTCATGGTCGACTGAATATCACAGAAAATGTTTCTCCGGGCCATAGTTTCAAGACTTTTTCACATATGGTCACCAAAGTTGGTATTGATTATTACAGAAAATATCTCTGTTCATTTTGAACATAGTTTTTATATGTATTTTTCATATGGTGCCAAGCAAAGTCGAAGTGTGTTTATTTAGAGAAACTTAGATTTTGATTTTATTAAGCTATCCTTAACAAATTGTTCGTTAGGGCAAATCCCGCCAGACCAAAAGAATGATGGGCCACCGAATCATTCCTACTCCCCAAATTGTGGATTTAACATCATTACCCCAAACCAACAATATTTTAAGGATGGCCTAATATGGAGATATCTCATTGACAATTTCAAGTTCGTTTCTCTGTGTCTGAGCCACAGTTCCAAACCTTTCCCTGAAGCATATGCCTTTGGGGTTATCCATTCAGTTTCTCTGCAGAGTATGCCCTGGGGGAGCATACATCAATTTATTGATTTGCCTTGTTTTTATTAGTCTGTTTCTGGTTTGAATCTACAACTTCGCATTCATTTAATAGTACATTAAACTGGTTTGATAATGGTGTTGATCATTTCGAAAGTATTGTTCATAGACATTCTGAAGGTTTGTTTCTCTTCCAGTTAATACCCGTGAATAGTAGAAATCTTCATGTTGACGTTTTTACTTTATCCAATGGGATGCCCATTGACCTGTGTACAACTCCCTCAGATCAGACACAGTCCCCGGTGGTTTGGGTGGACAATATCCCGGTACAACTCCTGATCTGGTTGTCCTCTTTTTATTTTTTAGGAAATCAGTATGTACCTTATGAATCTGGTGCAAAATCACCAGAGACAAAACCCGCAACTATATAGGTGGTGCCTGGAAAATCCCCAGACTAGCGACCAAAAAGAGTGTCCAAAAAGTTACACACCTGATGGCCGACAACATGACCCGTTCCCCTATTGCATCATACAGCTTTAAAACCATTGATATGCTTATCCTTTGCAATTTCTAAGCAATACATTGTTGTCTATGAAGAAGACGTCTTTCCAGCTAGCAAATGGACCACAGCATACCATTAAATTATTCAACGAGTGCATTTTCATAGCTGTTGCCATTATTTTTGTTTGAGCGTGTTAGGTAGTAAAGTAGTTTTTCCATTGTTGGTCTCGATGGCATATTTTGGGTGGGGTGGTGTGAGGGGGGGGGGGGGGGGGGGGGGAGGGGGGGGGGATGTCCTTTCACATTTTGCCTAATATTATTTTTTCTACTCTACTTCTAGTCTTTACAGATTTGACAGCAAAGTGTTGTTCTGCGTGCATGTATCTTTTAGTAAGCGTATTAGTGGTTGTGTTACCGTGCTTGTGAATGCCTTTGTTGGGCTAGCATTATTTTGGTGTTTTGTATTTTCAAGTGATACATTTTCAACCAGAATAACTTCTGAACCCTGGCTATGGACCTAAGCTGTAGAAGTATTGGAGGTTGTATTTAGAGTACGTTGTTTGGTTTCGCTTGACAATTTTCTGTTGCTTCGCTGATTTCTACAATTATACTGATTTCAGGGCCTGGTGACGAGTTAACATTTTCACCGACTGGTTTGTTACAGTTAGTGAATTCCAACCATTGTACATATTCCTCTATGTTTGGTGATAGAGGTACTTTCTCCTGATAGCATATATGGTAGCAGATTTATACACCGATAATGTTGCCAGTTTTTATACGCCCACATAAGCGGGGTCATATTAGGTGATGGCACTCACTGTCTGTTCGGCCGTCTCTTGCTGCCCGTCCATCTGTCTTATTTCTTTTCCGTAGGAGATCTGGAAGAGTTTTGAACCTACACTAAAAATTTGCCCATATTTTCCAGAGTTATCTCCCTTGAAAGGCTAAAATTAGTCAAAGTTTTCTTGTCCGGTCCAGATCTCGAAAAGCTTTGAACCTACACACACAATTTTTTGTTCAGCAGATGTTTTATGGATCTATCATTTATCACAGACAAACTGTTCACATTTAGCATTCCTCAACCAAGTATGCCTGCGGGCGTATGTTGATTTTCACTAAAACCTTTGTTTAAACATATATTTGTTGTTTGTCTTTTCACAAATACGTCCAGATGAGACATGTTCACCCTCATCATTGTTTCAGGCCTCAAAGTGGTCCTAAGTTTTCCTACTTTTTGGACATGTGTCCTACTTTTCCTACTTTTTAGGGGGTCCCTTGTCTTTACCATAACTATGCCTGCACTATTTTGTGTCTACAATAGCAGGACTTCTGACAGTACATATATTCTTATGCTGTACAGACTATCCCCCTATAAAGTATTCTGTCACTGATACATGGTTACACCTGTTATTATGCTGGCGTATGCAGCCCAGGTATCCGATACCTATCTGATATCTCTGCAATAGTCAGATTGTAACAGAAAGGGTGTTGCATTTCTTACCTGTGGAGCAAAATTTTAGTTAGATCTCTGCATTTTAATTAATGAAAATTTCAATTTCTTCATAGAAAATGTCCATTTGCAGACGAAAAGAAGAGTATTTTTGAAAATTGACCACTAGAATGACACATCCTAATGGTAAATCTTCAAAAATAGCCTTCTCGTGGATTGCAAATGGACATTTCTCAAGACCACTCCAGAAGCTGTTTCTGGCTAGCAAGAGTATTAAAATGTTCAATATATTTTTGTTTCAGGTAGAACACATTTGCTAAAACTTTAAAGTATATCACCATTAACAATGCCAAAGACATCTACCAAATTTAACTCGGATTGGTTAGGGCATGTGGACAGAAATAATGACTATTTAAAAGAATGATGTGAGCAGAGATGAAACTGCATTTTGCTTTTTGTGTGCTAAATCCATTAACATAAAAAACAGAGGTAAAGATCAGTTGTTGCAACACGCCGCTACCAAAAGACACAGAGAGCCTGTATCTATTTCGCTTTCCGAAAGACAGAAAAAACTTGTTTTACACAAATGTCGACGGAAAGAAAGAACTGCATCAATGATGCAGGTGCATCAAAACATGAGTGGACTATGTCGAATGACGATAAGGTTGCAACGGCTGAAATTATTTGGACATTGAAGGTTGTTGATGCCGGCTTTACATATGCTTTGTGTGACTCCATAAAAGACACATTTTCTGAAATGTTTAGTGACAGTCAAATTGCCAAACATATTTCGCTTAGCTCTACTAAGATCTCCTATGAGATAGCTTATGGATTAAGGCCATTATTTCACCAGGAAACCATGCAGAATATAAAAAAACAGAACAGTTATTATACAGTAAGTTTTGATGAAGCAACCAATGACTGTGGGGACAAACAGCTAGATATTCAACAGCTAGATATTCTGACGGATAAAATAATAGTGTCTGAAAAAGGATGAACTGAATTTTAAGAATTGGCTTATGATCTGTAGTGATGGACCTAATGTGAATAAAAAACTTTTGAATGTTATTGACGAGTATCTAAAGAGGTCATATGGACACCCTGGCCTTATACGACTTGGATCTTCCAATTTACATATTGTGCACAATTCCTTTGGACACAGTCTTCAGAAGTTTGAAGAATGGAAGGTAGACCCCTTTCTGGACTCTGTGTATAAATTCTTCCATAAATATGCAGTTCAGAGGTTACTTGAAGTGAAGAAGTCTGAGTTTATGAGATATGTAAACAGTCGATGGCTGTCAATAGTTCCGGTCATTGATCGTGTTCTAGAACAGTGGGAATCACTAAAGCACTATTTCATTAACATTACTCCAAACCAGAAACAAGTTAACACTGAAGTCTATTACCTCAAGGTGATCGTTAA
The DNA here is from genome assembly GCA_034401795.1 of Chaetoderma sp. LZ-2023a. NCBI lineage: Eukaryota > Metazoa > Mollusca > Caudofoveata > Chaetodermatida > Chaetodermatidae > Chaetoderma > Chaetoderma sp. LZ-2023a. The sequence goes on along the minus strand of CM067375.1, from coordinate 34,291,832 downwards.
ATTTCTAAGTGACCCATTATCTCTGGCACGATTGGAGTTCCTAAAGTCTGTCGGCACTTTGTATAACAAATTTCTGACTGTGATGCAAAGTGCTGAACCTCTGATCCATATCCTTTATGATGAACGAGTTCATTAAGAACCTCATGGCTAAGATTGTGAAGCCCGAACATTTGGATGGCAGGTCTTTGCGCAATGTTAAATTGGATAACACACACACTCTTTTACCATTAGAGAAGCTAGGTGTTGGCAACCTTACTACCGCTGCTTTAAAAAAGAAAGAAATGACAGAAGCTAATGTCCAGAGTTTCCTTCTTGATGCTCGCAAATTCCTAGTACAAATTATAAACTATTTACTAGACAGAGTGCCACTTAATAATGATTTGTTGCTGTATCTATCATGCTTGCACCCACTTGCTCGTACAGAACGTAAATCTATCGAATCGGTCAAGAAAGTCGCCAAAGAAATGCCAACAGCAGTTGCTAAAACAGAAATAGATGCAGTAGAGGTAGAGTGGAAGCTTTATGCAAGGTCCGATATATCTAGAGAGTTATATAGAAGATGAAGGTGACAATGATGAGGGCCACTTCATCAAGTGGAAACGAGTTGATCATTACTGGGCATCTGTTCTGATGGAGGTGACATCACTTGGACCTCCAAAATACCCAGTGTTAGGGAAAGTTGTTAAAGCTGCTCTCTCATTAAGTCATGGACAGGCCGATGTAGAGCGAGGATTTTCACTAGACAAGTTCTTGGTAACATCTGCACGTGCTGGTCTGAACGAGACATCAATCAATGGTTTGCGCTCTGTAGAGAGTAAGGTGAAGCAGTGTGGTGGGCCATCTCATGTCCCAATTACATCTGCAACAATACACTCGTATAGAAGAGCACATAAACTATACTGAGAAGCATTAAATACAGCCAGCAGGGTAGATGAAAGAAAGGTGGATGAGGAAAAGCGGGCAACAAAAGGGAAACAAGCAGATGATGTCCAATCTCTCCTAACACAGCAACAGAAAGATTTAAAAATACATAGAATCAAGCCAAAAGCTAATTAGTGAGGCAGGCAAAAGACTGGCAGATGCTGGCCGCTCTTCTTCTTCTCCTTTTCGATCGCTGGTATCACACTTGGAGAGCCGTTCTCAAGATGAAATCTGTGGTTTTCTGCAGTTCTTCCACAGGCCCATACAGCTTTTCAAGAATAGAGGTTGACAAAGGCCAGATCTCTTCTCTCAGTAGCTGATACGTACTGCAACATTGAAGTATGTGCTCTGTGGTCTGTTCTGCTTCTCCACAAGGACAAGCGGGCGATGTCGTAAGGTGGAACCGCCTGTACATGTGTTGGTTTAGTCTGTTGTGTCCAGTTCTGAGACGAAAAATGGTCACTTGCTCTGGCCTCGAGAGATGATGGTAGGCATCTTCTGATTGAGGTGTTCTATAGAGGGACTTAATGATAGTCTTCATCTCTGTATGGGTAACCATGTTTTCTGTCTGATTCTCTTCTGCACCCACCTTTGCCATCTTGTCTGCTTCCTCATTTCCTTGGACTCCACAGTGTGAGGGGATCCACTGCAGTGCTATCCGAAAGCATTTGATGGTGTGTAGTGCTTCTTCAAGTTGTGGCAGCTTACCTTTGGTGATAGCCTCAAGGACGGAGCGGGCATCAGATAAAAAGACAATCTGTGCAATAGGGTCTGCTGTTCTGCTGATGGTATTAGCTGCATGAACCAGTGCTTCGACTTCAGCTCTGTAGTTTGTGCAGTGTTTGCCTGTCGGTATTGCAGCTGACTCATGTTGTCCGTTTGGATACTGTATGTGCAGTCCGGCACCTCCGCTCCTAATTGCATCTTTGGCTGATCCATCTGTGTATATCCTTATCCATGTCTCCTAAGGGTACATTTCTTCCAGCATGGCTAGGCTCAGGGCCTTCTTGCTCACATCACTGTGTTCATTTTTGGTTGTGAGATGAGGTACTGTGGTGCGAATAGCTATGCTCTCTAGTTTGTTTTCCCAGGGTGGAGGATCAAGGGTGTGGTTTGGATCTTCTATTTGTGCTGGCAACATCTCTTGGTGTTTCCTTTGAAGTGCTTTTGTCTCTTTCACAAAACTTGATCTTTTAAGTCTTCCTGATGACAGCTGTGCTTGCCTGATCTTCATCGGGTGGTTATTGAACGATTTGAACTTTGCAGCTTGGATCAGTGCTTTGCATTCCCTTCCTTTGCTAAGTGGGGGAATGCCTGCTGTCTGCTCCATTTTTTCTATTGGTGTTGATCTCATTCCACCAGTGATGATGCGCAGTGCCTGGTTTTGTACTCTGTCGAGGTTCTGTTGAAGAGATTTAGCTGTTGTCATCCATGAGCTGGATCCATACTCAAGGTGTGGTCGTACGGCACCTAGGTAGATGGTCTTGAGGATCCTTTCATTGGCACCCCACTTTGTTCCTGCCAGCTTCCTCATGATGTTTAGCTTTCTTCTGGCCTTTGCCTCTGCATTCTGGATGTGCTCCTTCCATGTTAATCTTCTGTCATATGTGACTCCCAGGTATGTCTGCTGGTCCTCGTATTCGATTGGAGTACCGCCCAGTGTCAGATTGCCAACCTTGGTTTTGGTGGACAGTGTGAATAGCATGGCTGATGATTTTTCTTTGTTGATGGTAATACACCAGCGATTGGCCCAAGCTGTAATTCTGTCCAAGGCGAGCTGCATTCTGTACGTGGCAGTCGTTGTGTACTCCTCGGTGCAGCCAGATTACGAGGTCATCTGCATAGAGGGCTGCTTGGATCCCATTGGGCAGCTCTGCTACAATGTCATTGATGAAGAGTATGAACAGAGTAGGTGATAATACTCCGCCTTGTGGCACCCCTTGTCTCAGCAATACATTCTGTCCAGATTGTCCATCCACCAGCACCCTAGCTCTGCGATTGTGTAGGTATGACTTGGTCCATCGGAACATGTTGCCACCGATGCCTGTGCGCCGGAGCTTCACGAGGAGGCCATCCTTCCACACCTTGTCAAATGCTTTCTGCAGATCGATAAAGGCAGCTAGCATCACCTTCTTGGCTTGAAAAGTGTCCTCTATGACCTGTGCAAGATGTGTTGTTTGATCTTCTGTGCTCCTGTATCTTCTGAATCCGGCCTGCTCTGACACTATAATGTTCTCTGACTCCAGGTACCACTGCAACCGCTGGTTGATGATGCGCTCCATGGTCTTGCATATGCAGCTTGTAAGACTGATAGGACGGTAGCTCAGTACTTTCGTCTTGTTCTTTCCTTTTTTCAGAATAGGAGTCATTCTGGCTTCCTTCCAGCACTGAGGAACCTCTCCATTGGTCCAACTGAGATTAAAGATGTCTAGCAACTTGCGAAGAGATGCATTACCAAGGTGTTGGATCATTTCATTCGTAATGCCATCTGGCCCGGGAGATTTCTTCTTTTTCAGTTGGCGGATAGCCTTCTTCAGTTCTGCTAAACTAATGTCAACTTTCATTGCATCGTGAGTGTTGGTGTCTGTTCTTTCCTTTTGCTCTTTTCTAACCTCCCTTTGACGCATTCGTGGTATAGAAATGTTGCTTTCTTTTGCATATGCCTTCGCAAAGGCATCTGCTGCCATCTTTCCTGTCAGTGTTTGTCCATCTTCTTCAAGAGTAATCTTCTCTCCCCTGACACCCTCATCATTGAGTGCTTTAGTCAGTCTCCATAGTTTTGTGGTGTCTCTCTCTAAATTAAACCCTGCCGTCTTTTCCCTCCAGCTTCTTCTTTTGGCCTCCAGCTTGGTCTTTAGATACCTGGCTTTAGTTTGTTGTAGCGTGAAGTGGTTTTCATGACAGGGATTACCCTCTGCATCTTCTCTGGCCTTGTCTAGTTTATCATGTGCTGCTTGCAGTTCTGTTGTCCAGTAGGGGCGGTAGTTTTTCCTGAACTCTCGAGGAATCGCTTCATTGGCAGCCTTGAGGATACTTGAATTAAATTCCTTGACCACATTGTTGATGTTTCTCCCTTCTACTGCTATATTATGGGTAAGCTCATTGGAACGAATGCCGAACAGACTCCAATTTGCCTTTTTGTAGTTCCACCTTGGATGTTGAGGTGAACTGGTCGAAATACTTCCAGAAAGAGAGAGGAGGACTGGGCGGTGGTCGCTTCCTCCTAACTGCGATCCGACCACTCTACTGAGGTTTCTGTGAATGTCTTCTGTACAAAATGCCAAGTCCGGCGTTGTTGTCGAGTGCCATCGGCGCGAGTAGAAGGTAGGCTGATCTGTGGGATCGTTGACAAGTAAAAGGTGCTTTTCATCTTACCATGCTTCAATGTCTTCTCCTCGTTTATCAAGTGTTCTGTATCCCCAGCTCTGGGACTGGCTATTAAAGTCTCCCGCAATGAGGAAGTGGCAGTCCGGGACCTGGATTGTGTCAAGTGAGAGATTCTTGTCATTAGGGCAGTAATAATTGACAATTTCAATCACAGAGTTGCTGGTTGTTACCTTGATCTTGATATATTTTGCCTCTTCCATAAAGGTTTTGATCTGGCTGGCGTTCACGCTGTTTCGGACCAAGGTCATCACCCCACCTTTCTTTCTTCCTCTTCGATCACACCGGAAAATCTGGTAACCTCTGATCTTAAATGGTTTTCCTTCTTGCAGGTGTGTCTCTTGAATGCAGCAGATATCAATGTTGTTTTCGTACAGGAACTGTTCGAGCTCTGATTTCTTGTTGGTAACCCCTTCTGCATTCCAGTGCATGATGTTGATACTGGGGTTCTCTTTGGGTTTGGTCTTCTCTTTCCGTTGGCCAGTAGCTCTCCATCTGGCCGCTCTAAGAAGAAGAATTCAACAGAGATAGCGGCCGCTCAAGGCTCTTCTTGAAGCTGAACAGAAGACAGAGAAAGCAACCAAGTCTATGGAATGCTGTCTAAAAAGAACAAAAAGTAAATATGTAAGACTTGACATTTCAGTATTACTATTATAACGTCTAGTCAGTTCCGTAATATTTTTACTTACATGTACATTTGCGCTTTTAAATGTATTTTAATTATGTTAATATCAACTTGAGATACTAATGTTAGCCACTGAGAGATCAATGATTACTTTGCAAATGTAAGAAGTCTGTGTCTTGTACTGCCTGTTAAAGTATCACTTTCACATCAGAATACTTGAATATAAAATTGTTACAATTGTACACTTTAACCCGTTAGTGGCCAAGCTGGCCAAAACCAGCCTCTATAGTGATCTTGAGAAATGTGTATTTGCAGGCCAAGAGAGGACTATTTTACTATTTTGGAAGATTTATCACTGAAGTGACTGACTCAATAATCATGCCATTCATTCCAGTGGTAAATCTTCAGAACTGTCTTAGCTGGCAAATTAACATTTAATGATAAGAAATTTTGACATTCTTGAGGAAACATGTGTATATGTGCCTCTGTGTAATGAAGAGACGTATCTTTTAGCATTTAGCGGTACTAGTATATAAGATAATATGATTTTAAGTTTTGAATTGAATTTTCTGTAACGTATACACAAAAAGTGTACCATTTTAGCAATTGTACTTTACATTCTGGTGTGGTAGCGGGCCTTTAACTGAGCAAAATCCTGAAAAGCAGTTTGACAATATTACTTGTAATTTAAATGTAGACCTGGTTTGATAATCTATGGATAATTTATTCAATGCTATGAGCAGTAGTCATCGAATAAAGGGTTGAAAGAACTAATCTGTGAACTATAATCACACAGTATTGAGAAAATTATACTTGCTACGTCTGTACCCCATGTACATACTTGACACTTGATAAATCCACATATGACAGAGTGGTTATCATGAACATACTTGACACTTGATAAATCCACATATGACAGAGTGGTTATCATGAACAGATTAGGCATTTATAAATAGCTAATGAGACCGTACCAATGCATAAATATTTTTAATCTTAATATTTCGAATTGTCATATGAAATAGGACATGAAGATCACAAATAATCACTAAGAGCCATTTATTGTTGTCAGGTGTCAAGTGTGTAGTACAGAATTGGAAATACAATTTTTTCCATTATTTTATTGTTTCATGATTCATTCTTTCAAAAACTGTTTTGGCGACATATTGCCTATAGTACTGTCTCACCTTGTCAACATTAGCATCCCAAATTGATTTCTGTAAAGATTTATAAATAGGAGCAGATGGTGTGGCTATAAGGGGCGATGGGAGGCCACGTTAATAACAATAAAATTGATATTACATTAAAAAAGACTTTTATATATTATTATAAGAATGAACTTACTTACTTACTTACTTACTTACTTACTTACTTAAGACTTATTTTAAGACCTATTTTCAGTGCTTGCTACTCTTCATATTCCTACTTTTTTTCTAAAAATTTCCTACTTTTTTTCGGGACCCCACTGAGGCCTGTTGTTTGTAACATCATCACTTGTAGCATCTACACGTAGATTAGCAGATGAGATTATCACAAAGAAGATGAATAGTATTAACTACATGTGGTTGCTCATCTTGTTGTGTGGTCTGAGTGGTTGTGATAATATATGCATATGGCATCATATTATTATCCCTTAAAAATATCAGTGTTTCAATTTCAGGGCACCTGTATAGGAAGATTGTTGGATATTTTCAACTAAGTTGACAGGAACTTGATAGGCATTACCGGTAGCAGCTCCCAGTCAACTTAGCGTCAAAGTATTCAATATAATTGTCTTTACGACATAAAGAATTTGTCGTTTATATTATGTAATGGTTAGAACATGTCATCTGTGATTTGGATAGTTCGTCTAAGCCCTGCCTCTAGTACCCGCCTTTCTCATCTGCTCGAATCTCCGTTGCCCAGCTACCCACACCTGATTGGCTGACAGTTGACCAGCCGGGGAGAGAGAAAGAGAGAGGTGGGGGTTGTGGTGGTGGCGAGGGAGAGTGAGTGAGAGAGGGGGGTGGTGGGGTGAAGTGTGTGTGCCTAGAGCAGAACAAGAGTTGTCTCCCCTGACACTTGACAATTGCAACATCCATGCATAAATATAACACTATTTGGGCCCTAGGGCTAACTTGGAGGGAGGGGTTGTTATGGGTGGGTCAATTAAGGAATAGCTGCTGCAGCAATACATTTGGTACATATGGGTAAAAATGCTGTTGAATATTTTGAAACTAATTTGACTGAAAGCTGGTGCTGCTTACAGTTACAAATGGGTAAAATGTGACAACTGTTATTGATTTGGGGCCCCTTATTTGCGGGCCCCTGGGACTGTAGCCCCAATTAGCCTTTGCCTTTATCATCATATCTGTAAGACTCAATATAGCGTAACATAGATAAAACGTATGTGTGTCAATAAATTATGTCAACAGATTTGACATGATTTTAATTGCCCTTTCCACTTCTAGCTATGCCCCGCCCAGCTCAATCTAAGCTCCACCCACACCACGTCCGTGTTGTGATCAGTCGATCTCTGAACTCCCTGACCACCAATTTCCAGAAAACTATGCATGTAAGTTGTTGAATATTTTGAAATTAATGTAACCCCGGGTGCTGTTGCTGCCTATGGCAGCAGGTCCGGCGCCCAGTCAAATTAGTTTCAAAATATTTGACTGGATGTTTATTAAATAGTAAAGATATACAATTCGTACAATGTCTCGAACTATTACGCGTTAAAGACGGACTATATAGAATTATTCATGGCGTAATGATTATGACGTCATCATACACGTCACTTAGTTAATTATGACGTCAGATGATCAATGGATAAACTGGAAAGGTGAATGAAAGGCTACATGAAGCCTCCAGTCCAGAATTTAGAACAGTCCGAAATTTTCATATTTAACTATAGAAAGGCCGTGACAAGCTTGAATCAAAAAGTTTTGAAGGAAGGCTATGGTCCCACTAGTTTCCAGCACTTTAAACCCTTAAGCCGGCCCTGGTTGAGAAAGCCCAGAGATCGAGCCAGTCATTCCAGTGGTAAATATTAAAAATAATATTCTTTCGGCTTGGCAATGGACTTTTCTAAAGTTCACTGCAAATGCTGATTCTCGCAGGCTTATCCTTTAAAGTGTTAAGTAGCTCCAGAATGACCGTTACCGAAAGGTATATCTAGTTCACCTTTCCAGAGTATTCATCCATCATCAGACCTAGTATGACGTCATAATCAGCTCAGCGCGTGTATGATGACGTCATAATCATTACGTCACAAAGGGTTTCATATAGACCATCATCAAATCTGAAATTATCTGACACGTCGTATGAATTGTATGTCTTTGTAATTCTTTGCTATTTAATAAACACGCTGTTGAATATTTTGAAACTAATTTGACTGGGCGCTGTTGCTGCCTTAGGCAGCAACAGCACCCAGTCAAATTAGTTTCAAAATATTCAACAGCTTACCTGTGTAGTTTTTTTGGAAATTGATAGTCAGGGTGTTCAGAGATCGATCGATCCCAACACGAGCGAGGTGTGGGTGGAGCTTAGCTAGAGATGGATGGGTCATAGCTAAAACCGGAAAGGTCCATAGGTCAGCTGTTTACCTACCTCTCACTAGAGTTGCATTCATGTACATGTATTTTCTTGTCTTGTCGTCTGCTCGCACCATTTTGTGTATCTAGACTACAGCATCATTTTCAAAGTATTTTGCATTTGCTAGTAGAATACTCAACTCCCTGTGATTATTCTTCAGGAATGTAATATATGATATGAACCAGTAGCAGAGACGGATTAAGCCTATTTGGGGCTCTGAACGAATTATGTGTGGGGTGGGGGTGGCCTTTATCGGGTGGTTCAAGGAGGAAATTTGTTGTTGCTGCTGCGAGTCCAAAATACCATAAATTCGTTACGTACGCGTCAAAATACTGTTGAATATTTTGAAACTAATTTGACTCAAAGGTGGTGTTGCCTAAGGCTGCACCAGCTTCTGGTCAAATTGGTTTCAAAATATTCAACAGCTTACATATATCATTATTCTAAATGTGTGATAATGAAATTACAGGTTCAAATGGGTAAAACGCGGTAATTGGTTTTTTTAATTTAATTCTGCTCTGACCAGCAGTGATCCTGGATGAGTCGAATCAAGGTTGTGAAGCATTGTGTGTGACCTTATGTTTTTTTGGACAGTGTTTGATATTGCGCTGGAGAAATGCAAGTGTACCAATTTCTGAGGCAATATGTCGGACGAAGGGTGCACCACAAAGTCCAGACGCCAAAAAGAGTACTGTGCGCTCGGACAGAGGAAATGGAAAAGGTTTAGAAATAATCTATCTAAAGACGTCAAAAGAAATTTTCAGATGGATCATATTTGACGTATGTTTATAAGATAAAGGCAGAATGCCCCGTCATAGCTGGTGTTGGTGGCTGGTATTTTCCCGCGTGAGCTTATCTGACCTAGTGACCATATTTAGTGAATATGATATGGATATGTGACACAGATAACCATAGTTTAGACATTATATAACTATATATGGGCGCTATATATCGGCCAGTCTCGATTGCAGATAAACCAGAACACAATCCAGTTGAAAAGCGAAGGATATTCTGGTCAATATGCAGGCGTCTCAGGCTGTACTATTAATAGCGTATATTGTAGTATCCTGTGCTACCACAATATTTGCACGTAAGTAAATAGAATTTTTTTTTACCAACATGATCTGCTTACGATCGGCATGGGGTAGAGCAGGTTTGGGTGGTAGAAAAGAAATTTATACTCCCGTATAATACTGAGAAACTAAGATGACCGGAAGATGGTGCTGCCTCAAGATTGATAGTGCTCATTGAAACTACTTGAATTCAGAATATGTTTTCAAAACAAATCTTACAAGAACTTATCAAAACGTGCAAGATCAATTCACCACATACTATTCATTTGGTAAAAGACGCGAAAATATCATAACATGCAAACTAAGTAATAAAACCGCTTATCATTACTTTTTTGAATGTCCAAAATGGGCAAATGAAAGACGCGATTTATTTGATTCCCTTTATGAAATTACCCTAGATATTTCCCTGTACATTTTCTTGAGGGGAAGTAAAAAAGTTTCTCAAATTAATGAAGATTTACTAAGAAATGTACATAACTTTATAAGAAAAACAAATAGGTTTTAAAATTTTTGAAAGGTCTGTATAATCAGTCTATATATATATATATATATATATATATATATATATATATATATATATATATATATATATATATATATATATATATATATATATATATATATATATATATATATATATATATATATATATATATATATATACACCTGTGCAAAAGTTAAGCACCACCCTATTTTCACGCACATGCGAGGGTATATTCATGTGCTATGAAGAAAGCAATAGCATAAACATTTATGTACCCATCCATCTTAGTGCAAGAGGTAATAATGCAACTAGAGGAATGCTGATGTAGATGGTGGGGAAACACTGTATGTTTTTGTTTGAACTTGAAAACGAGGCCTGAATATGGTTACGTTGACACAACTGACAACTATTGCCCTACAGTTGACACACGTGGCTAGATTGTCATTAATGGTGTATGAAAACGAAGTTTAGCATCTGTGCACGAGTTTGAGACTGTCATTATTAATACCGGGTATATCCACCTTGTGCCTGGATGACGGCCTGGACACGACGTCTCATGCTGGTCACCAACCGACTGATACGCCATTGTGGTATTCGTTGCCATTCAAGATGGAGTGCGTCTGTTAATTCCTGTAGGTTCTGCACAGGAGGATCCCTCCTTCTCACCATGTTTCCCAGAATGTCCCAGATATGCTCAATAGGGTTCATGTCAGGGCTCCTTGCTGGCCATGGTAGGGTTTCGATGGCATTCTGGCGGAGGTATGCATGCACAGCTCTAGCACGATGTGGTCGGGCGTTGTCATCCATGAATATAGGGTGGGTTCCAGGTGCATGATTTACAAAATGAGGGACCACAACTCTATCCAGTATGGAATGTTGATATCTTTGTCCATTTAGTGTTCCAGGTACAGTCAACAGATCCAGCTTACAATCAAAGGAGATGCACCCCCATATCATAACGGAACCTCCACCAAATGGAACTTCTTCCATGATGTTACGTTGGTCGTACGCCGTGCGTCTGGACCTCCATACACGAGTTCGACCATCTGTGGCATGAAGCAGGAACCGACTTTCATCGGACCAGTGTACCCGTCTCCAGGATCTCATGTTCCAGTGTCTTCTTTCGTTGCACCACCTCAGACGCTCCTCTTTGTGGTGTGCAGTGAGGAGAGGACGTCTGACAGGTCTCCTAGCTTTCATGCCAGCAGCATACAGTCTCCTTTTGACGGTAGACATTGACACTCTATTGCGCGTTTCCCATTGCTGGCTGAGCACTCTGCTGTTGGTGAATGGAGATCTCCTAACAACGCGTACTAGGGCTCGATCATCACGGGCAGTAGTCTTCTTCGGTCTTCCATATCTAGGCCTGTCCTTCACCTCGTTAGTTTGCCCATGTTTTGCAATCAAACGACTGATTACAGTATGGTTAATGTTCAGCTGTCTGCCAATCTCTCTGCATGACATACCAGTGGTATGCATGCCTATGATTTGCCATTTCACACGATCACTTAACCTTCGTCTTGCCATAGCGGTTCACAATCAAGAGCTAATTCTCTCTGTACAAATAAACCACGGTCATGAACACAAAATTCCTAATCTTGTCGCCTAAATCTGTATGTAATGTTCTACACCTCAAACTGGACTTTTACATAACTGAACACGTGTGCTGTTTCCCGCCACGCACGGACATCAAGCGGCGTGAAGTCATGCATGCATGTGCATTTCGTACTTGGAATTATGTCAGCTAACGCGGGGACAAAAAGTATGGCAGCCTAGTTGTACCATCATGTTTCTACGTTCTATTGTTTTTGCTGGTGCTTAACTTTTGCACAGGTGTATATATATATATATATATATATATATATATATATATATATATATATATATATATATATATATATATATATATATATATATATATATAAAACTGTCAAATGTTAATATTGTGTATTCGTGTATGTATGGTGATAATGTTGATGTGTTTGCACGGTCACACCTCCCTATAGCGACCACCACATGGACCGCCAACATGTGATGACTAAAACATATAGTTACCAATATAATGCCGTCTAATAATTCTGTAGGGAGCGGGAAAAAATAAGTTGTCAGAACTTATGCCCAATCCCTTTGTACAGATGTTACAATAAAATGTGTTTTTAAAAAAAGAATATGTTTTTCAAGGCCCATAACCCCTCATGCGATAACCACGCATCAAAGCGCTCAAAATACCACATGATATATCAATTAAACATTTTGATGGTCAATATGTTTCAAAATCAAAAAACCCTTGGATGGTCATGATTTGTTTAAAGATGTAATACTTTTTTCTTAGTGAATGTCCATTTGCAGGCCGCGAGACGATTATTTTTGACAATCTGCCACTGGAATGACTGGCCCGGTTATCAGTCATTAAGACTACTTCAAAGCTGAGTTTTAGAAGACTTGGACATTAAAATAATTAAAGAAATGTGTAAAAAGTCTAGAAGTCTGTAAAAACTTGACCACGGAGGAAGAAAGTCCTTGAATAGGCAGTTTCTACGAGACACTGAACCCCGATTCTAACGCAGTACAGCTTCCAAACATATTCATTTCATAATAATATATAGCCGCTTTCATTTCTGTAGGCAAAGTTATTTTAAAATCTGAATTTCATTTCTTTGATGAATGTGCTAATATCGAGTGGACGTGTGTTAGCACAATGTAACGGCCCATGCAGTAACTCACGATCAGATAGATTGTACAATTTGTTGGTCGACGTGTAGTAATGCCTGTGGGTCGTACGACAGATTGTATAATCCACCCCAATAGGACTAAGCCATGTAGGCTCAGCATAGGGTTCTGTTCCGATGAAGTCCTAGAACGTACAATGAGAACAAGACGACAAGTTGATTACGGCAAAATGTGGAGACTACTTTTTTATTTTTAGGAGGACAACGCAGTTAAAGTACAATTCCAGGATTGGTAAAAGTTTACTTTATTCGAAAGACTATTATATGACTAACATATTGGATCCTAAATAAAAACAATAGACAAATAATACGAGTAATTATACCATCATAAAAAATTTCGCAAAATAAAGCAAACACCGAATATGTAATTGTAATTCCTGATATACATTTAAAAACTTAGTTTCCGTGAGCGAGAATTGTAGGTCTACAAGTAACAAAACGGTCTACGTCACTGATTAAGGATAGATATAGACACATTTGTATGTGCATTATTGTAAACACGGATAAACCTGTTTACAAGTAAACTAGATAAAAATGGGTTGTCATGCTTGTAATAGATCACATCCCTCAGTAATAAACCGCCACCGTGATGACATGCTTTGTGATGATTGCTTTTACATAAGATTTCCACAATACAGGCCTAACACCATCACACCTTGTTCTACAAACTCCACACCGGTTGCGGATCAAGTAAACACTCCTGTAACAGAAACCATCACTGTAGCTGTAGCTGGAAGTGCTGACATAACAGAAGAGGCAAATACCATCTCTCATGCTATCAGCACTTCCAGTACAGATACTGATCAAACTGAAAATGGCCCTGGTATGCCTGGAAATATAAATCACTCTGATATAGTAACTGACATAACTGTAAATGATCCATAGATTCCATTCAGCCCAAGTCAGGCTGGGGAAAATGACACTAGTATAGCAAACATGCCGATTGATTGCAAGTGTGCATGTGGAGCTCCTGATAATGTATACATGATCAAATGTGGTAAATGTAAATCATGGTCTCACTATATATGTACACATCTACCAGTGTATATGCTTAGTGCTCTCCCGTCAACAAAAATGATGTTCACATGTGAGTCTTGTACTCCTCTCTCAAACAAGATCTCGGAATTTCTAGCTTGGCATGTCCAAAATTATGACTGTGAATACAATGTTAGCAATAAGCTAAATGGTGAAGACGCAAGTGCTAAGATTATCGAAAAATCTAACGTCAAAAACACAAGTAAATTACATTCAGCTCTTAGTATTATAAATTCAGGTCAGAGTGACAAAAGTTCAACTGATTCATTATTATCTGTCCTGCAAGATATCGAAGAAATCAAGGCAAATCAAAATACAATGCCGAGGCAAATTGATAGGTTACACAACAAGAAATTTGATATAGCAGACACTGACTGATTCAGGTGATGAGTCAAACACATCTATCAAAATAGGCTTGGACCTGCTTTCCCCAGAGCATACAATTCCACACAAATTTCCAACAGTAACCCGATCAACTAGACCAACGAATCCTGAATAGAAAAGAAAAATAAGCACCTACAAATCATGGTTCAATTTTACAGACATGTACATCAAAAACTGGCACAGATAGACACACTCATAACAATTCCAAGCAGGTCCATTTTCCTACGAACAATATGGCTAGACTGGAACAGTCTCATCCACATTCAGCTAAGCCTTATTTCTCAAAGCTTTCAAAAGCTAGAGAAAACAGATTTCCTTCTCGTCGATCATCACCGCTACATCATGGGATTAGAGCAACACCTGAAGATTACAGGCCATATAAAAAGGTAGTGAGTGATATCCCATACCATCAGCAATCCAGAAGAGAAATGACTATTACATATAATCATCCTAGTGGTACTAGACATCCATTCCAACATCCAAATCCACACATATCATTAGATAGTGGCAAAGAGCATAGGCACATACTTGTAGTAAAAGCTCTACACTGCGTAAACTTAGCGGAAGGTACATGTCTTCAGAACATGTCACCTTCACTATCAGATCATTTAGTGGAGCTAGAATTAATGATATCACTGACCAGCTAGACCAACTAATGTACACCCAGTTTGATGCTGTAGTAGTACATGTAGGCTCAAATGACATTGGTAAGCGTAATTGCAGCAGTATGATCAAAGACTATGATGAACTTATTCATAAGATCAGATCACTGTTACCGTCCACTAAGATCTTTGTGTCATCACTACTACCACGCCATACAGACAGGCGTGCAAACTGTTTAGTAATAGAGTTTAACGGTATGTTAAATGGTTTTTTTGGTTAAATGTAACTTTTACTGATAATTCTCAACTCTTTTCCAGTCCAGAAGGTGATATATAGAGAGAACTCTTCTGGGACCACGTACATCCCAACAAGCAGGGTACTAGGCTTTTGTCAGAGAATATCACCAATTATCTCTCTGCTCATATGGATATAGCAATAACCGTCACAACTGATTCTCAGGATTTTTTAGTAGGGACATCTGTTTGGAGGAGCCAAGGCAGCCAGTAAACTCCTTATCATATCCTAAAGCTCACAGAATATCCATATCAAACAAATTCAATCCATTAGTAATAGAGACTCGAGTAAATCAGAAAGGTAATGGATGCTTGTATCATACGGTTAGAGCTATAAATGGCTGTGCTAAACATCAGTTGCACACTGACAACATTCTTGTCAATGGAACCAGTGAAACCATTATTGTAAATGATGTAAATATTCATATTCTAAATAATCATGTTAACAATGATGTAAGTTATGAAAAGCAAAAGAAAAAATTAAAAAACAATGCAAAACACATAAACAAATTCATGTCTATACAAGGTAGTAAAATACATAAATCGATTTCATCGACAACTAAAATTCACTGAAAGGTTGCTAATACTGATAGCTTATTAAACAAGCGTGCCGAGTTCAGCGCCATTGTTGCTGAACAAAATCCGGACATAATAGGGGTTACAGAGATCTTACCAAAAAATGTTTCTATAAACCCTCAAGATAGCGAATTTGCACTGGAACAGTATGACTTATTTACAAACCTTAGTGAAATCATCTCCTAGGGGGAGGGGGGGGGGGTGTGTGTGTGTAGCTTTATATATAAAAAAGGTTTTAAAAGCTAGCCCAATTCATATGCTTGGGGATGATAAGTTTGCCGAGTCTAAATGGTGTCAAATTAAGCTGGAGAACAAAGACTCTTATTATTGGATGTGTATATAGGTCGACCAACTGTAAACATGAAAACCATTCCTGTTTAATAGACGTATTAAGAAATGTAGCTGACTTAAAATCTAGCCATCTTCTGATAATGGGTGACTTCAATTTTAGTCAAATTGACTGGACCATTGAATCATCAAATATTCAGCTTTGCTCTGCATCAAGCTTTCTTGAATCAATTAAAGATTTATACTGGCATCAGCATGTAAAAGAGCCAACTCACTTTAGAGGCAATCAAACAGCAAATACATTAGATCTTATAATATCAAATGAGGATAATATGGTAGAAAATATAATCATAAATGCACCTGTAGGAAGGAGCCACCATGTGTAGCTCGTGGGGTAGTGTCGGGCCATTCCGGTGTTTGATGTCGACTCGCTGCGCCGCAAGTGCACGACGAATGATGATGCTGGTTAGCTTCTGGTCTCGGGGTAACGGATCCTGTACGAGACTGCCCTACGGGTAACAAAAACCGGCTCCTAAGGCCGGTGGAACTCAATCGTTCAGGTGGGGGCCATGTGAACATTAAATACAATGGTCTCATCCCAAGAGTTTGTGTCACCAGTATGCCTGTCCATAGCAATTTCGTGATCTATGGACTTACAAGATTTAATTTTGGTGACCTAATTAAAATAAGTCTATACAATGATTTTACCTAAACAGACTGTCGAGTATGCTAGATAAAACTAATGAGCATACGAAAATACAAGACATAGAGACAGCCGGATGAACTTTTAAACATGGGGCTCCCGGAAGTACCACACAGACTCGTAGGTCCGCAGAGGAATCCCCGCAAGTATTAACTTAATATAAGCTATTATACCTCTACGCTGAAAGGAAAGAAAATTATCTCTGTAGTGACGAAAAATCATGTGCCTCACGCGGGCACTACTAGTGCTAGTTTGGGTGAGGAGTATTATCCTCGCATGGACCGTTGTCGCTGAATCCTTGCGAGAGGTAAGTGCCTCGCGCAGGCCTCCGTCACGGGAAAATGTCGCCACTGCTTAAAGCGGGGGAAGAGGAGTAGGCAAAAATGGGTCCACTCTAATATTTAACCAAAATGTTTGAAAAAGAAAAGACCATACCTAGTGAGATTATGACTATAGGATTGCGTGCTATTTTACGTGAAGACGGGACGAAGGATTCCTGAAGGATTGCCACGTCACCGTCTTATGTAATTCTTAGTATGCTGATTTAATAGTTGCCGCTTTATTTATGCGGGCCTTCTGCTCTGCTTAACTAGCATTTAGTTTTTAGAAACAAGAACTATTTTAGGCCGCAAATGGCGGGTGTCTACCTAGCTGTTAGACACGGCTGTCCTTGAGAACAGATGCCCCAAGACATCAATACTGAAGACAGCGCTCATACATGTTATTTAGTAAGATCTCCAAACTGGATAAGAATCCGGACATCTTGCTCCGTAACCACATAACACGTCACAAGACACTGGTTACTTTTCACAAAGGCATTTTGGGCAACTGATCTATCGTTATGGTGGGGGTAACAGAGACGCGTGGCAGATCTAAATATCATGCCCAGACATTTGTATGGAATTTGGTAGGGATGCGTATCTCGCCCGTCACCGGGTCCTATGGAGCTAACCATTTAACCTGTCGTTAGGTTTAAATACAAGTTGCCCAGTTTTGCACTGCTGTGGGGGAGGACTGTTCAGCAAATAACATAATAATTAAGATATGTTTTCGCAGTGCTTTCCTACATTGGCAGAAGTGCTAACTACTAAGTATCCGAGGATACAGAGGGAATGTATGTGATACCACACCTTGGCCATCACCGCTCGGAAACCCCAACTGTTTCCCATGGTCGGATCAGCCCATAGTGCGGCGAGTGGCATCCAAACAATTAAGAAGCCTTAGTGGAACATGAAGAGAGACAATATCTTAGAGATATGAGGCCCTTTAAGTATTTTGGCCAATCGTACACAATCTTGCCGGAGTGCGTGGCTAAATCATCGCAACTACCAGAAGAGAAGAGTATATTACAGATTTCCTAACGAAGAAATTGTCTCTAATCATATTAAACCTATCCTATCGAGCTGAATAGAAAAGGTTTTAGTCGGTAGCATGCCGGGCTAAACAGCGACCTCAGTGAAAAATTGTTGGTGGTGGGAGAAAGTGCTGCATATATAAATGTTGCTGTATAGTATTTCCTACGTGCTCTGCAGTCCTATATTTTCTATAAATAAACAAAACATATGAACTGATGGCCACTCGCCATATATATATATATATATATATATATATATATATATATATATATATATATATATATATATATATATATATATATATATATATATATATATATATATATATATATATATATATATATATATATATATATATATATATATATATATATATATATATACATATACACCTGTGCAAAAGTTAAGCACCAGCAAAAACAATAGAACGTAGAAACATGATGGTACAACTAGGCTGCCATACTTTTTGTCCCCGCGTTAGCTGACATAATTCCAAGTACGAAATGCACATGCATGCATGACTTCACGCTGCTTGATGTCCGTGCGTGGCGGGAAACAGCACACGTGTTCAGTTATGTAAAAGTCCAGTTTGAGGTGTAGAACATTACATACAGATTTAGGCGACAAGATTAGGAATTTTGTGTTCATGACCATGGTTTATTTGTACAGAGAGAATTAGCTCTTGATTGTGAACCGCTATGGCAAGACGAAGGTTAAGTGATCGTGTGAAATGGCAAATCATAGGCATGCATACCACTGGTATGTCATGCAGAGAGATTAGCAGACAGCTGAACATTAACCATACTGTAATCAGTCGTTTGATTGCAAAACATGGGCAAACTAACGAGGTGAAGGACAGGCCTAGATCTGGAAGACCGAAGAAGACTACTGCCCGTGATGATCGAGCCCTAGTACGCCTTGTTAGGAGATCTCCATTCACCAACAGCAGAGTGCTCAGCCAGCAATGGGAAACGCGCAATAGAGTGTCAATGTCTACCGTCAAAAGGAGACTGTATGCTGCTGGCATGAAAGCTAGGAGACCTGTCAGACGTCCTCTCCTCACTGCACACCACAAAGAGGAGCGTCTGAGGTGGTGCAACGAAAGAAGACACTGGAACATGAGATCCTGGAGACGGGTACACTGGTCCGATGAAAGTCGGTTCCTGCTTCATGCCACAGATGGTCGAACTCGTGTATGGAGGTCCAGACGCACGGCGTACGACCAACGTAACATCATGGAAGAAGTTCCATTTGGTGGAGGTTCCGTTCTGATATGGGGGTGCATCTCATTTGATTGTAAGCTGGATCTGTTGACTGTACCTGGTCCCTCATTTTGTAAATCATGCACCTGGAACCCACCCTATATTCATGGATGACAACGCCCGACCACATCGTGCTAGAGCTGTGCATGAAAACCTCCGCCAGAATGCCATCGAAACCCTACCATGGCCAGCAAGGAGCCCTGACATGAACCCTATTGAGCATATCTGGGACATTCTGGGAAACATGGTGAGAAGGAGGGATCCTCCTGTGCAGAACCTACAGGAATTAACAGACGCACTCCATCTTGAATGGCAACGAATACCACAATGGGGTATCAGTCGGTTGGTGACCAGCATGAGACCTCGTGTCCAATCCGTCATCCAGGCACAAGGCGGATATACCCGGTATTAATAATGACAGTCTCAAACTCGTGCACAGATGTTAAACTTCGTTTTCAGACACCATTAATGACAATCTAGCCACGTGTGTCAACTGTAGGGCAATAGTTGTCAGTTGTGTCAACGTAACCATATTCAGGCCTCGTTTTCAAGTTCAAACAAATACATAAAGTGTTTCCCCACCATCATAATCAGCATTCCTCTAGTTGCAATATTACCTCTTGCACTAAGATGGATGGGTACATAAATGTTTATGCTATTGCTTTCTTCATAGCACATGAATATACCCTCGCATGTGCGTAAAAATAGGGTGGTGCTTAACTTTTGCACAGGTGTATATATATATATATATATATATATATATATATATATATATATATATATATATATATATAAACTAACCAGAACAATCAATACACTATAAAATGATCAGAATTATATATATTTAGTACAGGTTAACGAACCTACTACGGTGCGGTTAGTGAAAACACCTTACAGAAAATGAGAATAACTATAAACATATACAGAAATCATAACTAGCGGTCCTAAGATCGTCACAGTACCTTTTAGTCATCGGGACTGTTTATACGGGTACGATATAATTAGAAGAGTACATTTAACGGAATAATTAGAATGTTAAGTATAGTTACTTGAATAATCGGTAGTCATTCTTAAGTATGGCTATCGTGTTACTGAAATTGATATGCCATTCTTAGTTTGACGTGAGTTTGATGCATTCTCAGGAAGCTGGAAAGTTCCCGCAGGTTGGTTCCCGCAAACAGGATTCCTGCAAGCAGCTTATGACGGGAGCGGATCGAACTCAGGACTGTAAGCACAATATAGAATCTCTAACGAGTAGTCAGTAAGAGATACAATAGCATTACTGCTGTGAAGAAAGTTCTCGTAGACTGATGGTACGGATGGAAGTTGATAACAACCCGATCACAAGCGGGGGTTGTTAGATGCAGATGAAGATACAAAACAAAGCTTAACGGTGCTGGGTACGTCAGCCAGCTCTGAAGACGTATCGGGCAAAGTTTACTTGCTGCGGTCAAAAGTTAGAAGAACCTGCATGATATCAGTGCGGGACAGTTGAAACACCACATTTTGGCGTGGCCGGCAGATCCGGCGAGTCATCAACCAAAGAACATCGCTGCCTCTACTTCTGTAGAATCACATATTCAGGCCGTGGAGGCCTCACCGCAAGTTCCTGTCCCGAAGTAGATATTGATATTCGTGAACAATAATTAGAAAGTTCCAAATTGCTCCCGTAAGTAAGGGGAGTTACAAAATTGCTTTAGTGCGGTTGGTTGGATACTGCTAGCTACGGGAGAAAAACCGACAGAAAGCGAAGTGATCTGTGCCTTGTCGATAGTAGCTGGTTCAGGTCCAACCTATTCGGCCTCTGGCCGAGGATGCTCTCAATCTCTGGATCCTGTCTCCTTTTATACTACCGGTGACATCACAGGCACAGGCTCCAACCAATCATTGTTCGAGCAACAGCCAATCAGTGCATAGCTGATAATAACGCTGTCGAATGTTCTAGAACATTCTAGAAGTCCTGCGTCCACGTTGTTATGTCACGGCAATATTTTGACGATAATCAAGAAGGGTTTTCCGTGGATAACTTAGCCATTTCTTAACCGATTTTGAAATGGTTTACAGATTTAAAAAGCCCATCGAATTCGGCGGGAACAAGTAATTAAGAAAGATTACATGGTACCATCTCGGTACACTAAAAGCGTCATCCCATCTTGGTCGTAAACTACGTGCTCCATCAAAAATAGCATCTAAGCGTGCGCATGCGCACTATGTGCTTTAACGAGCTTAGTCGTTTTTACAATGCGATCTCTCATAGGCTCATATACGCTTATGGCTCTACCCAGGGGGCGTGTGCAGGGAACGAATCCGTGACGGACGGCACGTACCCAGCTTGGCTGGTACAGCCAGTACCCGCCCGGTTGATCTAAACTACACATGCAAGCATAAGCTTTACTTTCAATTGTTATATAAATACAATCTTGCAAAACCCTCACTACATTTTCAATAGAGGTGATTATGATGGTATGCGTGCAGATGCTGCAAATATTGGCTAGACATCTAAATTATCTGGTGACATTGAGCATGATTGGTGTAAAATATTGAATGAAATTAAAAGGCTAACTGATGCATTTATTCCAATATCTAAAATTAATGCAAGAAAAAAAATCAATCTACTTAACCAAAACTGTCTTTGAAACTCTAAAACAGAAGAGACTTGCCTTTCAAAAATGGAAAAAAGTCACATGACAATAATGACTATTTGTATTACCAAAAAATCAGAAATCATACAAAAAAGGAATGTAGGAAAGCAAAGCGAAATTTTGAACAAAAAATAGCAACCGAATCAAAACTTAACCCGAAAGCTTTCTTTCATTATGCTAAATCTAAACTGAAAACAAAGAATTCTGTATGTGACCTAAAGAAAACAAATGGAACCCTTCAGATTCTGAAAAGGTTGATGTCTTAAATACATTTTTTACTTCAGTCTTTACGCACGAGGATATGTCCCATCTGCCCACCTTTTGCTACAGACAATATTCCACAATTCTAAATGAGATCTTAATTACAGAAGACATGGTGTTAAAAAATTGGAAGGTATCAATACGAATAAATCTGCTGGCCCTGATGCGATATATCCACGTGTTTTGAAAGAACTAAACAGCCTCATAGCCTACCCCCGTCTTCACCTCTTTAGAAAATCGCTGGAGCAGGGAAATTTACCATCACTTTGGAAACTGGCTCATGTATCACCTTTATTTAAAAAAGATGATAGGCATTCCGCAAACAATTATCGTCCTATTAGTCTAACATCAGTTGTATGTAAAATACTGGAATCTCTAATAAAAGACCATTTAGTAACCCATTTGGAAACTAACAATCTGATAACTAAAGACCAGCATGGATTTATTAGGGGACGCTCATGTGTCACACAACTCATTTCCATTCTAGATATTTGGACAGATGTCTTAGATCATAACGGGCCGATTGATGCTCTCTATTTAGATTTTGCTACGGCATTCGACACTGTACCACACGAGCGACTTCTACTCAAACTTGAGAAATGTGGTATTCAGGGAATAGTCTTAAATTGGATAAGAGGGTTCTTATGTAATAGAAAACAACTAGTGGTAGTAAATGGTACACACTCTAAAGTAGCGCAAGTTCTCAGTGGGGTCCCTCAGGGTAGTGTTCTGGGCCCACTTCTTTTCAATTGTTATGTAAATGACCTGCATGAAAATATAAACTCACCCGTTCACATGTTTGCAGACAATACAAAAATTCAGAGAGCTCCATAGCTCCATAACAGATGCATCAGAACTTCAAGATGATCTGAACAATATAGAAGATTGGGGTTGCATGTGGCAAATTCTTTCAAATCCAGAAAAGTGTAGTGTAATGCATTGAGATCAAATAACAAGAAGCATCCATATTATGCAAACAAAGGGGGTACACAAGTCAAACTAAATGAAGATATTGTTGTTAAGGATCTCGGTATGAGTATTGATAATCAGCTGAAATTTAGTGAACATTGTAAGACACAGGCAAATAAGGCTAAGAAAATTTTAGGATTAATCAGACGATCTTATACCTACTTGGATGCACCAACGTTAGTAAAATTGTATACTTTGCTTGTAAGGCCAATCCTGGAATATGGCAATGGTGCATGGTGCCCCCATGCTCCTTAAAGATTGTGAAACCCTCGAATCTGTACAAAGAAGAGCAACAAAAATGGTGCCTTATTTAAGATCTCGCAGCTATCCTGATAGACTTAAACATTTGAAGCTTCCATTATTATACTATCGACGTGCAAGGGGGGATATGATTGAATCATACAAACATCTACATAATATTTATAATATTCAAAGCCAGTATCTTGAATTAGATAACAAAGCCAAAATCCGTGATCATAGCCTGAAATTATCCAAAAAGCAGACAAATAAAACCATAAGACAGCATTTCTTTTCAAGTCGTATCACCAACAAATGGAATGGGTTACCTGAAAATGTCGTAAATTTCCCAAGCTTAAATAGCTTCAAAAACCAATTAGATATATATTGGACTACCTTTTGGTATATACAAGAACCTATGCACAACAGGTGCTCTGCAGTAAACATTGCCTATCTTAGAAACCTATAAGATGCAATGCATTTACTGTATTATCTACCTACGGCTAAGTGGCCTATCAAGGTAGTATATGATAAGTATAAGTATAAGTAAACATGGGATTATTTTATCTCCCAGGCGGCGCCATTTTCTTGCAACGAGAGCGAGATTTCACGAGATCCTGACGTCATACCCGCGCCAACGCTATCTTTGCCAAGCGTCATGGCTGTACAGTAAATATGTAGGCCCTATATGCATGGAGGCCTAACATGTGCTGATTTGTAATCGTTAGGACATTGTCCAGTTAAGCTAGTAAGTTTTTCAAGTAATTCTAGTATCCGATATCGGTGGGGAATCGTTAACCCCTAGACTGCTGAAGCATAGATTCCTTTTTCTCTATCCTATCAGAATGCGTTCATTTTGGTAACAATGCTACTGTAAGTCATTGCTGTGCACCACAGCCACACGTTTCAGCAACATTTTTCTTCTTCAAATTGTACCCCGGCACTATCTATGTAAGTAGGCTATTACGCATTTTACACCATGCGATAAGGGTTAAATGAAGTGGCACACTTGACACGTGCGTATTGTCAAATTACTCAGCCGACTCACGTTATAGCAGTGTAAATACATATTCCAAGAAAACATATGATATGATAATATTGCTGGAACCACAGAACCTATTGTATTAATTCTGATACCTACCTGTAGCTGCAAATTCGAAGATGTATCCGATTCTAGGGATGTTAGAATCGGCTTAGTGTTTCAAAAGATACACTCTGCGGGAAAACTAAGCCAGGAAAATTTGAAACAAAAATTTCAGGATGCGCTCTATCCATCATCCCATATCAGAATGAGTATTACAGCTACAATGACAGAATTTGCTGTGCCGAAGCTTTACAATGTTATCACATATCGCAAAAAGTTCCATCAACATATCTTAATTATTGAAATTACTACAGCTTGCCTGGCAATATTGATCTGCGATGAAAATTCCCAGATTTTATGTCAAAATGTTAATTCATTTGGTGATATCGCTGGCAATATTCACGTGAGCAAAGTTATAAATGGTCAGGCAAATAGCCATTTCTTTCAACTTTAAGCACAATCCAATTTAATGACAATACGCAAAGATAGAGTCTGCAAGACAAAAACCATCTCTGCTGAATTTTACCAAAAAAGGATAACATATTCTCAGATCGTATCTTAGATGAATAAGTTTTTTATATATTCCAGTCTTTTGAACCTCTTGTTCAATATTAACATCCATTATATCATATTAATCCCGAGGTCGGCACCTATTTAGAGATCCTAGAATCATTGGAATCGCTTCAGCGCTTCGTTTGCTATTATCATTTACGTATACTCCATTAAAATATATACCAGCAGCTGTAATTGGCCTCACTCCTCCAGTCATAGCAATAGAGGTGGTGCGGGGCTGACGTCTCTAGACGCGATAAAATGGCAGCGCCCAGATGCGCGAAAAATTGTCAATTTTACCATCTTTATCTAGCGATAGTTGGTTACGCTATTTCTATCTGGTTATTATTCTGGCGCAATTTCATTAAACATGTAATAATCTTTCAAATAAAGCACACTTTTTATCATCCCGGAATTGTTCTTTAAGCCCACAAATGTGTTTAAATCATTCGAATGAATGGTTCGTTATGCACATCGTGGCTATTATAGGCCTACAGGGCCTATTATATTTTTCAAAAGTGGAAATTTGCGAAATAGTCTGGAAAACATGTTAGATAGTAGGCTTACAATTTTGAACAAGACGTAAGAAATGTTCTGTTAAAAGGGTTGGGAGATGGGTGCCTATGTATGTAGGCGAAACTGGACGTAAACTTGAATGTATTTAACTATTTTTGTTTGAACTTTTTCAGCCTCATGTGTTGGCCGGTGTAACCAGTTTATAAGCAATGCATACTGCCAGTGTAACGCGGCGTGTGAAAGCTATAACGACTGTTGCCCCGACTATTGGACAATTTGCAGATCAGGTAGATGGTGCTAAGATAACGCAGCTTACTGGGCCGATGCCGAGCCGATACCGTGGCGATACTTTTAGTATCGGCCCGGTATCGGCCTAGCATTGGCACAGCAAGCTGCGTTATCAGGGTGGTTACTCATTCATTAACCATTTGAACACGAATGCTCGGGTCCGAACACTCATTTACGATTTAACCCTTTAAGTCTCATATCAGCTAAAAACGGCTTCTGCAATGGTTGGCCTATTTAGAAATGTCGATTTGCAGACCAACAGAAGAGCATTAAAAAAATACTCTTCTCTTGGTCTGCAAATCGGCATTTTCTATTTCTACAAACTCAAGGGTTAATAGACTGTTGAATATTTTCAATGGATGAATCCAATCTGTCATTCAGGTATATGACATCATCTTCAATTGCATCACATGTAGGCTGACGTCACAATCAAATACGTAATGACTGGCGTATCTAAGTCAGTCATGAACTTTTAAAAGTACGCCAGCTGTACGAATTGCATGGCTTTAATTAATAAACAGTCTGTTGAATATTTGGAAACTGATTTGCCTGGGTGGTGTTGATTGCTGGCAGCAACCGCACCCAGTCAAATTAGTTTCAAAATATTCAACAGCTTACCTGTGTAGTATTTTTGGAAATTGATAGTCAGGGTGTTCAGAGATCGATCGATCCCAACACGAGCGAGGTGTGGGTGGAGCTTAGCTAGAGATGGGTGGGTCATAGCTAAAACCGGAAAGGTCCATAGGTCAGCTGTTTACCTACCTCTCACTAGAGTTGCATTCATGTACATGTATATTCTTGTCTTGTCGTCTGCTCGCACCATTTTGTGTATCTAGACTACAGCATCATTTTCAAAGTATTTTGCATTTGCTAGTAGAATACTCAACTCCCTGTGATTATTCTTCAGGAATGTAACATATGATATGAACCAGTAGCAGAGACGGATTAAGACTATTTGGGGCTCTGAACGAATTATGTGTGGGGTGGGGGTCGCCTTTATCGGGTGGTTCAAGGAACGAAATTGTTGTTGTTGCTGCTGCTGCTTCGAGTCCAAAATACAATAAATTCGTTACGTACGTGTCAAAATACTGTTGAATATTTTGAAACTAATTTGACTCAAAGGTGGTGTTGCCTAAGGCTGCACCAGCTTCTGATCAAATTGGTTTCAAAATATTCAACAGCTTACATATATCATTACTCTAAATGTGTGATACTGAAATTACAGGTTCAAATGGGTAAAACGCGCTAATTGGTTTTTTATTTAATCCTGCTCTGACCAGAAGTGATCCTTTAAACTTCTTCTTCTTCTTCTTCTTCTTCTTCTTCTTCGTCGTCGTCGTCGTCGTCGTCTTCAAATTATGGTGATTCACGTCTTCCACAGTATTATTATACAAGGGCGCATATGTGCGGTACCAGTCATCTTGTACAGGCTAAAAGTATTTACAGGATATGTGCAATGATTAAGTGGTGATGAGTGGAAGTGGACACACACAAGTGTAGCCTTGAAGGAGTCTAGTGATGGCTGACTAACCACCTCAGCTGGCAGCGATTTCCACAGCCTGGCGCTGTCTGGGATGTAGCTGCGCTGATGTACTTATGTGCTAGTGTGCGGCTGTGTGGTACTAGCAGCCTATGCTTGTGGCCCCTTGTCTTGCTCTGCACTCGTTTGTAGATGTTGAGAGGGATGGCCACAAGGTCATTCATGATACGGTATGTCATTGTTGATCTTGTCCTGGGCCATCTTTCCTGTAGGATAGGTTCCCATCCTAACTCATGGAGTATTTTTGAGATGCTACAGTGTATTTGGTAGTCACCATGCGTGAAGCGAGCTGCGCGGTGCTGGACCCCTTCCAAGTTTTTGCATGGTTTTCTGAGTGTGGGGAGACCAGACGCTGGATGCATATTCTAGGATGAGTCGAATCAAGGTTGTGAAGCATTGTGACCTTATGTTTTTTGGACAGTGTTTGATGTTGCGCTGGAGAAATGCAAGTGTACCAATTTCTGAGGCAATATGGCAGACGAAGGGTGCACCACAAAGTCCAGACGCCAAAAAGAGTACTGTGCGCTCGGACAGAGGAAATGGAAAAGGTTTAGAAATAATCTATCTAAAGACGTCAAAAGAAATTTTCAGATGGATCATATTTGACGTATGTTTATAAGATAAAGGCAGAATGGCCCGTCATAGCTGGTGTTGGTGGCTGGTATTTTCCCGCGTGAGCTTATCTGACCTAGTGACCATATTTAGTGAATATGATATGTATAATTATTAACAAATATTATCTGTGACACAGATAACCATAGTTTAGACATTATTTAGCTATATATGGGCGCTATATATCGGCTAGTCTCGATTGCAGATAAACCAGAACACACAATCCAGTTGAAAAGTGAAGGATAGTCTGGTCAATATGCAGGCGTCTCAGGCTGTACTATTAATAGCGTATATCGTAGTAACCTGTGCTACGATAATATTTGCACGTAAGTAAATAGAAATTTTTTTTTACCAACAATTGATCTGCTTACGATCGGCACGGGGTAGAGCAGGTTTGGGTTGTAGAAAAGAAATTTATACTCCGTATAATACTGAGAAACTAAGATGACCGGAAGATGGTGCTGCCTCAAGATTGATAGTGCTCATTGAAACTACTTGAATTCAGAATATGTTTTCAAAACAAATCTTACAAGAACTTATAAAAATGTGCAAGATCAATTCACCACATACTATTCATTTGGTAAAAGACGCGAAAATATCATAACATGCAAACTAAGTGATAATTGCAGCCAACCAAACAATGATCTGTACAGATATCACTTACTTGTCAAAGCCCAGAAACCGCTTATCATTACTTTTTTGAATGTCCAAAATGGGCAAATGAAAGACGCGATTTATTTGATTCCCTTTATGAAATTACCCTAGATATTTCCCTGTACATTTTCTTGAGGGGAAGTAAAAAAGTTTCTCAAATTAATGAAGATTTACTAAGAAATGTACATAACTTTATAAGAAAAACAAATAGGTTTTAACATTATTGAAATGTCTGTATAATCAGTCTGTATATATATATATATATATATATATATATATATATATATATATATATATATATATATATATATATATATATATATATATATATATATATATATATATATATATATATATATATATATATATATATATATATATACTATGGGTACCGAAGTTCGTGAATCTAAGCAAGCAATGCACTCGTGAAAGAAAACTCTTAAACAGATCTGGGCAAAAATTTAACACAATGTAAAATAACACTTCCGAATACAAATGCAAAAGTTTCAGCACAAAACTTAAATTTTTAAACAAATTCCAAGCATCTGAACTGACCCGCCTCGCCAGGTTATGTGTGAAATAGCGGTACCGAATTTCGTGAATTGGTGATTATGCATCTTCAGCTGTCTGGTACATGCTTGTAAATCCTTAAATATCAAGGTATTGGTTTGTGGAATGTTTCAACTGCTAATTTTTCCCATTTTAACCCATAAATTAGTCCTACAAATGAATGTATAAACTATAAAAGCAGTTTATACATTTGAAGAGAAGAAAAAACCCCAAATGGATGCCGCTTTCGTTAGGTAGTGACGTCACATGAAATTCATAAATATTAATGAGCTGAAGAAATGAACTAATGTTAGGGTCTTTAAAACATGTTCAGCAGGCATAAAGGGAAGAATAAAAAAATTCTATCGTTGACAAAACCACGTGTGCACTTTATGTTAATTTTGACATTTTGGTAAATCATTGATAAGCACCCACCCCTTCCTCTAGATCCTCTCCAAAAAAATTTAGACGTGCTACTGACCAGTCTATTCCGAAGCGGCGGGAAAATGTAACCAAAGCAGGTGGTAACTTCGGATTGTGAAAATTGCTCATTTTAGGTGCTAAATAAGCGCAAGTAAGTAATCTAAGAAAGTGCATTAAGGAATCTTGCAATTTTTATCACTACCATCAGTAATTGTATGAAAAGTTTCTTGTTTTCACCGCATTTTGCTCAAAACTTTGTCAAAAGGTTCAGAACTGTCAATCAAAAAGTGGCTACTGTGTAGATGCGTTCCATGCCACGTTACATCATAGA
This sequence comes from Chaetoderma sp. LZ-2023a, assembly GCA_034401795.1. NCBI lineage: Eukaryota > Metazoa > Mollusca > Caudofoveata > Chaetodermatida > Chaetodermatidae > Chaetoderma > Chaetoderma sp. LZ-2023a. The sequence goes on along the minus strand of CM067375.1, from coordinate 34,261,889 downwards.
ACGAGAGCGATAAAAACAAATTCACGAATTTCGGTACTCACGAATTTAAGCAACTCGACCATATATATATATATATATATATATATATATATATATATATATATATATATATATATATATATATATATATATATATATATATATATATATATATATATATATATATATATATATAAAACTGTCAAATGTTAATATTGTGTATTCGTGTATGTATGGTGATCATGTTGATGTGTTTGCACGGTCACACCTGCCTATAGCGACCACCACATGGACCGCCAATATGTGATGACTAAAACATATAGTTACCTATACGCTGCCGTCTAATAATTCTGTAGGGAGCGGGAAAAAATAAGTTGTCAGAACTTGTGCCCAATCCCTTTGTACAGATGTTACAATAACATATGTTTTAAAAAAAAGAATATGTTTTTCAAGGCCCATAACCCCTCATGCGATAACCACGCATCAAAGCGCTCAAAATACTACATGATATATCAATTAAACATTTTGATGGTCAATATGTTTCAAAATATTTGAATTTTAGAAGACTAGTGTTGTAAATTTACCACTGAATAATTTTTCGAGACCATTAAAGGGGTAATGGTAAGGAAAATTAATGTTCTTACTTAGCCAGTGTCTATATGCAGGCCGAGAGAAGAGTATTTTTGAAATTTTACCACTAGAATGACTGGCTCGGTAACCGAGCCAGTCATTCTAGTGGTAAAATTTCAAAAATACTCCTCTCTAGGCTCTTCAAATAGCCATGTCTGAAGACCACTGCAAAGATGTTTTTGGTCAGTTTGACCATTAAAGGGTTAAGTTGACACAAGAGGGGTTAAAGACGTTTGATTTTCGCTAAAACCTTTATTTCTGGGACGTTAAATGTAGGCTACCCTAGGCCCTACATAGCGACTGAAGTTTACGCCCTTGGATGGTCATGAATTGTTTAAAAATGTAATACTTTTTGCTTAGTGAATGTCCATTTGCAGGCCGAGAGACGATTATTTTTGACAATCTGCCACTGGAATGACTGGCCCGGTTATCAGTCATTAAAACTACTTCAAAGCTGAGTTTTAGCGGACTTGGACATTAAAATAATTAAAGAAATGTGTAAAAAAGTCTAAAAGTCTGTAAAAACCTTTTAAAATGCTTGACCACGGAGGAAGAAAGTCCTTGAATAGGCAGTTTCTACGAGACACTGAACCCCGATTCTAACGCAGTACAGCTTCCAAACATATTCATTTCATAATAATATATAGCCGCTTTCATTTCTGTACGCAACGTTATTTTAAAATCTGAATTTCATTTCTTTGATGAATGTGCTAATATCGAGTGGACGTGTGTTAGCACAATGTAACGGCCCATGCAGTAACTCACGATCAGATAGATTGTACAATTTGTTGGTCGACGTGTAGTAATGCCTGTGGGTCGTACGACAGATTGTATAATCTATCTGATCGTGTAATTCGGGCATTATACGGATAGTGTCAAGTGAATACTGAGGATAGTGGCAAGTGAATGTTGAACACCCTGACGCCCCCCCCCCCCCCCCCCGCCCCATCCACCCAACACCCCCACCCCACCCCAATAGGACTAAGCCATGTAGGCTCAGCATAGGGTTCTGTTCCGATGAAGTCCTAAAACGTACAATGAGAACAAGACGACGAGTTGATTTTTTAAGGCAAAATGTGGAGACTACTTTTTTATTTTTAGGAGGACAACGCAGTTAAAGGACAATTCCAGGATTGGTAAAAGTTTACTTTATTTGAAAGACTATTATATGACTAACATATTGGATCCTAAATAAAAACAATAGACAAATAATACGAGTAATTATACCATCGTAAAAAATTTCGCAAAATAAAGCATACACCGAATATGTAATTGTAATACCTGATATACATTTAAAAACTTAGTTTCCGTGAGCAAGAATTGTAGGTCTACAAGTAACAAAACGGTCTACGTCACTGATTAAGGATAGATATAGATACATTTGTATGTGCATTATTGTAAACACGGATAAACCTGTTTATATGTAAACTAGATAAAAATGGGTTGTAATAGATCACATCCCTCAGTAATAAACCACCACCGTGATGACATGCTTTGTGATGATTGCTTTTACATAAGATTTCCACAATACAGGCCTAACACCATCACACCTTGTTCTACAAACTCCACGCCGGTTGCGGATCAAGTAAACACTCCCGCAACAGAAACCATCACTGTAGCTGTAGCTGGAAGTGCTGACATAACAGAGGAGTCAAATACCATCTCTCATGCTATGAGCACTTCCAGCGCAGATACTGATCAAACTGAAAATGGCCCTGGTATGCCTGGAAATATAAATCACTCTGATATAGTAACTGACATAACTGTAAATGATCCATAGATTCCAGTCAGCCCAAGTCAGGCTGGGGAAAATGACACTAGTATAGCAAACATGCCGATTGATTGCAAGTGTGCATGTGGAGCTCCTGATAATGTATACATGATCAAATGTGGTAAATGTAAATCATGGTCTCACTATATATGTACACATCTACCAGTGTATATGCTTAGTGCTCTCCCATCAACAAAAAGGATGTTCACATGTGAGTCTTGTACTCCTCTCTCAAACCATATCTCGGAATTTCTTGCTTGGCATGTCCAAAATTATGACTGTGAATACAAAGTTATCAATAAGCTAAATGGTGAAGACGCAAGTGCTAAGATTATCGAAAAATCTAACGTCAAAAACACAAGTAAATTACATTCAGCTCTTAGTATTATAAATTCAGGTCAGAGTGACAAAAGTTCAACTGATTCATTATTATCTGTCCTGCAAGATATCGAAGAAATCAAGGCAAACCAAAATACAATGCCGAAGCAAATTGATAGGTTACACAACAAGAAATTTGATATAGCAGACACTGACTCTGATTCAGGTGATGAGTCAAACACATCTATCAAAATAGGCTTGGACCTGCTTTCCCCAGAGCATACAATTCCACACAAATCACTTAAACAAGCTAGTCAGGCCTCAACATATGCCACTTACAACAAAAACAAATCAAATTTCCAACAGTAACCCGATCAACTAGACCAACGAATCCTGAATAGAAAAGAAAAATAAGCACCTACAAATCATGGTTCAATTTTACAGACATGTACATCAAAAACTGGCACAGATAGACACACTCATAACAAATCCACGCAGGTCCATTTTCCTACGAACAATATGGCTAGACTGGAACAGTCTCATCCACATTCAGCTAAGCCTTCTTTCTCAAGGCTTTCAAAAGCTAGAGAAAACAGATTTCCTTCTCGTCGATCATCACCGCTACATCATGGGATTAGAGCAACACCTGAAGATTACAGGCCATATAACAAGGTAGTGAGTGATATCCCATACCATCAGCAATCCAGAAGAGAAATGACTACTACATATAATCATCCTAGTGGTACTAGACAACCATTCCAATATCAAAATCCACACATATCATTAGATAGTAGCAAAGAGCATGGGCACATACTTGTAGTAGGAAGCTCTACACTGCGTAAACTTAGCGGAAGGTACATGTCTTCAGAACATGTCACCTTCACTATCAGATCATTTAGTGGAGCTAGAATTAACGATATCACTGACCAGCTAGACCAACTAATGCACACCGAGTTTGATGCTGTGGTAGTACATGTAGGCTCAAATGACATTGGTAAGCGTAGTGGCAGCAGTATGATCAAAGAGTATGATGAACTTATTCATAAGATCAGATCACTGTTACCGTCCACTAAGATCTTTGTGTCATCACTACTACCACGACATACAGACAGGCGTGCAAACTGTTTAGTAATAGAGTTTAACGGTATGTTAAATGGTTTTTTGGTTAAATGTAACTTTTATTCTCAACTCCTTTCCAGTCCAGAAGGTGATATATATATATAGACAACTCTTCTGGGACCACGTACATCCCAACAAGCAGGGTACTAGGCTTTTGTCAGAGAATATCACCAATTATCTCTCTGCTCATATGGATATAGCAATAACCGTCACAACTGATTCTCAGGATTTTTTAGTAGGGGCATCTGTTTGGAGGAGCCAAGGCAGCCAGTAAACTCCTTATCATATCCTAAAGCTCACACAATATCCATATCAAACAAATTCAATCCATTAGTAATAGGGACTCAAGTAAATCAGAAAGGTAATGGATGCTTGTATCATACGGTTAGAGCTATAAATGGCTGTGCTAAACATCATTTGCACACTGACAACATTCTTGTCAATTGAACCAGTGAAACCATTATTGTAAATGATGTAAATATTCATATTCTAAATAATCATGTTAACAATGATGTAAGTTATGAAAAAGCAAAAGAAAAAATTAAAAAACAATGCAAAACACATAAACAAATTCATGTCTATACAAGGTAGTAAAATACATAAATCGATTTCATCGACAACTAAAGATTCACTTAAAGGTTTCTATACTAATACTGATAGCTTATTAAACAAGCGTGCCGAGTTCAGCGCCATTGTTGCTGAACAAAATCCGGACATAATAGGGGTTACAGAGATCTTACCAAAAATGTTTCTATAAACCCTCAAGATAGCGAATTTGCGCTGGAACAGTATGACTTATTTACAAACATTAGTGAAATCATCTCGTATGGGGGTGGCGGGGGGGGGGGGGGGTAGCTTTATATATAAAAAAGGTTCTAAGAGCTAGCCCAATTCATATACTTGGGGATGATAAGTTTGCCGAGTCTAAATGGTGTCAAATTAAGCTGGAGAACAAAGACTGTCTTATTATTGGATGTGTATATAGGTCGCCCAACTGTAAACATGAAAACCATTCCTGTTTAATAGACTTATTAAGAAATGTAGCTGACTCAAAATCTAGCCATCTTCTGATAATTGGTGACTTCAATTTTAGTCAAATTGACAGGACCATTGAATCATCAAATATTCAGCTTTGCTCTGCATCAAGCTTTCTTGATTCAATTAAAGATTTATACTGGCATCAGCATGTAAAAGAGCCAACTCACTTTAGTGGCAATCAAACAGCAAATACATTAGATCTTATAATATCAAATGAGGAGAATATGGTAGAAAATATAATCATAAATGCACCTACAGGAAAGAGCCACCATGTGTAGCTCGCGGGGTAGGGTCGGGCCATTCCGGTGTTTGATGTCGACTCGCTGCGCCGCAAGTGCACGACGAATGATGATGCTGGTTAGCTTCTGGTCTCGGGGTAACGGATCCTGTACGAGACTGCCCTACGGGTAACAAAAACCGGCTCCTAAGGCCGGTGGAACTCGATCGTTCCGGTGGGGGCCGTGTGAACATTAAATACAACGGTCTCATCCCAAGAGTTTGTGTCACCAGTATGCCTGTCCATAGCAATTTCGTGATCTATGGAGTTACAAGATTTGATTTTGGTGACCTAATTAAAATAAGTCTATACAATGATTTTACCTAAACAGACTATCGAGTATGCTAGATAAAACTAATGAGCATACGAAAATACAAGACATAGACAGCCGGATGAACTTTAAAACATGGGGCTCCCAGAGGTACCACACAGACTCGTAGGTCCGCAGAGGTATCCCCGCAAGGGAGGCTCCCATACACGAGACTTAACCAATTAACTTAATATAAGCTATTATACCTCTAAGCTGAAAGGAAAGAAAATTATCTCTGTAGTGAGGGAAAATTATGTGCCTCATGCGGGCACTACTCCTAGTGCTAGTTTGGGTGAGGAGTATTATCCTCGTGTGGACCGTCGTCGCTGAATCCTTGCGAGAGGCAAGTGCCTCACGCGGGCCTCCTTCACGGGAAAATGTTGCCACTACTTAAAGCGGGAGAAGAGGAGTAGGCAAAAATGGGTCCACTAATATTTAACCAAAATGTTTGAAAAAGAAAAGACCATACCTAGTGAGATTATGACTATAGGGTTGCGTGCTATTTTACGTGAAGACGGGACGAAGGATTCCCGAAGGATTCCCACGTCACCGTCTTATGTAATTCTTAGTATGCTGATTTAGTAGTTGCCGCTTTATTTATGCGGACCTTCTGCACTACTTAACTAGCTTTTAGTTTTTAGAAACAAGAACTATTTTAGGCCGCAAATGGCGGGTGTCTACCTAGCTGTTAGACACGGCTGTCCTTGAGAACAGATGCCGCAAGACATCAATACTGAAGACAGCGCTCATACATGTTACTTAGTAAGCTCTCCGAACTGGATAAGAATCCGGACATCTCGCTCCGTAACCACATAAAACGTCACAAGACACTGGTTACTTTTCACAAAGGCATTTTAGGCAACTGATCTATCGTTATGGTGGGGGTAAGAGAGACGAATACCCACCGTAAATGTCCTTCCCGTGAGGGCGTGGCAGATCTAAATATCATGCCCAGACATTTTTATGGAATTTGGTAGGGATGCGTATCTCGCCCGTCACCGGGTCCTATGGAGCTAACCATTTAACCTGTCGTTAGGTTTAAATACAAGTTGCCCAGTTTTGCACTGCGGTGCGGGAGGACTGTTCAGCAAATAAAATAATAATTAAGATATGTTTTCGCAGTGCTTTCCTACATTGGCAGAAGTGCTAACTACTAAGTATCCGAGGATACAGAGGGAATGTATGTGATACCACACCTTGGCTATCACCGCTCGGAAACCCCAACAGTTTCCCACGGTCGGATCAGCCCATAGTGCGGCGAGTGGCATCCAAACAATTAAGAAGCCTTAGTGGAACATGAAGAGAGACAATATCTTAGAGATATGAGGCCCTTTAAGTATTTTGGCCAATCGTACACAATCTTGCCGGAGTGCTGGGCTAAATCATCGCAACTACCAGAAGAGAAGAGGATATTACAGATTTCCTAATGAAGAAATTGTCTCTAATCATATTAAACCTATCCTATCGAGCTGAATAGAAAAGGTTTTAGTCGGTAGCATGCCGGTCTAAACAGCGACCTCAGTGAAAAATTGTTGGTGGTGGGAGAAAGTGCTGCATATATAAATGTTGCTGTATAGTGTTTCCTACGTGCTCTGCAGTCCTATATTTTCTATAAATAAACAAAACATATGAACTGATGGCCACTCGCCATATATATATATATATATATATATAAACTAACCAGAACAATCAATACACTATAAAATGATCAGAATTATATATTTTTAGTACAGGTTAACGAACCTACTACGGTGCGGTTAGTGAAAACACCTTACAGAAAATGAGAATAACTATTAACATATACAGAAATTATAACTAGCGGTCCTAAGATCGTCACAGTACCTTATAGTCATCGGGACTGTTTATACGGGTACGATATAATTAGAAGAGTACATTTAACAGAATAATTAAAATGTTACGTATAGTTACTTGAATAATCGGTAGTCATTCTTAAGTTTGGCTATCGTGTTACTGAAATTGATATGCCATTCTTAGTTTGACGTGAGTTGATGCATTCTCAGGAAGCTGGAAAGTTCCCGCAAACAGGATTCCCGCAAGCAGCTTATGACGGGAGTGGATCGAACTCAGGACTGTAAGCACAATATAGAATGTCTAACGAGTAGTCAGTAAGAGATACCATAGCATTACTGCTGTGAAGAAAGTTCCCATAGACTGATGGTATGGATGGAAGTTGATAATAACCCAATCACAAGCGGGGGTTGTTAGATGCATATGAAGATACAAAACAAAGCTTAACGGTGCTGGGTACGTCAGCCAGCTCGTAAGACGTACCGGGCAAAGTTTACTTGCTGCGGTCAAAAGTTAGAAGAACCTGCATGACATCAGTGCGGGATGGTTGAAACACCACTTTTTGGCGTGGCCGGCAGATCCGGCGAGTCATCCACCAAAGAACATCGCTGCCTCTACATCGGTAGAATCACATATTCAGGCCGTAGAGGCCTCACCGCAAGTTCATGTCCCGAAGTAGATCTTGATATTCGTGAACAATAATTAGAAAGTTCCAAATTGCTCCCGCAAGTAAGGGGAGTTACAAAATTGCTTTAGTGCGGTTGGTTGGATACTGCTAGCTACGGGAGAAAAACCGACAGAAAGCGAAGTGATCTGTGCCTTGTCGATAGTAGCTGATACAGGTCCAACCTATTCGGCCCCTGGCCGAGGATGCTCTCAATCTCTGGATCCCGTCTCCTTTTATACTACCCGTGACGTCACATGCGCAGGCTTCAACCAATCATCGTTCGAGCAACAGCCAATCAGTGCATAGCTGATAATAACGCTGTCGAATGTTCTAGAACATTCTAGAAGTCCTGCGTCCACGTGGTTATGTCACGGCAATATTTTGAAGATAATCAAGAAGGGTTTTCCGTGGATAACTTAGCCATTTCTTAACCGATTTTGAAATGGGTTACAGATTTAAAAAGGCCATCGAATTCGGCGGGAAGAAGTAATTAAGAAAGATTACATGGTACCATCTCGATACACTAAAAGCGTCATCCCATCTTGGTCATAAACTACGTGCTCCATCAAAAATAGCATCTAAGCGTGCGCATGCGCACTATGCGCTTTAACGAGCTTAGTCGTTTTTACAATGCGATCTCTCATAGGCTCATATACGCGTATGGCTCTACCCAGGGGGCGTGTTCAGGGAATTAATCCATAACGGACGGCGCGTACCCAGCTTGGCTGGTACAGCCGGTACCCGCCCGGTCGATCCGAACTACACATGCAAGCATAAGCTTTACTTTCAATTGTTATAAAAATACAATCTTGCAAAACCCTCACTACATTTTCAATAGAGGTGATTATGATGGTATGCGTGCAGATGCTGCAAATATTGGCTAGACATCTAAATTATCTGGTGACATTGAGCATGATTGGTGTAAAATATTGAATGAAATTAAAAGGCTAACTGATGCATTTATTCCAATATCTAAAATTAATGCAAGAAAAAAATCAATTTACTTAACCAAAACTGTCTTTGAAACTCTAAAACAGAAGAGACTTGCCTTTCAAAAATGGAAAAAAATCACGTGACAATAATGACTATTTGTATTACCAAAAAATCAGAAATCATACAAAAAAGGAATGTAGGAAAGCAAAGCGAAATTTTGAACAGAAAATAGCAACCGAATCAAAATGTAACCCGAAAGCTTTCTTTCATTATGCTAAATCTAAACTGAAAACAAAAAATTCTGTATGTGACCTAAAGAAAACAAATGGAACCCTTCAGATTCTGAAAAGGCTGATGTCTTAAATACATTTTTTACTTCAGTCTTTACGCACGAGGATATGTCCCATCTACCAAGCTTTTGCTACAGACAATATTCCACAATTCTAAATGAGATCTTAATTACAGAAGACATGGTGTTAAAAAATTGGAAGGTATCAATACGAATACATCTGCTGGCCCTGATGCGATATATCCACGTGTTTTGAAAGAACTAAACAGCCTCATAGCCTACCCCCTTCTTCACCTCTTTAGAAAATCGCTGAAGCAGGGAAATTTACCATCGCTTTGGAAACTGGCTCATGTATCACCTTTATTTAAAAAAGGTGATAGGCATTCCGCAAACAATTATCGTCCTATTAGTCTAACATCAGTTGTATGTAAAATACTGGAATCTCTAATAAAAGACCATTTAGTAACCCATTTCGAAACTAACAATCTGATAACTAAAGACCAGCATGGGTTTATTAGGGGACGCTCATGTGTCACACAACTCATTTCCATTCTAGATATTTGGACAGATGTCTTAGATCATAACGGCCCGATTGATGCTCTCTAAGCCAGCAAAATTTGAAACACAAATTTCAGGATGCGCTCTATCCATCATCCCATATCAGAATGAGTATTACAGCTACAATGACAGAATTTGCTGTGCCGAAGCTTTACAATGTTATCACATATCGCAAAAAGTTCCATCAACATATCTTAATTATTGAAATTACTACAGCTTGCCTGGCAATATTGATCTGCGATGAAAATTCCCAGATTTTATGTCAAAATGTTAATTCATTTGGTGATATCGCTGGCAATATTCACGTGAGCAAAATTATAATTGGTCAGGCAAATAGCCATCTCTTTCAACTTTAAGTACAATCCAATTTAATGACAATACGCAAATATATAGTCTGCAAGACAAAAACCATCTCAGCTGAATTTTACCAAAAAAGGATAACATATTCTCAGATCGTATCTTAGATGAATAAACTTTTTATATATTCCAATCTTTTGAAACTCATGTCCGATATTAACATCCATTATATCATATAAATCCCGAGGTCGGCACCTATTTAGAGATCCTAGAATTATTGGAATCGCTTCAGCGCTTCGTTTGCTATTATCATTTATGTATACGTCATTAAAATATATACCTGCATCTATTGGCCTCACTCCTCCAGTCATAGCAATAGCGGCGGTGCTGGATGACGTCTCTAGACGCGATAAAATGGCAGCGCCCAGATGTCAATTTTACCATCTTTATCTAGCGATAGTTGGTTACGTTATTTCTATCTGGTTATTATTCTGGCGCAATTTCATTAAACATGTAATAATCTTTCAAATAAAGCACACTTTTTATCATCCCGGAATTGTCCTTTAAGCCCACAAATCTTTTTAAATCATTCGAATGAATGGTTCGTTATACACATCGTGGCTATTATAGGCCTACAGGGCCTATTATATTTTCCAAAAGTGGAAATTTGCGAAATAGTCTGGAAAACATGTTAGTTAGTAGGCTTACAATTTTGAACAAGACGTAAGAAATGTTCTGTTAAATATCTTGGACATAATTGGATTGATAGACGTTGTGCGGATAATATATCACTAATCCGGCAAAGTCAAAGAACTCGGTCTAATACCCCTGGTGTGCCGGAAGCCAATGATGCAAGTGCTCAAGAAATTCGTGTAATCGTTCAGTTGCGCACACAGACAGACATGCGCCCAGAATTCCCAACAGATGGGGTCAAGAATATAAATTTATATTTTTTCTCCATAAACTTACATGTTAACCAGAACCATTTAAACCATTTCCCAGGTAAAAGTTCGCGAACATTTGTTTTGGAAATGGTACAATAAATGGCTTGGGATGTACACATTTTCTTTTTAAAAATTGTAAAAACTTTACATTCTTGAGCCTGTGTCCCGACCTTGCTCCGTACATCAGTGACGGTTTGTTGAAGGGTTGGGAGGTGGGTGCCTATGTATGTAGGCGAAACTGGACGTGAACTTGAATGTATTTAACAATTTTTGTATGAACTTTTTCAGCCTCATGTGTTGGCCGGTGTAACCAGTTTATAAGCAATGCATACTGCCAGTGTAACGCGGCGTGTGAAAGCTATAACGACTGTTGTCCCGACTATTGGACAATTTGCAGATCAGGTAGATGGTGCTAAGATAACTCAGCTTACTGGGCCGATGCCGAGCCGATACTGTGGCGATACTTTTAGTATCGGCCCGGTATCGGCCTAGCATTGGCACAGCAAGCTGCGTTATCAGGGTGGTTACTCATTCATTAACCATTTGAACACGAATGCTCGGGTCCGAACACTCATTTACGATTTAACCCTTTAAGTCTCATATCAGCTAAAAACGGCTTCTGCAATGGTTGGCCTATTTAGAGATGTCGATTTGCAGACCAAGAGAAGAGCATTAAAAAAATACTCTTCTCTTGGTCTGCAAATCGACATTTTCTATTAGAAAATTGAAATTTTCTTGATCAAACTCAAGGGTTAATAGACTGTTGAATATTTTCAATGGATGAATCCAATCTGCCACTCAGGTATATGACATCATAATCAATTGCATCACATGTAGGCTGACGTCACAATCAAATACGTAATGAATGACGTATCTAAGTCAGTCATGAACTTTCAAAAGTACGTCAGCTGTACGAATTGCATGGCTTTAATTAATAAACAGTCTGTTGAATATTTGGAAACTGATTTGCCTGGGTGGTGTTGATTGCCGGCAGCAAGAGCACTCAGTCAAATTAGTTTCCAATTATTCAGCTTGCCTATAATTTTGTCCAGGGTTCGATCTATCTCAACACTGGCAACGCCAATCTAAACATAGAGATATAGCTTCGTGTCATGCCCCTATCTCGACCCCGTTAGCGTAGGAGATCTCGCGAGGATACGAATGCGTCAACGCGTGAGAGGAGCTGAGCTACAGGTGGGCGTGGCATAGCTAAACGCCTCTGAAGTGGATTCATCCATTACCTGCGTGGTTACCTGGATATTAACATTCTGGGAATTCAGGGTTCAAAGGGTCGATTACTGGTTATGTTCAGTGTTACTTTATTCTGTACGAGCTGAAGTTCATTAAAGGAGGGGAAAAAGGAACAATTAAATGATGTTTATTGGTAATTTCACACAATATTAAATATCCTACAACCGGTAAAAAGTAGCGGATTACGATAGTGGCAGAGGGGTCATTTGCCCAACGATAGGGGCAGCGGGGTCATTTGCCCAAGGCCGCAGATCTTGACTAGCTCCCCATGTTTTCAATTAACAAATTATTTTATGCAGTTTCTCTTCTATTCTTGCAAACGAAAATCGCTATCTGGAGTTTATAATGGACCATCAGTTAGCTGTTAATTAAATCATTCTATTTTTAATTTCATTTAATTTCATTTTTTGTTAACTCAATGTTCTAGCTGGTCATCTGTAAGCAGTGAGCATCTAGATGTCACCATTTTCTGAGGGAAAACTCCCAGAAACCCCTCTTCTGGTTTGGCTTTCGCGCCCGCAGACCGAAAATATTCGTTGCCCCCAACCAATCTCCGTCAACTCTGCAGATTAATGTCCATAGGCCTGCATAGTATTGGTACCTTCACTGTTGTTCTCTTTAGATCCTACCACACGTCCGGCAACATCAACTAACGCTGTTACAATTACTGGTACCGCGTATCTAGATGTTACTGAAATAGCCCAGACTTTGTGGCGCAATGACGTCAATCGAGTAGGACCTTCCGATATCACAGTCGAACTTCAGGGTCAAGTGGCTTACGAGGGGAACCAAGATCGTGCACCTCGACGGTAACTAGAAACTTTAACGTCTAAATGTCGTAGGACATTGCTTGGTCGATTGCACAAATCTATACACGATGAGGGTACAGAATAGGAATAGATGAATCAACTTTTAGCTACGCACCCCCCCCCCCCCACCCCATCTCAAGCTAAGCTCTGCCCATGCTTTTCCCGTGCGACGATCGATCGAACCCTCAACTCCCTGAATCTCAATTTCCAGAAAACTGTACAGGTAAGCTGTTGAATATTTTGAAATCAATTTGACTGGGAGCAACAATGTTCAGTTAAAATAGTTTCAAAATAATCAACTGAATCATCTGAATGTTTATTAAATAGTAGTCATAGGCCTACATTTCGTACAACTGACGGACTTTTAAAAGTTCACAACGGACTTATCTACGTCATTCATTACATTGTTCTTTGTGACCTCAACCAAAATTGGCCGGAATTGATTATGACGTCATATACTTGACTGACAGATTGGCTCCTCCATTAACACAGGCGTGACAAGACATGCTTCGGGAATATATGGATCAATTTCTAGCTATTCCCCGCACATTTCTAGCTTGAAGCTATGCCCACTTTTTACGGGTGTTGGACTCGATTTGAACTTTGAAACCTGAATTCCCAGAATCTGCGTTTCAAAGTAACTATACATGTACGCTGTTATATATTTTGAAAAGAATTCAACTTGCCGATGTTGCGGAAACAGCACCCAGACAAATTGGTTTCAAAATATTCAACAAAGTGTTTAAATTATAAATTCATTATGATAGTGGCATCAGCTAACTAGTGGCGTAATAGACCTTTCCCCTTTATCAACCTGTCCTATGAAGTCATAATTAACTAAGCGGCGTGTAGAATGGCATCATAATGAATGATGTCATGAATGACGTCGATAAGTAGCCTACATCACGAACGTATAATTGAAGACGGACTATGCGATGTTGTACGAATTGTATGTCTACTATTTAATATATATTCTGTTGAATATTTTGAAACTAATTTGACTGGGCTAACCGGACTAAACAAGTTATATTAGTTACAAAATATTCAACAGCTTACCTGTATAGTTTTCAAGAAGTTGATAGTTAGGGCATTCGGGGATCGATCAATCCCTTCACGGCGAAGTGTGGGTGGAGCTTAGCTAGTGATGGGTGACGGGCGGCCGGACGGACAGAAGGACGGATAGATAGATAGATTAGAGATAGATAGATAGATAGCAAAATGTAAAATGATGTGACTAAGCAGAGCCACCCCCACCCCACCCTAAATTTGACTACACATTAAAGGTAACCAGTCTAAGAATTTCTCTAATACCATAGCCAACGTTCCAGTGAAGTTTCATCACGATACTCCAAGTAAAAGTAGCCATCGACCAAAACCTGTATGTACTGACGGAGGCACAGAAGCGAAAACCCCGCCCTATCCCCGCATTTCGCGAAGGGTTGGGGAGGGGGGGGGGGCGGATAAAAATACAGTAATGAAAAGTAGTAGTAGTAGTAGTAGTAGTAGTAGTAGTAGTAGTAGTAGTAGTAGTAGTAGTAGTAGTAGTAGTAGTAGTAGTAGTAGTAGTAGTAGTAGTAGTAGTAGTAGTAGTAGTAGTAGTAGTATGGCAGCAACCACGACCAGTCAATTTAGTTTCAAAATAGTCAACCGAGTCATATGAAAGACATAGGCAGCAGTATTGTTTCCATCATGCCTGGGTCACGGGCCAAGGTCGAAGTGCCCTACTTGCGCCTTAAAGCTACCATGCAGTTTCCTTTTTTGGCAGAAATCACCTCCCTTTCATCAGAGAAGTTCAATGGACGTGTTACACGATATCATGTGACGGTGAATATAGCGGCTATTTTGAAGGGGTCAGAAGTTAGCAAGCAACTATAGGCCAGTGAGCTTAACCAGCATATTGTGTACGTGATGGAATGAATTATTAGACACAGCATCATTGAACACATGAACCGTAACATGTTCGGAGATAAGCAATTTGGCTTCATTTCGGGCAGTTCCACGTCGCGGCAGTTGTTGAAGGTGCCAGATGGATGGCCATAACAAGGAGAAGGCAGCTCCATAGACGTTATATATTTCGATTTCAGGAAAGCGTTCGATAGACGATACAGTACCTCACCAGTATATCCGTCTCCTCAGTAAGCTAACGAGATATGATTTAGTGGAACAAGTCCATCAGTGGATCTGAGCTTTTTTATCAGACAGAACACCACCAGTTAGAGTCAACAACCCCACCTCAGAACGGAATATGGTTATAAGCGGGATCCACCAGGGCAGTGTGCTGGGAACAGTCCTCTTTGCGATGTACATCAATGAACTCAGAGACGCTGACATCAGAAGCATATATGTAAGCTGGTGATACAAAGATCTCATGTCTAATCAAAACCGGGGAGGATCAGAAGGTGCTGCAACTGTTGTTTAAATTACAGGCTGGTCCGAAAAGTGGTTTCTACGGCTTCACCCTGAGAAATGCAAAGTAATGACAGTTGGTACAAGCCAAAGAGATGAGACGAGAGATTATTTTGTGAGAGGTGAGAGTGATGAATGCTCTAAACACACGGATTAAGATTAACAAAGACGCAAAAATATGGGCGTTACAGTAGGTGATCGGCTCTCATTCGCGGAACACATAAGAGAGAAGGTCAACAAGGCAACAAAAATGATTAGGCTGATCCGACGGACATCCGTGCACCTAGACATGGAGAGTTTCCTATGGCTATACAAGGCACTGGTTAGACCCCACCTTGAATATGCTAATGCAGTGCGGCATCCATTGCGAAAGAAAGACATTGTTACAGTGGAGAATGTCCAGAGAAGAAACACAAAGCTGATACGTGACCTCAGCTATGAAGAGCGTCTGGAGAAACTGAGGCTACCAACATTAAAATACTATAGACAGAGGCGACATGATATAGGGCCTTAAGATGCTGCATGCATATGAGACAGAGGTTTCGGCCCACAGATCCCATTCAGGGAGTAAACAACACAGGGGCATTCCTTGAAAATTTTCAAAATGAGAGCACGGACTAGCCTGAGATAGAACCCTTTCTGTACACGGAGTGCAGAGCCATGAAACTTGAATCGGTAGTGAGTGCTCCAACAATAAAAGCACGGCTAGACAGATACTGGCAGCAGAAAGTAATGGTGTACAAGTTTGACGCAGAACTACCTATATACGCCTCGAGACACAGTCCATCAATTATGTTAGAGAATTGTGAAGGCGAGGATCTGGACACATAGAACAATCCTTTCATCAAGTAATCACATGAGGTTACTTCCTTTAATGCTAACATCACCCCGCGGTCACATGGAGAAGCACACCCCGGGGCCTCAAAATTACCAGTTTACATTTTTGGCAGAAATTTCATCAGAGAAGTTGAGTGGAAATGTTAGAAAATATCATGCGAATCCTTTAATGCCAACATCACCCTTGATCACGTACCCAGAGGAAAGGGCACCCCATAGGGCCTTAAAATTACCAATAATCGTGTTTGGCAGAAATGCTCACCCCTTGCCCAGATATGTGCAATGGTCAAATACGAGGCTTAATATTGCTTAATGGCCAGACATGGCAGATTTACAGTTGCTTCAGTAAATAATCTAGTTAATCTAGTTATTATGTTACACATATTTGCTTGTAATTTCCAGGCTGTTCACATATGTCAACCCAAGCATTTTCACAAGGCCCACATATGCCAAGTTCAAAAGGCTCCTGAACAACTACAACTGGGATACGCGCCACACAGACAGACCTAGTAGAGCAGAACTAAGTGAGATTGATGAATTCTTAGACGCCCTTCTGAGCACACGAGTCATGATAGAAGCTGAGCAATTCCTGAGAAATCACAGTACGACCATATCGATAATAACAATTATACGATTTAAAATGCCCACCAATATTCCCTGAAAAAAACTATAATTAACACGATTCTATTAATTTGAAACGCTGAAAGCACAAAAAAGTACCGGATTTCACTTGAGATCTGGGTTGGAGTTCCAAAGGACACCGGCACCATTTCCTCATTTGAAGAGGAGTGACAATCCTGGAGGGGAGGGTAGGCATGGCGATCTGGGAAGGAATTAATTCTCTTCTGATAGGCAAGGGACCAATCGATCTAGGAGTTAATCTTTAAAATGATTTTTTTGACAATTTCAAACAATAATA
Organism: Chaetoderma sp. LZ-2023a; assembly: GCA_034401795.1. Lineage (NCBI taxonomy): Eukaryota > Metazoa > Mollusca > Caudofoveata > Chaetodermatida > Chaetodermatidae > Chaetoderma > Chaetoderma sp. LZ-2023a. The sequence continues at coordinate 34,244,728 of CM067375.1, read as the reverse complement.
AATTGGTGTTTTTCACTGTTGATGAAGAAAATATGGAAGTACGGGGTGGAGTGATTGATAAATTATATATACTTGGTATTTGATGGAACATCCCACGCGCACACACACACACACACACACAGCTGTGCCGGAGCACTTCAAATTACTTGCAATTGACTCCCGTCTCCTGAAGAGTTACAGAATATATGCCATCTATGAATGGGTAGGCCTAGATGCAAGTGCCCCTCAAAATATAGATGCTTTTTACAATTGATTTGGAGCTCCCAGATAGATGTTAGCAATAAATCATCTGGACTCCACCACAAACACCTCCGCACCATCACTGGACACCTATGGTCAGGCAGCATAATTTCCAATGATGCACCATACAAAATTGTAATACATTGCCGCTGTCCGTAAACGTCACCAAGCAAAGATGGTCCATGTTTGGCCATGTGCTAAGAATGCCAGAAAACACACCAGCACAGACAGCCTTGGAATTCGCCCTACTGGGAGCCCACAAATATAAATCCAGGAGGGGCATTGCCTAAATGTGCTAAGTGTGCTGCGAGGCGACCTCAAGAAAACAGGATTAGGTACACTCAGATCAAGAATGGACCTGAGGAAGCTAACGATTTTGGCTGAGGACAAGACAAGGTGGGCAAATGCGAAGGACTGATTGCAGCTGTAGGATGTTTCAACCACTACAGCCACAAAATTCCTACATACTATGATGACGGTTGTTTAACTTAGATTGCATATGGGGTTAACATGAAAATACATTTTTTTTGTTATATCCTTTAAAAGTTCAAAGTGACACGTGAAAATCTACTTGCCCCTCAAGATGCTGATCGACAATTTGCCTAATACTGTTGAGGAAACGTACTGAATCAACCCAATAAATATTTTGAAAATCTTTTCAAGATATATTGAAAATGATTCTGTTTCTTTAACTATTTCCTTTGATGGTCCTAAAATACAGATGTGCTGCCACTCAGAATGCTGGCTTTTCCCAATAACATATCAAGACAATACATATTTCTTTATATAAATCATGTCTGTTGTCTCATTACATGGGAGATTGGCAACCAATTTATACAGATTTATTTCAGAAAGAGAGTATAACAGCAAAACAAGAGGCTCAAGGGCCGTAACGCTCACCTGGACTATTAGCATTTGAACCACTATCATTTGAACACACATAACACTTTAAATTCAGCAGCAACAAGACAAATACAAAATTTCAAATTCAGTACAAACAATATTTAGTAGGAAATTAATGATGGATGCTAACTACACAAATTGAACTTTAGGTTCCGTCCAGCCTATCAAAAATCCAACATGGTAGCCAAAAATAAAATTTGGATTGCTACATGACAACCATGTTATATCAACAATCAAGTTCTCGTGAACAAACTTTAATCGTCATTAGTTATCGATGAAATTAAATCTAATGATTTTCAGCCTGATCCATATAGCAGTTCATGAGATGTCATTTTCGATAACAATTAGAATGCCACTGGAACAAGCGGTCAATGAGTAGCCGCTTAACTGATTTCCCCAAAATTTTGGATAATCCAAAATGGCCACCGGAAGAATTGTCCAATCAAAATTCTGTATACAAGTTTTGTAACCTACCACCCTAGTATCCTTCCAGCCAAGTCTGGTTGAAATTACCCAAAGCAGTTAATGAGGAGTAGCATTTTAAACGGTTTCCCAACATTTTTCAGAAAATTCAAGATGGCCACCGAAAAAATTTACCAATCACAATTCTGTATACAAGATCTGAAGCATACCACTCTAGGGTCGTCCATCTGCGGTCAAGGGGTTAATGAGGCGTTACGCTTTTAACTGATTTCCTGAAATTTTCGGAAAATCCAAGATGGCCAGGTTTGCTTGAAATCGGACAAGTGGGTAATGAGTAGGATAAGGTTTCGGAAAATCCAAGATGGTCACCAGAAAAATTGATCAATCACAATTCTGTATACAAATTAAGAAACCTCCCATCTTATTACCCTCCAGCCAAGTCTGGTTGAAATATCCGAAGCAGTTAATGAGTAGCATTTTAAACGGTTTCCCGCCAATTAAAAAAAATTTTAAGATGACCACTGAAAATATTTCCCAATAAAAATTCTGTATACATGTTCTGAATCATACCACTCTATGGGGCCGTCCAGCCCAGTTTGCTTGAAATCGGCCAAGAGGTTAGTGCCGAGTAGGCTTTTAACTGATTTCCTGAAATTTTCAGAAAATCCAAGATGCCCGCCGGAAAAATTGACTAGACAGAATTCTGTATACAACTTCTGAAACATACCACCCTCGTATCCTTCCAGCCAAGTCCGGTTGAAATTACCAAAGCAGTTAATGAGGCGATCTTTGAAAATTTACCACTTGAATGATGATAAACGAACCAGTCATTCCGGTGTTAAATTTCCAAACATTGTTTTCTCTTGGCCTTCTATGAGAAAATTTTTCTTGATCTAAAGTTTAAGAATATTTATATCATTGACAGGTGTGATTCGCGGTGGGTCATCTACATTCCGTGAAACCCTGAGAGCTCTTTGGTTTATGCCATACAGTCGCTCTTCTAGCGGTGCCATAAGCAGCAGTGGATTTGAACATATCTTCGTTGGAGAACTGAACCGTGGTACTATCGCTGGTCTTCATAGCTGGATCCAGATTTACCTGCTTGAAGAAGCTGGCGTGTTAGACTACCAGGGCTACGTCAGCAGAACACAGGTAAAGTACAACTAGTAGGATGTGCCACCGTGATCAATAGGTCCAGAGTTACTGCTTATTGAAATTATTGTTTGGTGGCTTGCAGCAGCCAGACAGTTAGGTGGGTACAAATCTTATGTTAGGGCACTCATCTTTATATTAAGGGATTAACGTATTTTGTTATAGCTAAATGCAAACCTAGCCCGAAGCAGCCTGTAGATGCTGAAACCTACCATTTACAGATATTTGAAGTGAACAGATGTGGCGTGATGGGCGATCATGTCTGTCCACGATATGTTAAGACGTGGGCATGTAATCAGAGCACACATGGCCGACACTTTGTAGTATTCCAGGCTACACAATATTGACACTCATATCAGTCAAAACGGCTTCTTAAGTAGCCTTGAGAAATGTCCATTTGCAGACCAAGAGAAGACTATTTTTGAAAATTTACCACTGGAATGACTGGCTCGATAACCGAGCCAGTCATTCCAGTGTTAAATTTTCAAAAATAGTCTTCTCTTGGTCTGCAAATGGACATTTCCCATGAGAAAATTCAAATTTTCTTGAACAAATTCAAGGGTTAAAGGGTTAAACTCCATTTAATTTAACCCATTCTACCAGACTGACAAAATACATGGGCAGATCCAGGATGTCATTTGCCGGGGGGGGAACCCACAATTTCAAGGGAGTTAGCTCTTGAAAATGGGCTCATTCCTCCACCAGCAGATAGGTAAAAAAAAATTGACATCCCTGCCAGGGGGGAGGGGGGGGGGGGGGCACATGACCCCAAGTGCACCCCTCTGGATCCGCCACTGAAATACTGATGTGATATATTCTGAAATTATTGTAACTGGAAGCTTGATCAATCCTTGTTTTGAAATGGTACTCCTGTGATTATGACTCATACAATGCGGGTGCATAATTCGTTTTCTTGCGCTTCTTTTTAGCCGGATGTGTTGGCCGCACAATTCTTATGGCACTCCTACAGAAAGCGCAAGGCAAGTTTTTTCTTGCACGCCAGTCCAGAATTTGAGATGGCTCTACATACCATATGTCTGCTTACCAACCCGGGTCCTCGTGTATGTCAAGTCAACCTGGATGGCCGCAGACTAGGGATTCGAACATGGGATATTCAACATGCACCAGGATTGCAAATTGGATCTGCATATCCCAGAGTGTAACTATACAAAGTGCATTGAAATTACAGGTTTTTATGCATCGTCGTTAAAATAAAGGTAATCTACACAAGATGTTTGTTTATATGTACTAAACAGGAAACAAGAGCAATCAGGGATTGCAGACCCTTGCCCTCCAGTTTTGTCATATTGTTATAGTTTTCAGATTTTCAAGAAATTTTCGGGTTATCCAGATTTTCCAGATCACGCCGTTGTGGAATCCTAGTTTAGGCCTAACGCAGGAAATGGTATGACCCTACACCCTGTGTTAAAATTTGAGCCAAATTTAACCATTAGTTTCCGAGATATCTACAGATCCAGAATTTCACCCGATCTGGATTCGTTTATCCAGATGATGGCTACTGTCTGGAAATCCATCAAATTTTTTGGCTGTGAGCCAAATAAGATCAATAGTTTTTTAGATACAGCTGCAGACACAGACCATATCGCAATACCCTCTGCCATTTATGGGGTTGAGAGTACATTTGTTTTTGTTAACAACAATGGAGCGTCTCTATGGATGAAGCCACTTTTAACTATGTCCTGCCGATCTCTAGATCTGTCCAGGTTTGTGTCAATTTATATACTTTGCATCCTGAATTCCCATAACCCCAATTTCATGGTAACGATACAGCTAACGTGTTGAATATTTTGAAACAATTTTGACTATTCCTAATATATAAATAAACTGTCTTCTGTCCTGTGGACATTCATCCATTGAGCACAAAGTAAATGCATAGATTATAATGGCTTGGCCGAAGAGGGTTGTAAAGTTCACTTGGAACATAAGTATTTGAGCCAGGAATGTGGAAACTACGGTTTCAAACACAACTGCTGAATATTTTGAAAATAATTCGACGGGGCCCTGCTACCGCAATAGTATCTGAACCTGAAACATGGACACTAAGGGTTCAAACACAACAGCAGGAAGGGAGAACCAAACACACACTGTAGACATTATTTCTCTGTTAACCCGTAGAGACCAAAAATGATAAATTATTTAATAAACCGCCATGTGACTTAGTTAGTCAGTCACAAAAGCTTATTAAATCAAATTTTAACACTCAAAAGAACTTACCATGCAAGAGGATTTCTAGTGATGATCCATGAAATAATATAGTTTGGACAAGCGTTTCTTCATTAGAAGTATGTCACAGTGACCTACATTTAATATACTTATGTACTAAGATGAATCCATGTTAGGTTTGGTAAATGTATACGAAAAATTCTTGAAACTAGTCTAGACAAGAATTTTTAATGTTGTTCAGTGAACTATGAAAAATAGATCACGCTAACATACTTTTCATATGGGACACACCATTAGCCTAAGAAGCAACCATGTACAACGTTTGGCTACTGTATACGACAAGATCTTGAAACTACGGGCTGGACAAGAATTTTCTATGATGTTCAGTGAGTCAAGCAAAGTAGCTCATGTTGACAAACTATGATGAAACACATCTTTAGCATGCAATGAATCAGTCAATCATATGATGTCATAATCAACATCACATGTAGGCCAACATCATAATCAATTATGTCATGAATGACTCAATTCAGTCAGCCTTAAATGCTTAATAGTACATCAAGTTGTATGAATTGTATGTCTTTACTATTTAATAAACATTCTGTTGAATATTTTGAAACTAATTTGATTGGGACCCGTTGCAAGCAACAGCACCCAGTCAAATTGGTTTCAAAATATTAAACAGGTTACATGTAGGTTTCTGGAAATTGAGGTTCAGGGAGCACAGGGATTGATCGATCCCAGCATGTAGAAAAGCGCAGTTGGAGCTTAGCTAGAGATGGGCGGGGTATAGCTAAACTGGATTTCTCCACAGCCTGACAAGTATCTTCTATGATATTCACTGGGGATGACATACTTTTGATACAGGAAACACAGTAAGGCCGAGGCCACATTATGTGCTGTAGCTGTGTTGAGGGATATAGAAGCGATGGTTGAGCTCTGAGCGCTTGGTAAACAAACAATAAGCTAGCTTAGCTAGTTGTAGCCCACGTCGGGACATGTCACATGACACTGCTTGAGCTTTGAGCGATGATAAATATCAGAATGTATTGCGTCACTCGTAGCTATCACCAGTCATGCATTGATTGCTGGTGGTGTGGCCAATTCCACACGAATACTTGCATTGATTAACGTCACACAGCTATAGTGCAGCTACAGCTAAGCTCAGCCTTAGGATACGACTCATCCATATACCAAGCTTCATGACCATATGTATAATGGGCTAAAATCAACATGGAACAACCGGGGTTAGAACTACACCGAGATATTGATTATAAAACAATGTCAATGACCTGTTTTCAGTATAAGCACAAGTTGTGTTTGGTGATCAATGAAAATGGAAAGGTATGTTACACTGAGTTCTATGACTGCATGTATGGAAAACTATAGCCTAGGTAAAAAATTATCTAAGATGTTCATTAAACTGTGAAAAATAGGTCACACCAGCCTATTTGCATAGGACTTTAGCCCGATTCAGGCTAAAGTTGTATGAAAATAAGCTGGTGTGACCGGCTGATATGTATTCATATTCAAATTTGGTTAATATGTGTCATTTTGGAAACTCCAGCATGAAAAAGAATCAACCATGGATGTAATGTCTGGATGGACTGATGGGCAAAGTGATTGCTCTATACTTCAACTTTCGCGGTGCTGCAAGAATAGTTTACCATGGGACATAATTATTTGCTTGTAACTTGTATGTGATTTACATCTGAACTCAGACACACACACCAGAAAAAGCACTCAATGATATCGGTATTATTCTGTTGGATATTTTGAAATTAAGTTGATCGGGAGCTGTTGCTGCAAATGGTATATTAGGATGCTCTTTGGCCTCTTCATAACTTAGCAATATAAGAACTATCTTAATCAAACAGAAATAAACCACCAGCGCATTTACATTAAACACAATGTATTACCATTTTTGCTGTAAATTTGACAACAATCACTTTATTATTTTATATTCATTAATTATTTTTACAAAATCCGCTTCGATCACACCTGTACTAAACATTCACCTGTCATCAGAGAGCATATTTGAATGCGCTCCATGCAAGACTTGTAAGGTAAGTATGATAGGACAATTAATAGGACAGTGTTCATCTTTATTTATCTAATACAAATTACGTACGAATGGCTTTGACATCATACTCAAACATAAAACGAAGATATATACATGGAACAGAAATAAGGCTATCCCAGAATGATATTATTTGAGATAGTAATTCAGAAGGCTGTGCGTCTGACCAGTAATAAGACATTGTATTCCCTTTGTATACCTTTAGCCATCAAATTTGTCAATTTTCAGATCAAGAGATTATTATTGAAAATTCATCACTGGAATGACTGGCTTAATTACCAGGGGTAAATTTTAAACAATAGTCTTCTCTTGATGTGAAAATGGGCAACCAAGACAACCGCAGAAGCAGTTTTTGGCTGCCTTGAGGGTTCATTTTTCAACACGCAGGTCAGACAAAAAATGGCTTCTACAGTGCTCTTGAGGAATGTCCATTTGCAGACTAAGAGAATACAATTTTTTTCCATTTGCCACTGGAATGACTGGCTCAATAACCCCGCCAGGCATTCCAGTGGCAACATTTTTAAAATAGTATTCTCTTGGTCTGCAAATGGGCATTTTCTATGAGAAAATCTAGATTTTATTGAACAAATTCAAGGGTTAACAGGTTAAACAGCAGAAAATATGCTCTTTTTCACATACCACATGTATATATGTCACAGGTTATCTTCACCAATAAAAATAGTATTCTAGCATGTATATTCCTCAATCTTTGGTCTACAGCCACCAAACGATTAACCAATTATTTGTGAAACTGGCATCTGCAGAGGTCTTGAGGAATTTCCATTTATAGGCCAAGCGAGGACTGTTTTAAATTTATCAGTGAGATGACTGGCTCGATAACTGAGCCAGTCATTCCAGTGGTAAATTTTCAAAAATATTTTTCTCTTGGCCTGTAAATGGACATTCATTAAGGAAAAATTAAATTTTCTTGACCAATGTTGCCCATTAAAGGGTTCAACTCGGGCAAATAATTCACGATTGCTTTGAAGAAGCACCTGTCTTAGAATCACCATCTTGTCATCATTTTTATTTATCTCTCTCTCCCCCCTCTCTATCTCCTCGATACAGAAAACGTTATTAAAATGTAAGAAGCATTGAATTCGGTGCTAAACACAGAAAAACTCTGGCTATAACAACACTTTATTACTGGAATGAAATTAATTAGCAATTGTGCAAACTTGGCACCAACAGAAGGGATATGATCTGTTCCTCAGGTATCTGTCAGCCAACAACACAATCAAACTGACATAGCTTCCGTGAGAAAATCAAGCCTGTAACGCATTTATGACGTTACAATTCAATAAACATTCTGATGAATATTTTGAAACCAATTTGCCTGGGATATGACGTTACAATTCAATAAACATTTTGATGAATATTTTGAAACCAATTTGCCTGGGAGCCCCCAGTCAAATTAGTTTCAAAGTACTCAAAGGCGTACCGATATAGTTACCTTGAAATTTAGATTCTGGAAATCTGGTTTCAAAGTTTCAAATCGATGCCAACATGTGTAAATGTGAGCGGAGCTTAGTTAGAAATTGGCACTTAGTTAGAAATTGGCAGAGCTTAGTTAGAAATGAGCGGAGCTTAGCTGGAAATGGGTGGAGCTTAGCTGGAAATGAGTGGAACTAAGCTGGAAATGGGCGGGGCATAGCTAGAAAGGGCTGCTCTTTCTGGACTGGTTACTGACGGAATAAGCTTAAGCAATTGCTAAGTCATAACCCACAACTTCTCATAGCACATTCACTCCAGCAGTGACTGGGTACTTTAAACAACTGATCGGCAAACATTTGGTGTCTTGCTGTAGATCAACATACATGGTATATGATCAGGCGTCTTTGACGCTTTCGAAAACGACAAACTTAGTCGCCGACAAATCAACTCATTAAAGACATACTTCGGTTCATTTCTGGTTCTGTGGAGCCTTCATAAATATATGTTTATTAACACTGTGCTTGGTGAATGTCCATTTACAGGCCAAGACTATTTTTTTTACAAATTTACCATCAGAATAACAGTTATTTTAATAGTAAATTGTCTACTGTAAACTTCTTTGGCTTACAAACAGCTATTGCAGTACTATTCTAACCATTTTCATTGACCACCAAAGGAGCAAGCATTACGAATGCTCCATCGCTGGTATATATTATTATATGTAAACACGAGTCGCCTGTTCACGGTTACGGGTACCCGGTTGTTGGGGCGGGTATCCGGTTCCAGGAAAAGGCAAGAGCTCTGCTCATCTAAAGAACTCTTAGGGCACACCCACCAAGGTGGCTGTTATCAATAAGTAATGTAATGGTCAGTATTGATCGAAGAAAAAATTACTATTCTAACTATTTTCATTGACCACCAAAGGAGTAAACATTACGAATGCTCCATAGCTGGTATACATTATTTAGAATATACTATGTACAAAAGAAAAATATTACAAAGTAAGAAAGGATTCCTATATTTGAAACACCAATTTACCAGCACTAAAAATGTAAACTATAAGCAGTGGTATGATATATAAAATAACTCTCCTTAACTCTCTACCTGCTGAATTTCTGTACACTATATGATGAACATTTTGAAAACAATTTGACTGAAAGTTGCTGGTGGCTAAGCCACCATCAAATTTCAGTCAAATTGTTTTCAAAATATTCAGCAGATCCAGTTATTGCACATTGAAATTATTGTCTGGTTGCTTGCAGCAGTAAGATAGTTGAGCATACATGTAACATCCCCATCTCCCAAACGTCATCAGAAAGATGTACAACAGTATGGACGACTAATTATTGTTATTATTATTATTATTATTAATATTATTATAGTTAACCCCTTTTGTGTGAACGGCACATTAAAGCGCTCAAAATCTATTTATTTCAATTAACCATTTAATTGCCCATACGTTTCAAGGAAATTTTGATTTTTGCAGCCAAAGAGGTTGTTTTTTTGTAAATTAACAAAAATTTACAAAAAAAATTGATTTATGTTATCCTTCAAATGGACAGTCATCAACTGTTATTGGTAAAAAAAGTTACAGTTTCTGCTTAGCCAGTGTCTAATTGCAGACCACGAAGAGTATTTCTGAAAATTTACCACTGGAATAACTGGCTTTATTCCAGTGATAAATTTTCAAAAATATTCTGCTCATAGCCCGCAAATGGCCATTTCTCAAGATCACTGCAGAGGTTGTTTTTTACCAACTTGTCCATTAAAGGGTTAAGTTGACACAAGAAGGGTTAACTGGTGATGAATGGTTGCAAAAACCACTCATAACATTTTAAAGCCTGAGTAAGGTGACTCAAATAACTCAAAATGGAAGGATCTGATCTGTCACTCAAGTATCTGACATCATTATCAAAATATTCCACAATTGTTGACGTCACAATTAAATGATGTCGGTCTGACACAAAGGAGTCGAATGTTTTTCTTCGTATTACAACAAATTGTGATTGATGGAATTTTTAGCCTTGTACGGAAAATGAGCATATCTTAGTAGATACAGTACGGCTCAGAAATAACGCAACATGTTTCTAAAACTTGTTAGTTAGTACAATTTTTTAACACTATGTAAGAAATGTTTTATTGATGTTTTTTTCTCTCAACTGGGATTTTAACCAAAGGCCGCAATGTCTTCCAATCCAGTCATGTCCAAAATATTATTTTTTTTAAAAATATTTAGTTATTTCTGAACTGGACTGTAATGGATGAATCCACTTTTAGGTATATTCCCTGCACCACACACGCTTTGACCGTGCTGTGATCGTTCGAACCCTGAATTACCACAATTCCAATATCAAGGTAGCTATACAGGTAAGCTGTTGAATATATTGAGACTAATTTGACTGGGTGCTGCTGCTGCCTAACAGCGCCCAGTCAAAGTGGTTTCAAAATATTCAACAGAATGGTTATTAAGTAGTAAAGACATACAATTCATACACATGGCAGAATTTTAAAAGTTCATGACAGACTTAGCTAAGTCATTTATTACGTAATTGATTATGACATCATATTCTTGATTGACAGATTTGATTTATCAATTCCTGTTTCCAAGATTCTATGTATGAGGATAGTTATATTAATCATTTATCCCTGAAATTTATTCAAATTCTGATTTCCTCAGTCTTCTCTTCACGTGAGAATGGACATATGTCACGACCACTGCCAAAGACGTTTTTGGCCAACTTGAGTGCTAAAGGGTTAATGTTAACTGTCGTGGTTAGAACACTAACTGTCCAATTTAATTTTAAAAATCTAAATATTTATGTCTTGGAGAGCAAACACATAGAAAATTTACAACTGGAATGAGAACATTTTCAGAAATGGTTTTCTCTTGTCCCACGTACGACATTTCTCAAGACGACTATAAAGACTGATTGTGATTGACTAGCCAATGAAAGAGGTATTGACAAGTAAAACTCTACAATACCGCTCATAAATAGTATAAGTTAACATGTTTCCACAACAAAAAAAGAAACATGTTAGTTAGCAAGAAATGTGCTGTCGCCTATTTTGAATATAATTGGAAGGGTTGTAATGTCTTCAAATACAATTATGTTCAAAATATTCAACTGTACGTTACTAAATTATTTCTGAGCTGTACTGTATTTTTAAATAATTGCAAATCATGAGTTTAATCCCTGATCATGGATGAGCTGTTAAACATGTACCATAGCCGTGAATTGGAGAAATGTGGTCTTTGTACAGGGAGTGTAGTCTGAAAAATAAATTAAAATAAATTAAAAATACATACGGTAAAAGAATGCGATTCTGTAATCACAGAAGTCTGTCGCTATGGCAACTCGTAAAGAAATCAACATGGATGGAAAAAACATGTAATCTTCCACAAATTTTAACCTTTTAAGCCGTAAATTTATTTTCTCAAAGAAAATATAAATATGCAGATCAAGAAACTATTTTTGAAAATTTACCACTGGAATATGACTGGCTCAGTTATCGAGCCAGTCATTCCAGTAGTAAAATTTCAAAAATAGTCTTCTCTTTGTCTCAAATTTACATTTTCTTTGAGATCCATGGTGGCCATCTTTTGTTGACGTAGCAACTTTCCATAGACAATCTTTAGTCCCTAATCATATCACCCAAATTTCAGCCTGATCTGTTTAATGGTGCTGGGGAAGCCGTTCTCTCGAAAACTAGGTGATCCAAGATGGTCGCTGAAACGTTTGGACAATCAAATTCCCGTAAGCAAACTTGGTTCAGCTGTTGCCCCACATGATGTTTTATGAGTTTTGAATCGATCCCCCAAGCAGGTAGATTTTTATATCTTTCTAAAATAAGCCAAAGTCCAAGATGGCCACCAGTTTTTAAAAAATAAACTTAGATCTTTATGCCGCAAGGATGCTTCGTGCCAAATATATAATTAAAATCGACCCAGTCCTTCTTGAGAAGACGTTTCCTATTACTTTAGTATGGGATTTTTGGCGGGAAAAATAATACAACATGGCTGCCAAACCATCTGACAGTCTCAAAAGTGGCAAATTTGAAATCAGCATACCCAAAAATGTAATTTTTGCCTGATCTGTTCAGTGGTTCTGGTGGTCATTTTCGCAAAAAGTAGGTCATCCAAATGATTTTGCATCTATCAACTCGTCAGAAAATCATTACCCATACCTTGAAGATAATAGTCTTGATCATCATGGTTCCTTGAGCTCATCTGGGAGAGGTGCCTTGGGATGTTTGCTTTCAAAATGTTGTCTATAGGTCTTAGGATCAGGCATCTGACTCTACGGAAACAAGAAGTTGAACAATTGTGAGAAATCAAACATTAAAAAAAAAAATTCATACCATACATCCCAAGCAAGTTTGGTGCAGATTCCCTGAGTAGAACAAGAGGGATCCATTTCTAGCTATGGCCCACCCATTTCTATCTATGCCCCACCCATTTCTATCTATTCCCCACCCATTTCTAGCTAAGCACCCTGCACCACCCATGTGTGTTGAAAGTGATTTATATCTGTCTGACCCTGAATTACTAGAATCCAAATTTCAATGTAAATATGTGGGTAAGCTGTTGAATATTTTGAAACAAAATTGACTGAGGATGTTTCTGCTTATCTGTCAAAGACATACAATTCATTCACTTGGTCACAAAATTTTCTAGTTTATGACGGAGAGCTTTAGGCCATTTTTACTGTGCAAAATAAGGTGTTTGAAAGCAAGTGTTTGTTTAAACTCCTAAATCACAAATATATTATTTCAAAAAAACTAAATACAGCACAACACTTAACACTCTAATGGTCAAGCCGGCCAGAACCAACCTCTGTAGTCATCTTGATGATTGTCCATTTGGAGGCCAAAAGACTATTTTTGAAAATCATTCCAGTGGTAAATTTTCCAAAATAGTCTTCTCTTGGCCTGCAAATGGACATTAAATGAAGAAATATTTAGAGTTTCTTGACCAAATTTGCCCAGTAAAGTATCACTACACAACGGGGAAGCAGTTATTAGACAATTGATACTTACATTATATCTCACTTCTGCTTCAAAGATGAGACAATATATAGTTATTTGTAAACAATTTAACGGGAAGTAAGAATTGTTCTGTTAAATACTTTGCTCCGCCCATATCTAGCTAAGCTCCACCCACACCTCGCTCGTGCTGGAATCGATTGATTTCTGAACTCCCTGACTATCAATTTCCAGAAAACTATACAGGTAAGCTATTGGATATTTTGGAACTAATTTGACTGGGCTCTGTCGCTGCCATCCAGTCAAATTAGGTTAAAAATATTCAACAGCATGTTTATTAAGTAGTAGAGACATACAATTCGTACAACATGTCAGACTATTAAGCGCTAAAGACGGACCAAACATAGAACCATTTATGACGTAATGATTATGACATCATCCTACACGCCGCTTAGCTCATTATGACGTCAGACTGATAGATGGATACTCTGGAAAGGTGAATTGGATTAGAAACTGCCTTCCAATCCAAATATGTTCAAATTATTCAACAGTAAGTTGTATTTTGTTTTGGAAACATCTTAAGTTATTTATGAGCTATATATGTATTCTGTATTTGCCATACCATGCACACACTACATGTGTAGATTAGCGCCTTGCTCGCAGCCTTCTTTTGGTCAGGACCACTTTTCTTTGCCAGAGCGGATTTCTTCTCCTGGTTCTTCTGCTGGGACTGGATCTTCTGATGTCCTCGTGCCATTCTTACTTTGTTTATTATCAAGCACACACTACAACACACAAGTACACACAAGTACAGTACAAATTTTAATTACCGTAACATTTAGACACGTAAAATGTTCAAGTACAGCGCAATAAAAATGAGTGAATCGGCAGTCGTCTGTCAAATAGTACCATGTTAGAAGCCGAAACAATGAAATAATTTGCGAGATTGCCGTTTTTTGTGATACAGTAAAGATGGGAAAGTGCAAATATGCTAGTGTTTGGGAAACTAATGATAAATATAAGGATTGGATTTTACCGGACAACACATCAGACTCGTGTGCCAAATGTAGTGTTTGTAATAAGTCGTTTGACATCGGGAATATGGGCGAAGCGGCTCTTGTTAGCCACATGCCGGGGAAAAAACATGAGACACTGACAGAAGTTTGTCTAAAGCCAGTGCCGAAAGTTACGGATTTCTTTGGTTCAAAGTAAGAATGTTTTACATTTTCACATTGATAGTACCAGAATCATTTAGAAGCGTAGCAATTTTATATCGCCCAATGTTAGATGATCCCAACTTTGCCCTCGTATCATGAGGCCTCTTGTGTTGGCTCATCGAGTGAAAATAATGAATTCCTGTTGCTATGGCGATCATTTAGAAGCGTGGCAATTTTATATCGCCCAATGTTAGATGATCCCAACTTTGCGCCGAGTCACGGTAAAATATTATTGACTGTCCGACAGCTCTTTCGTATCGCGAGGCCTCTTATGTTGCCGCATTATCAAGTGAAAATAATCAGGATTCCTCCTGTTGCTATGGCGATATGATCAGCTATGGTAAATTAAAATTAAATTAGTGTATGTGCATATGTGCAGGGTTTAACTTGTTATCTAAAGGTGGGGGTGGTGGGGTGGGGTGACCCTCAACAAATAAATGTGGGTGTCTCAAGCTCAACTTTGCATGATAGCTGTTGAATATTTTGAAAATAATTTGACTGGAAACTATTGCTGCAACAGTTTCCAGTCAAATTATTTTTAAAATATTCAACAACAAATGTGCTGCTGTAATGAATTCATATCTGGTTTGCATCCTGAAAAACACTGAGCCACTCCTAGACAATATACGGTTCCCAGAGCCACTCATAGACAATATACTGTTCCCAATCTAGATTTTGGGGTTAAACACCCTCAAAAAGTCCCGTTATAATGAGAAATCCAAAAAAGTCCCTTTATAATGTGTGTGTTTGTGTGTATGTTGATATTTCTGGCTATATTAGATTAAGATAACTCCTATGATCTTTTAATAGTGTGATTTGATAGGATAGCTGTTGAATATTTTGAAAATAATTTGACTGGAAACTATTGCCGCTTAAAGCAGCAACAGTTTCCAGTCAAATTATCTTCTAAATATTCAACAAAAAATGTGCTGCTGTAATGAAATTCATATCTGTGAGTGCGCGTGCTGTGCTTTGACATTCTTGTGACAATTATTTATATATGCAGTTTGTTATTGTCCTCGGGTCTTCCACTACTGCGGTTGCTTCAGTTCCACAGGCAAAAGTGTGCACGCTGTGTTTTGATATTCTTCTTTTATAAAGTTTAATAAAGTTTATATATGATGAACTTAGAAACTGTGTTTGTTTTTTGTCTGATTGAAAATCCCAAAATGAGCGCTGGAAAATTTGAAATTGAATCTGGAAAAAGTCTGGAAAAGGTATGGAATTTAATTCTGCTGAAGGTGTATGAACCCTGTATATAGGTTTTTGGGTATTCTGATCTCAAATTTGGAATTTTTTAAACTGTCGGATACATGTTTTGGCAGTCCTCTTGGATCATTTGGTAGTACGATCAGTGGTTAGGAAAAATATGCGGTTCCTATGCCATCACTGTGAACCAGAACTAATAATTATTAGCTCTATGTCAACATGTGTAAAATAGAGCTATAATTTATACAATTTTACTATTGTTAGTAATTTTTAGATGGCTAATAGAGGCCACTATAGTTTTGCAGTTCTCAGTCCACGGTTTTGTAGGTTTTTGTAGCCATTCGCTATTTTTCACGGAAACATTTCCTGCGTAGATCATTGTAAAAGTTAAAAATATGTACATATAAAGTGAATGAAATAGAAATTTGTACACATGAACAAATAATATCACAGGTATTCATTACTGTATTTGAATTTAAATGCATTCAATCGAGGGAGTCTGAAGACATTATCATGAAGTTACCAGTTTTCGCTACATCCACAAAATTATGGTTCCCCGATCCTAATAATGATACGGCCTACTTTTTCCAATCATCCAGTGTTACACAGACCAGAGGCCATAGTTTCAAGCTCAAAATAAAACGCAGCTACAAAGATATTCACAAGTGCTTTTTCACCAATAGAATGGTCCGACAGTGGAATTCACTGCCAGCTACAATAGCTGAAGCAACAGTAGTTGAATCATTCAAGAACAAACTAGATATCTACTTCAAAGAAAGAACATTTGAATTTACTGAACAGGCCATACCAACGCATCACAAAGTCATACTGCAAGTCCGCAAATGCAGTGCTCTGATCTACATGTAGTAGTAGCCTGTGTATAGACAGGAACATGCTCGGTGGCAATTCCAATTACCAGTAGATTCACCTCAGCTTCCACGTCCACACTTTTGTGGTTGCATGAAGGGACACTAGTGTAGAGGAGGCAACTCGGATAACGATGACCATAAAAAATGAAAACAACAGCAATAAGACAAACCACTGCCTCCACAAGTCAGCATGCAAACAAATGCTAGGCGCAGCAGGGTGTAACCATGAGTGTAGGTGGCACACCGCAGCTAACGCGGGGAACACCCATCTGCATCACAGTATTTCCACAAGTCAATGTTAACCATTGCCACTCTAATGTTATAATTTTAAACCTCAAGTTAAATTAAGAGATAAACTGTGTTCATTTTTCAGCAAATTTGGTGGATGAGGCTGCTGTCATAAACAGCAACATCAACTGAATTGTTGGAAAGTGTGCACCAGTTTCTTTGTTATTGACACGTCAAAGGATAGAATATTGACACCAGAGTGGTAAGGGGTCAAAGTCTAAAATCTAATGGCTTCGACGAGACTTAATTAAGAAACACCAGTCAAATCATTCAAGAACAAACTAGAAATCGGCTTCAAGGGAAGAAATTTTGAATTAGACTGAACAAGCCATGCTACAACAAAAAACTGAGGCAATAATGAGCCAATGGCTTATGCCTCGTAAAATGATGATGATGTTATATGTATAGATGTTTACTGTAATTTTCATAAACGGCAAACTCCTGTGGTTACAGTATGTCGAATTGTGGTCTGAAAGTTATTTTGTATCCATGTTTTCATAAAGGATTTGACACGGTTTCACTAGGTTTTGTCCCAGGTTTGGCTCGGGTATGATATGTGTTGGGATGGAGGTTTATTGGCTGGCACAAGTGTCAACATGCAACTTCATGTAACTGAACTAACTTTTTTCAGTTACAGTAACAGAAATGTAGCCAGTTACATTGCAAAACTAACCGAAATTTCATTTACTTTTCAGTTACATTTCAAACTTTCTTACAAAATTTATAATATCCCCGCTACGTGTAGCGTGTGTGCATAAATGCTTTAGTCCTGTACATATGTACGTCCCGAAAACCTTGTCGCTGCAACTCCTACAGTTACAGAGGGAATTGCATGAAACTTGGTAAGATGATTGTACACCACCCAAAGATGTGCCTAATGTTTGAAAAATTGTCATCGGCAGACCTGCCAGCCCCTACGGATTGTCCGTAGTTTGTACAAGTGAAAATATGGAAATAAAAAATTGTCCAATTGCGGTATTAATACGGACAAGGTGGTAAAATTATGAATTTCCATTTGTGGGCCGAGACTTAGAAGCAGTATAGTATATTAATTTATTTACAGTACTATTTACACTATCAGAGCGTATTCACAACTGAGCTCCCGATACAGGGCCTGACACTCAGAGTGTGTTCTTTTACATCCCGTGGCATAGACACCACACGAGACGGGACCGACGGCTTTACCTCCGAAGGACGTGTCAGTTGAATGACGTATGGAATGGCGCAAGTTTTTACACCTTGATCACATGCCTGAACCCGGCTTTTTGGATTGGAATTCCAAGCATGTGCGACGCAACAGTTTTGCCAACGCGCCAAAATGCACAGCTAAACATTGCCCATCGAGTTAAAATAGCAGTAGAGTGTAGCTCGCGGGGTAGTGCCGGGCCGTTCCGGTGTCGACTCGCCGCAAGTGCACGACGAATGATGACGCTGGTTAGCTTCCGGTCTCGGGGTGACGGATCCTGTACGATACTGCCCTACGGGTAACAAATACTGTTGTCACTCGATACCGTGACTCAGCGCAAAGTTGGGATCATCTAACATTGGGCGACATAAAATTGCCACGCTTCTAAATGATCGCCATAGCAACAGGAATTCATTATTTTCACTCGATGACGAGCCAACACAGGAGGCCTCACGATACGAGGGCAAAGTTGAGATCACCTAACGTTGGGCGATATAAAATTGCTACGCTTCTAAATGATTCTGGTACTATCAATGTGAAAATGTAAAACATTCTTACCTTGAACCAAAGAAATCCATAACTTTCGGCACTGGCTTTAGACAAACTTCTGTCAGTGTCTCATGTTTTTTCCCCGGCATGTGACTAACAAGAGCCGCTTCGCCCATATTCCCGATGTCAAACGACTTAGTACAAACACCACATTTGGCACACGAGTTTGATGTGTTGTCCAGTAAAATCCAATCCTTATACAGGGTTGGCAAGTTTTGGACACTAGTGGTTTAAACCGCGGTTTAAACCATGGTATAAACCGTCCGCCCAAAATAGGTTTTGGACACCTTAAATTGTCCAAAACCTAAAATATTGGTATAAAAAATATTTTTCTGAAATGTAATTTTCTTAAAACAACTATATAGCATTTAGACACATACAGGTACATGTACATATTGATGGATGGTTATCTACATGTATTTTTGGATACTTTATTGCTATATAATAATAATAATAATAATAATAATAATAATAATAATAATAATAATAATAATCTAAAAGGACACATATGATTTCAATAAATTAGGAGTCTTATTTGCTTCTTTCTATAATCCATGGGTTAATTTTTTTCAACTTTTGTTTGTCTTAAATGTTTTAACTCTGTATATTTCGACCAGTTGTGTTAAACCCACAGAAACCCTATTTAATCAATAATGTAAACATATTAGACTACCTATGTACAGCTAGATGTTTATATTATTGAGAACTGTCTCTGTGTCTAAATCTATTTCTTGCAAAATGTTCATGGCCTATGGAAGAATCTTAAACTCATAGAGAAAATATAGTCTGCTAAGATGTTGTTTCAACAATTAACTGATGACCCTTGCTCTCTAAGGCTATTTTAGAATGCACTACTCAGTACACACATTAGCTATGTTTACATAAGATCTTATGCAAATTTTGGATTAAGGCATTAAGCTGATAGAATATAAATTAGATTCTTCATGTTTTCATCTATCCTCAGTTAATGCTATATCCACACTAAAATCCGTAATAGGCTTGGAGTAGAGAAAGCGTCAAAGCTAGTGTTTTGCTACAGGATGTTGAGAGGGCTGTCTGATTTGGACTACTAATTAAACCTAATTAAGCCTTTTAAGTTTTAATTGTATGTATTTGATAAAAATGTAATAATAACTCATATAATAAATGGATTTGTTTAATATAGTGCTTTTGATGCAATCTCTGATTTCTTGTTATTTTTAATAGGATTATGATGCATAAGAGTATGGTGATATGTCCAACATAGTTTTGGACAGTTTTGGACAATTTTGGACTGGTTTAAACCATTTAAGACAGGTTTTAGACAGGTTTTGGACAATGTCTGCTCAAAGTTAGTTTTGGACTGTCCAAAACCCAACCCTGTCCTTATATTTATCATTAGTTTCCCAAACACTAGCATATTTGCACTTTCCCATCTTTACTGTATCACAAAAAAACCCGGCAATCTCGCAAATTATTTCATTGTTTCGGCTTCTAACACTCTGTACTATTTGACAGACGACTGCTGATTCACTCATTTTTATTGCGTTTTACTTGAACATGTTCAGAACCCATATTGCTCAACAACCGCGAGATGTTCCCGGTAACAGGCGGTTTTCTATTGCAAGATGAGACCGGGACCCAATCGAATTAGATTCTGGCAAGATTGGCGGAAACGCGAGATTTCATTCGTAAACAAAAAGATTGCGGTCGGAAAAATTAGGATTGCCGATATTTTATTTTTCCATACCAGTTGGCCCAAAATTGGAATTTCCATACTTTTTCCAGCCACGGAAAAGGCTTTCCTAATTTTCCATACTTTTTCCAGACTTCCATACATGCATACGAACTCTGTATATAAACCAATTTCGGCCTCAAAATGCATCAAATAAAAAATCCAAAATGGCCGCCAAACACGCTATAGTTTGATTGGACCACCGCGACCATGTTTTTTGATGGATTAACTTCTCTTGAACAAACCTTATGGCCCTTAGTCCCTAATCATGTATCACAGATTTCAGCCTGATCGCTTCAGCGATTCTGGGGAAGAAGTAATTTTTGCGAAAACTAGGTCATCCAAGATGGCCACAGAAGCATTTGGTCAATCAAGTTCCCTTGAACAAAGTTGGTTCCGCTCTTACCCTAGATCATATTTCGTGAGTTCTGAATCGATCCCTCAAACGGTTTTGGAGAAGATTTTTAGACATTTCTAAAAATCGGCCGAAATCCAAGATGGCCGTCGACCAAATTGGCCGATCGGGTTCGTTTGAACAAACTTGAATCTCTATGCCGTAAGGATGCATCCTGCCAAATATAATTAAAATCAGCTCATTAGTTCTCGAAATGAAGACATTTTAAATTTCACATTGCTTTAGTATGGGAGCTTTTGGCGGGAAAATGATCCAAGATGGCCGCCAAACCATTTATACGACAGTTTCGAAAACAAACTTTACTGGCCCTTAGTCCCTAATCATATCTGCAAAATTTGGCCTGATCCCTTCAGCGGTTCTGAAGAAGTCATTTTCGCTAAAACTAGATCAACCAAGATGGCTGCCGAACCATTTGACCAATCAAGTACCCCTGAACAAACTTGGTTGAACCCCGAGATCATATTTCATGAGGTTTCCTTCAATCCCTCAAGCGGTTTAGGAGATTTTTAAATAGGTTTCTAAAAATCGGCCAAAATCCAAGATGGCCACCAGCCAAATTGGCCGATCGGCTTCGTTTGAACAAACTTGGATCCCTATGCCCTAAGGATGCTTCCTGCCAAGTATAATTGAAATCATCCCAGCGGTTCTTGAGAAGTCGTTTTAAAGCCAGGTGAGCTAATAATTGAAAACGGCCCAGTAGTTCTCGAGAAGACATTTTAAATTTCCCATTGCTTTAGTATGGAAGCTTTTGGCCGGAAAATGATCCAAGATGGCCACCAAATTTGTGATCAGAATACCCAAAAACATATATATATATATATAACCAATTTCAGCCTCAAAATCCATCAAATAAAAAAATCCAATATGGCCGCCAAACATACTGTATTTTGATTGCCCGACTGCGGCAATGTTTTTTGATACATCAACTTCCCCTGAACAAACTTTAATGGCCCTTTGTCCCTAATCATATCTGCCAAATTTCGGCCCAATCCCTTCAGCGGTTCTGGAGAAGTCGTTTTCGCTAAAACTAGGTCAACCAAAATAGCCGCCGAACCATTTGACCAATCAAGTTCCCTTTAACAAACTTGGTTCAGCTCTTGTCCTAGATCATATTTCATGGATTTTGCCTCAATCCACCAAGCTGTTTCGGAGAAGATTTTTATAGACATTTCCTAAAATCGGCCGAAATCCTAGATGGTCGCCGGCCAAATTGGCCGATCGACTTCATTTGAACAAACTCGGATCCCTATGCCCTATGGATACTTCCAGCCAAATATAATTGAAATTGGCCCAATGGTTCTTAAGAAGAAGTCATTTGAAGAACAAAGTTGACAGATGACTTGGCCATGTGAGCTAAAAATGTGTGAAACCATGACATCCACGGAACTATGGTACTGGACCATATATAGATCTCCGATGAGTTTGGATGTTTCAATTAAATATACACGAATATATTATATCATCGGATAATGGGTTTTCGAGGGCACAGTTTTGCAGATTTCATATAAGAGTAGGAATTTTATCAAAAAATGCTGTCAATTTTATAACTAGTAAACATTCCTTGAAATAAAACATTCATTAAAATGAAAATAAACCATAAAATAAATGTACTTAGACATCATGCAGAAATAGCTGCTAACAAAGCAAATAGAATAGTCGGCATGATTCAGAGATCTTTCGATTTCGTAGAACCGAGCACATTCGTCCTTCTATTCAAGAGCTTAGTTCGGCCACATCTGGAATATGGAAATGTAGTTTGGTCACCACTGTATAAAAATGATATACAACTACTAGAAAATGTTCACCGGTGTGCTACAAAGGTCATACCCGGATTTAAAGACATACTATACGAAGACCGCCTCCACACACTGAACCCACCAAGCTTAGTCTACCGAAGTCTGCATGGTGATCTAATCGAAGCCTATAAGTACACACATAACATCTATGATGTGGACTATGCTGAACTGCTACCACTGGACAAAGGGGATCGTACACGAGGGCACAGCTATAAACTAATAAAACAGTGCTTTAAGACAAACACCAGTAAACGTTTCTTTAGTCATAGGATCACAAACCACTGGAATAGCCTGCCAGACACAGCTGTATCAGCACCCTCAGTCAACGCCTTCAAAAGGAGATTAGACAAGTTCTACAAGGATATTGCTTACAAGACCGACTTTCCGATCACTCCCGTCCGCCACCACATGTCAGATAAACAGGTACTGGAAGATGAAGACTTTGAAAACAGGGAAGACCTGTCACAGGCTAACTAGCCTATATGACAGTAAACTCTATGTATCTATATGTATGTATGTACTGCTCATAAATATCCACTACCTCATCTACAGATGTAATCTGAATACTGTGTCATGTGTTTTCGAGGGTGACGTAATCTTGTAGTTTCAACACAAGTGAGGTGGTGAATTGATGTAAATGTTTATAATTTGAGCAAAGGAGAGTCTCTCACCAACGGTAATGCCATAAATGGGTCTGATACAAACACCGAACTTAATTTATAGTTGCAAATCCAGTTCAGGTCAAATTCTGCCAAAAACCTTTAAAAATTTTAATCTTTCAGTTTCCTTTTCTAAATTGCTAAATGTGTTATTGAAAATTAACATAATTGTTTTTCCTACAAGAAAAACCGACAAAATATTGAAAATTTTATCATATGTGGTAACTAGGATCAGTTTGAATCGGCATTGTGGGTAAAGAAAAATCAATCTAGATCGGAAAATCACTTAAGCACCCCATGTCAGTTTGATGCTTTGGGTAGGGCTGGGTGGTATACCGGTTTCACACCATCTCACAGTTTTTTATGGCGACGGTTTAAAAAACATTACGAAAATAAAAAACCGAAAAACCATCCGTAAGATCGCCATTGCGCAAAATCTGGTGACTGTCCTAAACTAGTTTGTTCTTGACATGCAGTTTAATATTATCATCTGGTGTAACCATTTGCTACTAGAGACATAAAATACAGTCATCTATAACTATTAGCCGTGGGAAAGCAAGGGTGTTGGTGAAATCCCAACAAATCGGCCGAGGACAACCCTCGGCAAATATGATTTGATTTGCCAGCAATGAATTTTACATGACATAAGCTCTGCGGGTTCAATGTAAGATTGAATAATTTGAAAATCTAAATTTCTTCTTTGCAACAAATAATCCTTTTTTCAATTCAAGTTTGTACTTTGTTTAAAGTGTAGATCATGGCTGGCATTTTCTTTTGAAAACAGATAGAGTGATGCTAGATTAACATGTTAGCATGCACTTTTATTCTTTTTAAAACGTGTATGCCAGAAGAACGTGATTATAAATGTTGAAAATTATGCCTTTAGCATAGTACGATATCGAAACACACGTGAATAATTTATCCTTTGATTAATTTCCATCAGATTAAACTTTGGCAATGTTTGCCGAGCGATAGTATTGAGATTTCGGAGGTCTCGATGGTAGGCATACATGTGTTAAAAATACATGAATTTTCACATTCAACGCTAGAAAAATGCATCATGCTATTGATTCGGAGATAAAAAAAAGAATTGTGAATCATGTTCTAAAATCCCGCTGTACATATTAGAATATATTTTCTAATATTAAATGATTTTTAGCGACAGCTCAATCGCCAATCCATCCCGCTAGCATTTAGCATTGCACGAATCGAAGGTTCGTCGTATATTCTATCCAGCAACAAACGGGTAAATCGAGTCCACTAAACGATTCCTTCACAGGAATGCCCGAATCGCGATACTGATTGGATAAAACCCGCATTCTTTCAGCTCATACATATTAATGAGCAATAATAAACACGAAAGAAGGAAACCCCTTTATCTGAAATAAACTTTCTCGAGGTTCTGTAAAAATGAAATCTGCCAAAATCATCGGCAGCAACACATTTACATCAAATTGCCATTAAAATATTATGTAGTTATTAAATGTCAATTTGTCCAAACTGTTTGAACATTGATGATAAATTGGCATTTAGTAATTAAATGGGATAGTTGCTTACCAGTAGTGAATGGGTCAATAACTGACTTTTCATAAACTTAAAACTTATGGATTTCTTTATAGATATCCCATTTCCCAAGCATGATTTGGCTTTTAAATTTTTGGAAATCATACACTATTTCCTTTTTAAAGATAAAGGCCTATGTAAAAAATTTAGCTGTTATGATAATAATTTTGAATCTTGAAAGCCAACACATCTGGGAAATGGGCTAAAGCTGAGCCTATAGGCTTATATAAGTTTAAGCTCCTTGAGTGAACATTGATAGAATTGTAAACCTGGCATAAATCATGAATGTTACCTTGAAAATATCGACATGATAAATATATCAAACAAACAAATAATTTAAAATCAAATTTACGGGAGTGGCATGGTTTTCAACAATGGACTACTTAAACGACGAACCCAGTTCACGGCTCAGTGGTGGATTATCTTACCACAGGAGGAAACATTGGCAATCTTTTCTCATGGTTGCCTACCTGAAGTGAACACTGATAGCGCACAATCAGATCGAATGAAAGGTTCCATTGAACCAATAAAGAACCAACATGGCCACCAAACTGTAAATTATGATTGGTCCATGACAGCCATGTTTTATCGCTGATCAATTTCTTTTGAACAAACTTTAATCACCCTTAGTTATCGATGAAATAATGGATCAGTTAATATTCCAGGCACTCAATATGGAGTACTCCTGTCTGAATGTGGTTAAAACTGGGAATTGATTAACCCAATAATACTCATGCCACCCAAAAAATTGCTTCTGCGGTAGATCTGAGAAATGTCCATTTTCAGACCAGGACTCCAGTAGAATACTATTTTGTAAATTTACTACTAGAATGACTGGCTCGATAATCAAGCCAGTCATAAATTTTCTAAAATAATCTCGACCTGCTACTTATTTTGAAGAATTTGAGGGGTAAATGGTTAAGGATGAGACATCTGACCAATCAAATTTCTGAATAGAACTTTTGGAGCGTACCACCATAGGGTCCATCTATTTAAATTTGGTTAAAATCACCAAGCGGCTGAGGAGATGCATTTTGACAATTTCCGGGAACTATTTCAGAGAATCCAAGATTTTCACCCCAAAACTGACTAATCGAAGTTCTGAAGCGTAGCACCATACAGTTCTTAAAGCCAAATTTTGTTGAAATCCACCAAGGAGATGCATTTTGACAATTTCCAGTAAATCATTTACAAAATCTAAGATTTTCACCGATCAATTTATGGATCAATCAGAATTCTAGAGATGTTCTGGAGCCTAACACCCAGGGGTAGATTTTAAGGATTTGTTCTACTAACCTAGACAGGATAGCGCATCATTGATTTTACTATCCCACAGCAAACTTCACTAACCCAATGTTTGTAAGCTCAAAGCTGATCACTTCTTTAATCCAATCACTGATACACAGTTCTAAGCTGTTGAATATTTTGAAATTAGTTTGTCTGGAAAGCCATTGCTGGGTACTCAACATAATGACATTAGAATAGTGGTTTTTTGTGTACTTCCTCTTTTGAGAGCAACAAACCCAGACAGGTTAGTGCAGGTGCAGGTTTACTAACCCATATGAAATTCTACTATCCTCGGGTTAACAGGTTAGTCTTATAATCGAGCCCTGATAACACGATAAGATTCTCCCAGACAAATTTGCCTGAAATTGGTCATAGAAGATGCGATTTGACAGCTGAGTCACGACCACCACGGCATAAGCTCACTTTGTCAGCATTTATCTCATAATCGGCCATAACTGTCATGATTTTTTACCTGCGTCGCGAGACACATGGGTTAATATGAGAATGGAGTGCTTCGACTTCTTTTAGGTAAAAATCACAATGCATCAGCTCTCAGCAATAATTTCTTCAAATTTGACACTGTGAATAACTGGTTCTACTGGCCGAATGTTTGTCCATGGGGTCCCGAATATGTGCACCAATTTTGAGGTCAAAGATAAATCTCAAACAGTAAAAGCTTTCAGTTGGCAACATTGCTTCAAAAACAGACTGTTTTGACATCATAGCGGCCCAATTGAAAAATATACATGTATCAACGACATGAATATTGTGCAAATTTGTCCAGGTTATTCATTACAACTGAATTACGATTGCATAAGCTGACCCAGGATATGCAATTTGACCGACAGACGAACACCACGGCATAGGCTCACTTGGGCCTTCAGGTCAGGCGAGTTAATAATGACCTGATATTTTCTGAATATTCTCAGTTTATTGAAATTTAGCCATGCACAAGAATCATAGTAATTTCAACAGTTGATGCAACAACAATCTTCTATGATTTCACATAGAATGGCTGTACTAATACCAGAGCGTACTGTGAAGGCCCATGCTTTCATTGTGCTATGATGTCACATAGAATGGCTGTACTAATACCAGAGTGTACTGCGAAGGCCCATGCTTTCATTGTGCTATGATGTCACATAGAATGGCTGTACTAATACCAGAGTGTACTGTGAAGGCCCATGCTTTCATTGTGCTATGATGTCACATAGAATGGCTGTACTAATACCAGAGTGTACTGCGAAGGCCCATGCTTTCATTGTGCTATGATGTCACATAGAATGGCTGTACTAATACCAGAGCGTACTGCGAAGGCCCATGCTTTCATTGTGCTATGATGTCACATAGAATGGCTGTACTAATACCCGAATGTACTGTGACGGCCCATGCTTTCATTGTGCTATGATTTCACATAGAATGGCTGTACTAATACCAGAGTGTACTGTGAAGGCCCATGCTTTCATTGTGCTATGATGTCACATAGAATGGCTGTACTAATACCAGAGTGTACTGCGAAGGCCCATGCTTTCATTGTGCTATGATTTCACATAGAATGGCTGTACTAATACCCGAATGTACTGTGAAGGCCCATGCTTTCATTGTGCTATGATTTCACATAGAATGACTGTACTAATACCCGAGTGTACTGTGAAGGCCCATGCTTTCATTGTGCTATGATTTCACATAGAATGGCTGTACTAATACCCGAATGTACTGTGAAGGCCCATGCTTTCATTGTGCTATGATTTCACATAGAATGACTGTACTAATACCCGAGTGTACTGTGAAGGCCCATGCTTTCATTGTGCTATGATTTCACATAGAATGACTGTACTAATACCTGAGTGTATTGTGAAGGCCCATGCTTTCATTGTGCTATGATTTCACATAGAATGACTGTACTAATACCAGTCTACTGTGAAGGCTCATGCTTTCATTGTGCTATGCTTTTCTGACCCCTGTTTGCTTTAACCCTTTCACGGATGAATTCCCCATATCTCATTTTCAAGGCAATCATAGAGGAAAACTGTTGAATATTTTGAAATTGATCTGACTAGAAACTGTTGCTGCCGTAGGAAACAACAACTTCCAGTTAAATCAATTTCAAAATATTCAACAGAATAAGTTTTATGTCGTAAGGAATTTATTTTTTCAGGGATTTGTCAATGAAAGGGTTATGCTAACACCGGCTTCCAGTAAAATTATTTGCTGAATATCCAACAGCTTTCTTATATTGTATTAACCCCCTTGAAAAAGCTATAGACTGTCAGACTGACACTGGAGTTTCATGGATAAAACCAAAAGAATTAAGAGACTCATGGACAACAAAACATCATGGAAAAATCTTGCCCACACTTGATGCATGTGGTTAAGGTAAAGGAAAAGGGAGCTTCCAAATGGTGTTGATTGGTAACACCATACAGTAATGTAACTACTATCACCAGTAAAGAAGATGCAATGAATCAGAACAACTTAAAGCACCTAACCTACCTTAATATGCCTACCAATGCTCAGATGCGCGAGGAGATAAATCTAATTCTGTTCCTTTTTACAAGCGGTCCTGTTATTACTGTACTTGCTATATAACAGTGATCTACTTGTATATCTGCTAGTTACAGCGATATAAAATACCCGAAACTATTCTGAAAACAATTTGACAGGCCACTGGTATATGCAGCAAAGAATTTCAGTGAAAATGGTTTCAAATTATTCGCTGGCATCATTGTGACCATAGAAACAATCGGTCAAAAATTACACTAGTCAACTGAAAAACATTTTGACTGAGAATCCTTGCTGCTGCTAGCAACTACTTCCAGTCAGATTGTTTTCAAAATAATCAGCAGTATTGCACCATTAGCAAGCAGTAAATAAGCTCTGTTATAGGTATCAATGCACAAATGGAATACTATTTGCGCGGCACTTAAACCCCACTGATAGGCGTTTAGGTCCACTTACATCTTTGATTGTTTGCAATATGGGTAAGATGATTAATATATACATGAAAATTTTCAGATAGGAATTGCACGGTTTTGCCAGTATTTCACCTGGTTTCGCTAGGTTTTGTGCCATTTTGATAAAACGGTGACACTATAAGGAGAAATACAATTGAAGATTAAGACGAAAATTCTCGACTCGGTCAACGACTGCATTCCCAGTAAGAAAATCACCAACTCTCCTAGACGCAAAGAGAGAAGTGCTTGGATGAGCACCAGTATCCAAGAGAAAGTAAAAAGTAAGCGCCAAGCATTCGACGGTTTAGAAAGACACGTGATGAAACTCACTATAATGAATATGCAAAGTACAGAAACCAGCTAAAATGGGAAGTAAGGAAAGCAAAGCAGAATTTTGAAAGAGACATCGCTAGGAAGTCCAAAATTAATCCTAAAGCATTCTTCAGCTACGTTAATTCCAAGCTAAAATCATCATCAGGTATCGCAGATTTGAAACGTGAAGGTGGTACAATCACCAGAACGGATGCAGAAAAGGCAGAAGAACTCACTTTGCCAGTGTATTTACACGTGAAGACCTAACCACAATACCCCAGCTCAACAGTAGCAATCCCAGCAGTACATTAAGCAATTTCACCATCAAGGAAGAGAATATCAGGAAAAGGTTGGATAGCCTGCTAGTGTCAAAGTCACAAGGACCCGATGGGCTTCATCCAAGAGTCCTGAAGGAAATGAGCCATTGTATTGCCCAGCCACTAGCGATACTGTTCAACAGATCCTTACGCGATAGAAATCTCCCACAGGAATGGAAAAATGGTCAAGTAACCCCTATTTTCAAGAAAGGCAGTAAATCATCAGCCAGCAATTACAGACCTGTAAGCCTGACTTCAGTTGTATGTAAAGTCATGAAGCGGTTCATTAGAGATAAGCTCATGAATCATATGTCAAACTCTATTTCCGACTGTCAGCATGGCTTCCTAAGTGGAAGATCATGTATCACACAATTGTTAGAAACCTTAGATTATTGTACTGACATCGTAGATCAAGGAGGAGCAGTCGACGTAATATACCTTGACTTCGCCAAAGCGTTTGATACCGTCCCACACCAGAGATTGCTTAGCAAATTAAAGAGCTACGGTGTCAGTGGAGATGCCTTGGGCTGGATTCAAGACTTTTTGAGTAACAGAAGGCATTAGGTTGTCGTTAATGGCTCTAGCTCAAATTGGGCTCCAGTCCTTAGTGGAATCCCTCAAGGCAGTGTGCTGGGACCGGCATTATTCGTCTGCTACATTAATCACATGCCCGAAGTAGTAAGCAGTATGATAAAGCTCTTTGCAGATGATACTAAGCTCTACTCAAAGATAGCTTCAGAAGAGGACCATCAGCAGCTACAGACAGATCTCAACAATCTAAAAGACTGGGCAAATACTTGGCAACTACGCTTTAATGCATCCAAGTGCAAAACCATGTACTTGGGTAGATGCAATAAGAAACAGCCATACAGCATGAATGAAAATGGTCAAAGCATAACACTTGGCGAAACAATCTGTGAGAAAGATCTGGGCGTTTTTGTTGACAATGGACTGAAGTTTAACAGCCATACAGAGACAGCAGTAAACAAAGACAACAAAATCGTTGGGATGATTAGATCGTTCGACTTCCTAGATCCAATCACATTCGTACTGCTCTTCAAAAGCCTTGTACAACCCCACCTAGAATACGGAAATGTGGTATGGTCTCCACTGTACAAAAAAGACGTGCTGTTACTTGAAAACATCCTGCGACGAGCGACAAAGATGATCCCAGGGCTAAGTGATTTGCCATATGAAGAGTAGGGTTGGGCGATATTGCTCAAGGCATGGCGATATCGGTATCTCATTAAAATACCGCGGTATCACGATATATCGTCACTTGGGTGGGGTGTGGAGTTAGTGTGTAAACATAGAATAACATGTATTTCTAATTGGTGGCGCCTGCAAGTTATTTTCATTAAATTTGTTGCATTGAAACCGTAAATTAAGACGCCATGATTGCCATTTCCGCATATTTAATACACGAAATTCCACACTTTGACACCCTTCAATATACAGTTTAAAGCAACGAATGTAATGCAACTAACCGTATTCATCACAAATAAGAAAAATAAAGGATTTTCTTCTGTTCTTGTGTTATATTTTGTGTTATGTTTACCTCACGACAGCTGTCAAAAGACTGAGCAAGGAATACGCATTAACTTCAGTGTGCAGAAAGGAATTCCGCAGAGCGAAATCTGATTGGCCGCCGTATCATACTTGAGCCAATCAGAATTCACACCGCAGAATTCCGACAGCTGTTATCAAGCCCGACGCTAATTAATAAAATAACACTGCATGATTTTGAACGAGAACCAGCCTGAAGACTGGAAACAATTATATCAGATTTTATTTGGTCTGTAAACTTTAAATACTAATTTGCCCCATTGTAGACCTATACTTAACGGGTTTATGCATTGATCTCAAGGCGTAGCCGGGATGTGTGAAATTAACCCAGTTAACTCTGCAGCCAAGACTGCCACAACAGATAGAAGACTGGAAATAATTAGGCCTAAATTCTTTTTTTAAAGGACGTTTCTCACTTAGAATAAATCCGTAATGTTATATGTGGAATGAATTTTGATCTGATTCGTTTAAAAATGCTAAATATATTGTATAAAGTTACATAAAGACGTATAACGGTAAAGCAAGAGATTAACTTCCCCCTCACCCACCGTTCCAAGCTGTGGTATTGATAAGGGATTAAGTGTGTGTGGTTTCCTATCGACCTCAAAAGTTTTAAAGTTTAAATCTTTCATGGTCAGAAGAATGTTTAACCATGCAGATCAATGACTAATGGATAAATAGCTTGACCTGTAGTAATGACGTCATCAGAATGGAATGTGGGTAGTGCAAATGGTATTCCCCACTGACTAATACTCAGAATGAGGCAAGAAAAAACATGGCGGCGTCTATTTGTGTAATTATGAAAAGTGAACAACAAAGGATTATTTTGTACTTTAAATCATTTTATTAGAGCAAACAAACCATGAATTAAATGAGCACAGATTATTTTGGAGTTTATTAAGTTTTTATTACCTTGGACAGAGACTGGACCGAATAGAGGTAAGAGTATGACATTTCTAACTTAATTATTTATATTATACTCACAGTTAAAAGTGCAATATCGTCCTGTCGGTAGACGATATTTACGATTTTTCGAATTTATGACGATTTCGGTATCTCGCGATATTGACGATAATATCGAAAAATCGCCCAACCCTAATGAAGAGAGAC
Source organism: Chaetoderma sp. LZ-2023a (assembly GCA_034401795.1). Lineage (NCBI taxonomy): Eukaryota > Metazoa > Mollusca > Caudofoveata > Chaetodermatida > Chaetodermatidae > Chaetoderma > Chaetoderma sp. LZ-2023a. The sequence goes on along the minus strand of CM067375.1, from coordinate 34,212,318 downwards.
TCAGAACACTCAAACTACCAAGTATAGTATATAGGCTGCTTCGCGGAGACCTTATCGAGGCTTTCAAATACACGCACAATATGTACGACGTCAATCGGGAGCATCTACTGCCATCAGGCGTAGGTGATCGCACAAGAGGTAACAGTTACAAGCTCACCAAACAACGCTTCTGCAGTGATACCAGAAAGAGGTTCTTTAGCATACGAGTGAACAAGCATTGGAATAGCCTACCTGATCACATAGTGACAGCTCCAACACTCAACGCCTTTAAAGGAAGGATTGATACGCACTACCGAGTAGAGCTTGGCGGTCTGACAGTAGTACCGTGAGGACCGCGGTATACCGTGAATCGATACCGTGACCGTTGACATTTCCAAATACCGTCGATAATGTTTGAGCAATATTTGAGAAATATATTCATAAAATCTGACTTGACCACGGGTAAATAGGTGCTAATAGTGCCAAAAATACAGGCATCCCTAACTATTAGCCGAGTAGAGGTGAAAGGGTCACTGTAAAAACAAACATCAAGACGTCAATTACAAAATAATGACAGGCAGAATTGTATGTCAAACGTACGTCTTGAAGGTCTCACAGTAAAATTGCTTTATTTAAAACATCTAAACTCATTCTCTGGCCGTTCGCCGGTAGTACTTACACTATAATATATTCCCTATTTCCGTTTCTATTATTTTAAATTTATTACTCCAAGCATTTTGTCACCGAACAAACATGCTAGAATAACAAAATAACATACAAACTGCGTGCTATTCGAACACACCAGCAATCTCGCAGACGTATCTGATTGGTTGTTCATGAACTAGACCGTGGGAAAATACATTACTATGCTGAATTTATCAATGAAAATTGACTAAAACGTAGTATTTGCTCGCGCCGTTTTGATCACGTGCTAATTTATTAACAACGAGCAGCGTTGAAGTCGTTATTTTTTATTTTCCTGGCTTGTTTTAAGAAATTTCTTTAAGGATTAAATCCAGTTTAAGTAACGACACCTAAAAATTATAGTGTTTTAGTTTTTGTAATTCGTTTTTCAACTGGCTACACGTCGGAAGTTCGCGGAAATAGCTTTTTACACGCATTGTTCACGTGAAGCATGGTGAGTAACGAGTCTGCACATCAGGTACTCAGTAATTATCCGAAGCTTTGGAATCGGCTATAGGAAAGTCGTCATCGTCAACTCAATGTCGTGTTATATGTATGTGTATAGGCCTGCTTTCGCGAGTAACAGAATATACGACTCCAACAGAAATAAAAGAGTACAACACTCGCCCCGTTTAAATACCCGATTTTGTCTGGACTCTGTTTATCAAAGCGCTCGACTACCAAAATAAAATTTACCGTTTGCTGGTTGCACGCATTTAATAGCAAGAACAATCCAGATTGAAAATAGTGCGCCCCAATGTCTCAAACAGCGGGTTATAGTTAGCGAGTCGACCACACCCTTTGACCGATATTCCCGTGAATGATATTACGTCAATAAAAATAGTGACCTAATAAAATCGTGAAACTAAACAGTCGCAATAGCCATGTTTTTCTTCTCTAAATCAGGAAGCCGATTTATTTATTTTACCTATATTTACCATTGATTGGAGATGGTAGTGAAAAGGAAATGGAAAAAATTGTTCTAATTTCATGGCATGCCTCAAGCTCAGATGATGGTATACTGTGGTACCGCGGTATGTTTTCATGGTACCGATACCGTCATGTAAATATCAATACCGCCCAGCTCTACTACCGAGAGAACCTCAGGGTTCCCACACCTTGGCGAGAATATATTTCCATACTTTTTCCACATCAAATTAAGATTTTTCCATAGCCATTTAAAGACATTTTAATAGTGGACATTTGGGGAAAATAAAAACTTAAAAAATTATTTTTAACATTTGAGGCTTTTAATTGGTTCTATTTTGTACATCATATCACAGTTAAACATGAGAAAACAATGCATAAGTAAATTTCATAATTAAACTCGTAAAATATCACATATATAGCACTGACACACACACACACACTATGGGTAAACTGTTAAAATAGCACATAGTTGTCATATATGGATGAGGGGTATAGCACTGAGCAATTAGCACTCCTCTGATCCAAGTAAATGGTCATTTGCAGACCAAGAGAAGGCTATCTTTAATAATTTACCACTGGAATGTCTGGCTTAGTTAAAGAGCCAGTCACTTCAGTGATAAATTTTCAAAAATAGTCTTCTCTTGGTCTGCTAATGGACATTTTCTAAGACGGTTAGAAAATAGCAAAAGTAGAGTTAAAATATTATTGTTGTATATGTGGGAACTAATTTGACTTAATATTTAATATAAGGATCTGTATCCCTTCATTTATTTAGATGAGGAATACTGGGATAGCACTGGGTAAAAGCAGAAAATAGCACATTAATAGTAATAGCACATTAGAGCAAATAACACACACAAACATATACTATAACTATAATAAGTAAACAGTTAAAATAGCAAATAGATATCACATGTACGTATGGATGAGGGATGGCGCTGAGCAAGTAGCACTCCTTTGATCAAAGAAAATGTTCATTTGCAGACCAAGAGAAACCTATCTTTAATAATTTACCACTGGAATGTCTGGCTTAGTTAAAGAGCCAGTCACTCGTGATAAATTTTCAAAAATAGTCTTCTCTTGGTCTGCTAATGGACATTTTCTAAGACTGTTAGACAATAGCAAAAGTAAAGTCAAAATATTAATGTTGAATATTTGGGAACTAATTTGACTTAATGACTTAATATTTAATTTAAGGATCTGTATCCCTTTATTTATTTAGATGAGGAATACTGGGATAGCATTTGGCAAAAGCAGAAAATGTTCATTTGCAGACCAAGAACCAAGAAAAGGCTATTTTTAATAATTTAGCACTGAAATGTCTGGCTTTGTTAAAGAGCCAATCACTCCAGTGATAAATCTTCAAAAATAGTCTTCTATATAGTTTTCTACGCAGTTTATACAATCACACCGGCTACTGGAACCCAAACCAAACTTGTTCAGATACGTATTGCTCACGTGCGAAACGTTCCCGGTAATCGCGATGTATTTGAGCTTGGCGGTTACCAGTACTCAATCCAGATTTGCGAAACCGGGAACAAGGAAGTGTTTGTTGACAAAATGGCTGCCGGAAAAAATTACAAATCCCAATATTTTAATTTTCCATACCTTTTCCATAGCGGTACCGTGAAATATCAAATTTTCCATAGCTTTTCCAGCCATGGAAATGGTTTTCTTAAATTTCCATACTTTTTCCAGGCTTCCATACCTGCATGGGAACCCTGGAACCTCTACACAATTCAGTTCCCGATCTCACCCATCCGCACCCAATCAGTTAAACAGGTTTAATGAAACCCAGGTTCAAGAAGAAAGTGAAAATCTGTTACAGGCTTACAGTTACTAGCCTAAACAGCAGAAGAGGATATGTATATGTATGTATAAGATATAGACAATGTATGCACAGTTACCACCTCTTTAGCTTTCCCATGGAAATTAAAGCGCTAGACGTGGCTCTGACTTTTTTACCTTAGCCACTGCGTATTTTCAAATTGTTGTGCAACTGAATAAATATCCCGGAAATAGAATACACAATGAAAAATAATGAAACTCAAAAGTAGATTAGCTGGCATAAAGTTTGACAACATCGATGATATAATTACTGATTACAATTATACAAACCGATTCCAAATATACTATAAGAAAAAATTCCAAATGAGTGAAGAAAAGGAAGTGGTAATCTTTTTTTGTTTGCGCCGTCTTTTCCTGTCTTGTGTAGATCCCGTTGCTCGGAACAAACTTCCTTCAAACGACCATCATCTTCTTCTTCTTCATGATACTGTGATGATCCGAAATCGAGTATTGTCCCACAATGTTGCGTGTGATGCGCAAGCAAATAAACAGGTGCCAAAAGTTAAAAAATATTGGTATGTACAGGTTAAAAACACGTCCTCTGGTATGTTTCTTCACTCATAACTCCACCCACACAGTGCCGACTTGAAGGCATCTATAGAAGGTGCCGATGCTGCAGCTGCTGGTAGACTATTCCACACGCGGATTGTGGATGGAAAAAGGAGTGGAGTTTGATGTTTGGTCGAGTGTGTGGAACCAACAGTCTATGCTGGACTCGGGTTTGGCGCTTGCTTGTAGTGATGGTGTTACCACGAGGTTGCCTGAACAAAAGTGCAGGCATTGATAATTTTAAATGGAACATTTTTAAAAACTGTCTCTCACAAATATTAATCCCATTGAACCACATTTGTAATCTTTCCCTGATGCAGGGTATATTCCCATCTCGACTAAAAGTAGCACGGGTGACACCAATATATAAAGCCAAGGACTCTTCTGACTTCACTAATTACCGGCCTGTCTCAGTACTTCCACTATTTTCTAAACTTCTAGAAAGACTTTTCTACAATAGACTGATAAATTTCTTAAATAAATATTCTATTCTCTATAAAGCGCAATATGGTTTTAGACAAAACCACTCCACAATGCTGGCTCTGATAGATATGTTGGAAAAAATAACAAATTCTCTAGAAAACAAAGAACATATTCTTGGCATATTTCTTGATCTTTCTAAGGCTTTTGACACAATTGATCATAAGATTGTAATAAAAAAAACTATCTTATTATGGAGTGAGAGGAATTGCCCTAAATTGGATAACAAGTTATTTATCAAACAGAGTACAGTGCGTACAATACAATGGAGCTTGCTCTGCAATGAAAACCTAGTCTGTGGTGTCCCGCAGGGATCAGTACTCGGACCTCTCCTGTTTTTAATATATATGAATGATTTACCCAATGTTTGTCAGCACCTTTCATTAATACTGTTCTCAGATGACACCAATGCTTTTTGCCACAACAAGAATATAGAAACACTATATAAAAATGTAAATGAAGAAATGGAAAAAGTAATAAATTGGTTTAAAGTAAATAAATTATCACTGAATGTCGGGAAAACTAATTACATGCTCTTTACAAAATCTAGAAAACTAAAGAAAAATGACTTGCCAAAATTGTACATTGATAATCAGGAAATACAGAAGGCTGAGTTTGCTAAATTCTTAGGTGTCTACCTGGATAAAGATCTAACCTGGGAGAAACATATAGAGATTGTAACATCTAAAGTGGCAAGGAACATTGGGATCATGCGACGACTTAGATCATACTTACCACCTAACATACTAAAAACACTATATTGCATGTTAATACTCCCACAAATTACTTATTGCAACACTATTTGGACTAATACATATAAAATCAGACTGGCAAGACAAAAGTCACTTCAAAAGCAAGCCATTAAACTTTTTGCACAAACAGGAGAGGCCCAAAATGTTTACAAGACAGAAAATTTATTAAAACTAGAAGATATTGGTAATCTCCAATTATATACAATAATAAAAGATTTTTTCAAACGTAATCTACAAAATTCACTGTCTTCTCTCTTTAACCTAAACACTGAAATACACGCATACAACACCAGATCTAGACACAACTTTCACACAGAATACAATAGAATGGAAATCTCAAAACAAAAACCATCCTTTCAAGCTACAAAACTCTGGAATAACACAGACACGAACACACGTACACGCATTATTAGTCAAAATTCCTGCAAACATATTATTAAACAAATGTTCATTAATAAGTACTAAATCGGGTAATTGGACCTCACTCATATATTAGTTACTACACCTTCATGCGCCCGGACACCACAGCAATTACCAGCAATTCATCATGAAGAACCACCTGTTAACAATACTGATATTACTGCTCTTGCCCTGCCTCTACACTCCAGTTTGACATATTGTCTACATAAAATAAAAGGTACCGGTACTGCTGAATATTCTGGACCTAGTGGAATTTGTGGGAGAATTTTCTGCATAAGGCAGCAATGTCTTCTATTCCAAATGTGTACAGAAGATTACTTACGTCATAACCAAATCAGTTTGTTGCTAGAATCATGTTGGCCATTGTTATCTTTACTGTATCATTAACCATAATCATATTTAATTTAATTAATTTTATTATATTATATTTTATGTGAATGTCTGGCTCCTGTGTCTTACAGACAACACATCCCAAGGGACATAGCTCCTCTTGCTGGGTGTTTTGAAGAGGACTTGACCGCGGGCTGTGGTTGGCTAAGCCACCAACAACTCTCGGTCGGGTGGCTTTTCTGAATATTCAGCGAGTGTGCAGCTTCTGTGTTAGATCCTGAGTCAAATTGGACCAGCACTCCTCAAGATATACACAGATCCAGAACTTGATCATATCTAAGAGCTCTAAAAAATCCAGCCATGACAAACACAATAAGAAATAGACTCGAACACAGATTCACATAGCCGGTTTACTCTCTTTCCTCTAGGGAAAGAAGGTGATAGACAATAATAATAATAATAATAATAATAATAATAATAATAATAATAATAATAATAATAATAATAATAATAATAATAATAATAATAATAGTAGAAACAGGATGAACTCCAGCCCCCACCCCACCCCCTTCATCCCCTAGCCCATTCCAATGAGTGAAATATGTTACCCACAGTATGAAGAACAATCAAATACAAGTGAACCATGTTTGTCAAATGTCTTGTCTTTTTCTCTTTTTTTTCTCTTCTTTTTCTATGTCAAATCCTATATTATTTGTCTGTAGTTATGTATAATATATTGTCATAATGCCTTATGTCTACTTATGTCAAATCATGTGTAACGTGTATGTTATTCTATGTCAGGGGTCCACAAGCTAATAGGCACAGCCTCCAGTGGACTCCCTGTTATCATATTAGTAATTTGTAATATTTACCAAGAGAATAAATCAAATCATATCAAATATCGACTAAACCATTCCTGATTTTGTACATCATATAGTGGCTTTGGTGACGTCCCTGCGTGATTTCAATGTGTCAAGTGATAGCTTCGATACTAGAGCTGTGGCACTGCTTGTTAGACTGAAGTCACAGCATATTCTGCGAGCTGACCGTCGTTGGACCATTTCAAGATCATTGATTGCATCTTGTTGATGTGGACTCCATACGGTGGATGCCTATCCAAGGATCTGTCAAACAAGGCTTTTGTAGCACTGGCTATGTACTTTTGTTGAACACCCTTTAAGGTTTCTGTACACAAAGACACTAGCTCTATTGGCTTTGGCAGCAGTCGATTGTATGTGTTTGCTCCAGCTTAATTTGTTTGTAAACGTTAGCCCTAGGTATCCTGCACTGACGACACGTTCGAGGGTGTGACCATGTAGCTGGTAATTTGACACTATTGGTTTTCAGCATTGGGTAACTGTGAGGGAGTGACACTTCTCAACAATGAAGCCCATCTGCCATACTTGCTCCCATTCACCTAGTTTTGTTAGATCTGTCTAAAGGCGGTCAGCATCAGCTGTGATGGTATCGTCGGTGAAAAGACGGACCACAGAGTTGATGTTGTCACATAGGTCATTGATGTATATTAGGAATAAACTGGGACCTAGAACTGAGCCCTGCGGAATGCCTGATATCACAGCTCCAATTGCTGATACTTGACCTTCAACTAATACTAGTTGTGTTCTGGAGTGAAGAAAATTGCCAATCCACTTTAGTGTCTTGCCGCAGATACCATAGCGTTCCAGCTTGACTAAGAGACGTTGATGTGGAGCATGACATCGGTTTGTCCACCAGAGTCAATGGTTGATGCTAGGTCATCCACTGTCAGGATTAATTGAGTTTCACATGACCTCTTCTTTCTGAATCCATGTTGAGCGTCTGCAAGAATTTGATGGGTGTCGAGATGATGGCTTATTTCACTTCTAACAATATGTTCCAAGAGCTTGCAACAAATACAAGTTAATGAAATTTGGCGATAATTTACAGCAAGACTGCGCTAAATTCGGCATTGCATGCGATGAAGACTGCGCTGGCCATGAACTGTTGTCATCAGCCGCAGAGGGCAGCACCAGGCAGCGGGCCATCATGGGCCTCCGCATCGAACAGGCGCTCACTCAGGGCAGCATGGTGCACCTGTAGCTGCACCATCAGCTCTCCGAGCTGCTGCATCTGCTCGGCCTGCCCCTCGACCCACCTCTGCAGGTGGTACACGAGACCCTCTTCGCTGGTCGCCACAGGAGATGCATCATGACCGTATCTGGTCTGGGTGTTAGCCAAACGTGGATAAAGAGTTTCTCTTGCATCCAGGCTATGTGGATTCGCATCGTGCTGGGTCGTGCGCACATCCAAACTTATAATTCGAGGTGCTGGCAGAAATAGAGAACCTGTACAAGAGCATGAAGACTCTGCATGGGCATTTTCAAGTTCCTCATCATTATCACCGTTATTGCGTAGGTCAAAACCCGCAAAGATGCGCTCACTGGCATGCATATGACGCCATAAAGAGTCATGCAAATTGTCAAAAGGGGCATGATGGCGTAAGATGCTGAAAGTATTGGGAGAGAGTGTACGCTTATAGTGTACAGAGTTGGTACTGGTGATTTCTTTCAATCACCCCATTCTCGTCGTTCTTGGTACCGACAAGGACCAGAATGAATCAAGAATTTCAAAACTTTTTACCGTTTTAAAATCGGACCAGAAATGGCCGAGTTATCGTTAAATGGCTCACTTAAATTATTTTCAAAATATTGCTTTGACGTCGTAATCGTGTGTATGTATTAAATGAAAGGAGAATGCGCTGTTCACGTGATCGCCACGTCACCATTTCTCGCTGCACGCTGATTGGCTACTGCTAGCCCACTGATTGGCTGGAGCGTTCTGCCTCTGACGTCACGAGTAGTATAAAAGGAGCTAAAAAACAAGAATCAAGAGCACTTCCACGTGGAAGCCGACACAGTCAGCAAGACGGCTGGACCAGCGCAGTGCAAGACGTGGGAGAACTGCTAACTGACTGTGGTATCTACACCACAGCAGTTCCATTCGGAATTGAGATCTCCTGCACTGGGGAGCAGTCTTGGACATCCACAATCACAAATTTTGGAAGCTCCCGGACGGCCATCCAGGGGAAAAATAAATTAATATAAGAACTCCCTTTCCCTTTCCTGCGGAGGGGCCATGCACGCCCGATGTAATTCTACAGGATGTAGAGCCGAGGTGATTCTTGGTAGATGACTCGCCAGATCTTCCGGACCATGCTGAAAAGTGGTATCAAACTTCTGCGCAGCATGTCGCGTGTGTTAATTAATTTTTAGACCACAGTCTGGTGGGACTCTGCTCGGTGCATCGCAAGAGCTATTTGACATACCCCACATGGTGTACCCAGTTATGTACATGCATATTTAATTACAACTGTAGCCCTCCTTGTTAATGGGCAACTTTCAAATTACTGTGTGGGAATCTTGAATCTCATTCCATTTATAGAGAAACCCTTGAAAACCCCGATTTATAAATAGATTCTTCAGATGTGACATAAGGGTAACGATTTGTCCCTAGGATGGTTCGGCCGGGACGTTTCATCCGGGATGATTCATACCATTTATAAAATGGGTTTATTCGTTCCACTTTTCCGGAACGTTTTGATCCTGGAACGATTCGTCCCCGTTTTAAATTGAGCCTTTTCTTGTTTATTTAATCACCTCCGAAAGAAATAAAGTAATTCCCACCCACCCACTCCACCCCCATCTTAATACACATGTGCCTATAATGGGTAGCCAACATCTTGATTTTGGATTATTTCAGTATTACTTTTATTATCCCGCATGTGCCCAAACATAAAATTGTCCCTGTTATTATATTAATTTAAAATTACGCCCCCACACAGTAGGATGAGAAGGATGTTGCTGCAATGTAATCCTACAATCACGGCAATTAAGTGTGTGTGTGTGTGCATTCAAGCCCGTTACGACCACCAGATATGTCATTATAGTAGCTTTTGTAGTCAAACGGTCACGGTTTTATATGCTGGATGGTTTTGCAACCACCTGTGTTACAGAGCCGTAATTAATTTTGGTGCTAAAAGCAGTTAGTCATTATTAACCCTTTAACACTCATATCAGCCCAACGGCTTCTGCAGTGGTCTTAAGAAATGTCCATTTGCAGACCAAGCGAAAGATATTTTTGTAGACTGAGCCAGTCAATTCAGCAGTAAATTTTCAAAAATAGTCTTCTTCTCTTTCTCTGCAAAGGGACACTTTCTTGATCCAATTTGAGTGTTACAGGCTTAATTAAACTCATGCTGTGAATCTTTTTATTATTTCTTTCTCTGTGCATTGCTGTTACCGGAAGAAACATTGTGTTGTTGTTGTTGTTGTTGCCATTGTTGTTGTTGAAAAAGGGATCGCGTGGCCTACGTATACACAGCTATTACCTTAATGTTAGCCAATGTGTTATTATAATCCATTTATTAATTAAGTTTGTTTGTTTGATCATTAATCAATGCTAATGTTACTTAACCACTATTACACTGACATTAAAAGTTAAACTGTTACAGATATAGTAGAAGAAAGATCGATATGAATCTTGGAGTCAATGCTGCTGAAAGTTAGTAGGGCTAATTTAGGCAGCAATAGATTGTAGTAATTTTGCTTCCCCAAAAAGTAATAGAAAATACTGGAATTTAAATATGAGATGTTTCAGCACTCTATGGGTTAATGCTTAACTTTACTGAGGGTAAAGAAACTATTTTCTGTTTATACATATTTGAGGCTGGCGACACACCTCCGCTTGCCCCAAAATCAAATATAAGATTTTAATCACAACAAGCCTAGACAGTAGACACAATTAATATAATTAAATATATGCAGGCCCTCCGAGTTATGTAGTTAATATCGGCCGTATATATAACCCTCCAGGGAAACTAAATTTAAAAAAATATATTTTAGAAAGTTTTCTAGCCCAACCTGTAAACGACAAATTTATGAACTATGTATAATGAAGTTTCCATGTGCTGTGTGCGCTAGCGAGGTTAGACCCAAGCAACAAACAGTTCAGTGTGATAAGTCTGAACAATCGCTTTATTATGTTGCTCCACTCCATTGCACCCCATGTACAGGATGCACAGGAGGGCTGGTTAGCTACGGTTCTCTGGGTTATGGATCCCATATCGCGACTCTCTGGAAGGTACAAAGACCGGCCTCAAGAGCTGGTGGAACGATAACATTCCAGTGGGGCCATGAAACCATTGCTGCCGGGATTGAACCTCACGGTCTCGTCTCAACTGTTCATGTCACCGGTATGCCGGTCCATTAACTAGTTTAAAAGTCTGGACCTGATGATATAATTAAAAGTAATAGCCTATACAAACAATGCTACTCCTTTGATAGTAAATGAGCAAAAATAATACAATACTTAGAGCCAGCCTTGTGTTCTTTCTATGTGGGCTCGCCGAAGGTACCACACAGATTCGTAAATCCGCAAAGGTATCCCCACAAGGGAGAATCGCAACAAAGCTACTTGAATAGTTTAATATAAACCAATTATACCCTTAACACACACAAAATATTATTGTTGCAAGAGGAAAATGCCTCACGTGGGCCTCAGTCACAGGAAAATGCCTTCAACGCCGAAGCGGAGGAAAAGAGCTGGCAAAAAGGGCCCCTCTTTTGTTCAAACAAAACGTTATTTGCAGAGGTCAATCCAGTGAAACTATAATTAATGTGATGCACGCTGTTTTATGTGAAGGCGGGTCAGATCATTTCTGAAGAATTCACGGGTCACGGTCTTATGTAGGTCCAAAAATACTGCATTGGTAGTTGCCGCTTTATTTATGCGGGCCTTCGGCTAAGGTCTAACCTACCATTTGGTTATTAGATACGTCTCCAAGCTTTTGCCACAAGTGGCAGGGATTTCCTACCTATCTTTTGACACATACGTCCAACTGGCGAAGATGTCCAGCTTCCCAAAGTTCACCCCGTATAGCATCTTCCTCAGAAAGACAGCGTACATACATGTTACGGAGCAGTTACGGAGTGACTGCTCCCGAATCACATGACGATCCGGTCACCCTCGCACCACAATCACATATAATATCACCAGGACGGGCTACAGTTCACATAAGCAATTTAGAAAGCGTAATAGTATTTATTGGCGGGGAGCAAGAGGCAGATATATATTCCTAGTGATCTTCCCGTGAGCGCGTGGAGGTTCTAAGACTGCACCCAGTCACCATACAGAGTTGGATGGAGATCAGCATCTCGTCCGTCACCTGTTATTAGGGTTATGTTCCAGAATGCCCAGAGATACACTGCAGGCTGGTGTTACATAATATAATTTGTTTTCGCAGTGCTTCCTACATTGGCGGGGGTATTTAAACTAACTAGTATCCGAAGATACAGGGTGGGGGGGGGGGAGGGGTGAGTGTGAAATCGGCACTTTAGTTATCACCGCTCGGAAAGCGGTGTTACATATCTGCAACAGCCGGAAAAAAGGCGTACACATTGTGTCTCTTATGGAGAGATTGTCCCGTAACTACATTAAACCTATCATATCGAGCTAAAATAGCCAGGTTTAGTCAGTCACCTGTCCGGTTCGAGCAATATGAGCATGATCAGTGACCTCAGTGTAAAATTGATGCTGGGGTAATATAGTGATGTGGATATAATGTTGCTGTATAGTATAGCCTAGCGTACTGCATCCTAGAGTTTTTATATAAACAAAACAAAATAACTAGGATAGCTACTTGCCATATACATAACTAACTAATTCAGTGCTAACAGTATCGGGTCATAGGACCTTACAGTGCTCGTTAGTTGTGAGCACACGGAAATCAGGATAATATGTACAGTATGAAACAGAAAATATAAAAATTCGGTCTTAAGACGGGGAAGGTACCTATTAGTCATCAGTACCTATTACGGAAATAATGAATAACACAATAGTATAGTTACTTGAGTACCTATTGGTCATCGGTACAGAAACAGTTCATAAATCCTGGGTGTTGATGCGCTACAAATGGGTAGCACGAGGTGGCACAATTCTGAAGTTGCTGGTAAGATTTCCGCAGGCAGACTGTTGATGTGGCTCACTCTCAAGATGGTGAAGAAGAACGTCTGTAGAAGGATGCCCATTAGCTAGTCATAATAACTAATACATAAATTTACACAGTATATTGTAAAGTGTCCATCCGGCTCTTGCGACGCACCAGGCAGAGTCCCACCAGACTGTGGTTAATCAAAACACACGACACTAGATACCACTTTTCAGCATGGTCCGGAAGATCCGGCGAGTTATCCACCAAGAATCACTGTGGCTCTACATGCTATAGAAATTACATGGGGCCCGCAAGGCCCATCCGCAGGAAAGCTCCTCTGTGAGATGTTCCAATAAGGGAGTCCTTCTTATTTATTTAGTTGCCCTCAGATGGCTGTCCGAGGGCTTAAAAAACTCAAAGTTGCTCACTGGCGCAGGAGATCTGAATTCCAAAGGGCACTGCTGCGGTGTAGGTACCACAGTCAGAAGGCAGTTAGCCCACGTCTAGCACTGCGCTGGCCCAGCAACCTTGCTGTCGTGTCAGCTTCCTCGCTGATGTGCTCTCGATTCTTGTTGTCTGGCTCCTTTTATACTGCTCGTGACGTCAGAGGCAGAACGCCCTAGCCAATCAGTGGGTAAGCAGTAGCCAATCAGCGTGCAGCTAGAAAGGGTGACGTGGCGATCACATGATCAGCTCATTCCCCATTAACTTAATACATACATGCGATTACGATGTTCAAGCAATATTTTGAAAATAATTTAAGTGAGCCATTTGACGAGGAGAATGGAGTGATATAAAGAAATCACCCGTACCAACTAGGTACACTATAAGCATACACTCTCTCCCAATACTGACACGTGTTGTCAGGGAAGCGCTGAAGCATGCGCGCTATGTGTTCTTACGGACTTAGCCATTTTGTAGTTGGGAAACTATTGGGGTTTCTGAGCGGTGATGACCAGGGTGTGGTGTCACATACATTCCCTCCGTATCTTCGGATACTTAGTAGTTAGCACTTTTGCCAATGTGGGAAAGCACTGTGAAAACATATCTTAATTATTATTTTATTTGCTGAACAATCCTCCCGCACTGCAGTGCAAAACTGGGCAACTTGTACATAAACCTAACGACAGGTTAAACGGTTAGTTCCATAGGATCCGGTGACGGGCGAGATGCGTATCCCCACCGAATTCTATAAAAATGTCTGGGCATGATATTTAGATCTGCCACGCCCTCACAGGAAGGACATTTACGGTGGGTATTCGTCTCTCTTACCACCACCATAACGATAGATCAGTTGCCTAAAATGCTTTTGTGAAAAGTAACCAGAGTCTTGTGACGTTTTATGTAGTTACGGAGCGAGATGTTCGGATTCTTATCCAGTTCGGAGATCTTACTAAGTAACATGTATGAGCGCTGTCTTCAGTATTGATGTCTTGGGGCATCTGTTCTCAATGACAGCCGTGTCTAACAGCTAGGTAGACACCCGCCATTTGCAGCATAAAATAGTTCTTGTTTCTAAAAACTAAAAGCTAGTTAAGCAGAGCAGAAGGCCTGCATAAATAAAGCGGCAACTACTAATTCAGCATACTAAGAATTACATAAGATGACGACGTGGGAATCCCTCGTCCCGTCTTCACATAAAACAGCACGCAACCCTATAGTGATAATATCACTATGTATGGTCTTTTCTTTTCAGCATTTTGGTTAAATATTAGAGTGGGCCCATTTTTGCCAACTACTGTTCTCCCGCTTTAAGTAGTGGCAACATTTTCCCGTGACGGAGGCCCACGTGAGGCACTTGCCTCTCGCAAGGATTCAGCGATGACGGTCCACGCCAGGATAATACTCCTCACCCAAACTAGCACTAGGAGTAGTGCCCGCGTGAGGCACATAATTTTCCGTCACTACAGAGATAATTTTCTTTCCTTTCAGCTTAGAGGTATAATAGCTTATATTAAGTTAATTGGTTAGGTCTCGTGTATGGGAGCCTCCCTTGCGGGGATAGCTCTGCGGACCTACGAGTCTGTGTGGTACCTCTGGGAGCCCCATGTTTAAAAGTTCATCCGGCTGTCTCTATGTCTTGTATTTTCGTATGCTCATTAGTTTTATCTAGCATACTCGATAGTCTGTTTAGGTAAAATCATTGTATAGACTTATTTTAATTAGGTCACCAAAAATCAAATCTTGTAAGTACATAGATCACGAAATTGCTATGGACAGGCATACTGGTGACACAAACTCTTGGGATGAGACCGTTGTATTTAATGTTCGCGACGATGGTCGCACGGCCCCACCTGAACGACTGAGTTCCACCCGTAGGGCAGTCTTGTACAGGATCAGTCACCCCGAGACTGGATGCTAACCAGCGTCATCATTCGTCGTGCACTTGCGGCACGGTGAGTCGACATCATACACCGGAATGGCCCGACACCACCCCGCGAGCTACAATATCAGTATTTTGGTTAGGGCTTTGTTTGGATCGGGCTGACGTCGATGTTAGCTTTCTGCTCCTCGAGGGCCTTTTTGTATGACATTTGAGTGTCAGTGTCGCTGATGAGTTTGGGTAAGTTGTAGGTGACTCTATCCTCTTGCCTGGTATGGAATTCATACATTAGGTAGTGTAATGACTGGCTTATGGTCAGAATTGAGGTATGTGTCTCCATAGGAACGGGCATCCCGAAGTAGGGGTTTTGCTGCTGTCTTGCATAGTATGAAATCTATTTGGTTGAAGACAGATTTTGTAGCCTTAGAATCATTTGGCGCTTTGCGATCAGCAATGTGTCCAGTCTATGTCGTCCTGTGGTGGCATAGATGTTTGAAAGCCGTATTTGTGGCATTTGCCCTCTCCATATGATCCCATGCATGAGTCAAGTCCTGAACTTTTGTCCGCAATGCTGAGTTTACCCAGCTTGGAGTTGAAATCGAAACACATGAACAGTTGCCATCAAGCTGGGATAGTAATGGCGGAGCTCAGTTCTGCATAGAAGGAATCTAATATAGCTCGATTGTCTTTGGCCCTTTCGGTAGTTGGCCCATATGCATTGACTATGCGACACTTAGTGGTAGTGTGCTTTCGCGTTGGTATTACCAGGTCGATAAATGCAACACGATAACTGACATATCCAAAACTAATGACATCGTCCAATACCCTTGGTCTGATTACAAAGCCTAATCCACGGCAAGTGGCCTCTTTTTTCTCCCTGAGTACTAGCTTGTGGCCTGGTTGAAGTTGTTGCTCTGAGTGTTTAGCTACTTTAGTCTCTTGAATGCATGTGATATCGATTTTATAGTGTTCACAGTCTGCACCTACGGTTTGACTCTTTGATGTTGCAGTCAGACCACGTACATTCCACGTATCTATGGTAAGCTCCTGGGAAGATTGCGTTGTCCGAGGATGTCGAGCACAGTTTCTTGTTAGAAGGTTAGACATAGTTAGAGTTGTCTCTGTATGCGGATGTCAGCCCTCAATCCTTGATTGAAGGATTGTCGATAGTGCTTGAAAATAAAATTGTTAAAATTGTATACTTTTGTATGTTTAAATCCTGTGCCTAGATGTATGTCTAATGAAACGAAATAAATTTTAACATAAGTATAAATTATTATAATTCTTTAGTTGTCAATTTGAATTAGGTGGTACACCTGCTCCTGCTAGGCCCGTCATAAGGGCTAGCGTCCCGCTTACCGGTCTGCAATTCAATTTGACAACTTAAAAAATTATATTAATTTATTTTTAATAAATCATCATATTGTAAAATCTGAATTATTCAAAGTGCAGATTTTTTGATATAAAAGACTACTCTGCATTCTGATTTTGAATTCAGCATGAGAAGGGCTATAGGGTCAAGCCTTGGCCACAGCCATTACGCTGGTTGCCTTTGTTGGCGTACAACAAAGGTCAGTCAACATAATGGCTGGACATTTACTGATGGTAGAGACCATTGATGTTATCGTCGAAACGAACACTGCACAAATTACTCTTGAATCATTATGGTCATTAATTAGGTCATAATAGCGCTCGAGTGCATGGAATGGTCAACAAGATGACATCAGTGATTTCTACCACAGAGTTAGGAATTGTGGTATGCTGGGCCAGGATTGGCTGAGGCGAGGGCTGATGAGCGTGCTATATATTTGCATGTGTTGTGCAAACGGGATCTACCTTGGAGATCACTCTTTAGATTACTTTTGGTTCACTTTTCGGTCCACTTTTTTATAGTATAAACATGAATGTTAGATATTAGTTAGAAGTTTTAGTCAGCGTATAGTTATGATTGTTACAGAGAATAAACCCACAGTATGATTCAAGTTTAAAATTGCTGTTTGTCGATACAAGTATTATAGCTAGAGTGATGCAACAAGACCAGAGAGAAACACTTTGGCACGAATCTAAGAATCTTCGATAAGTCAGATGACCCGGGATGGATATAAATATTTGATCACAGAATCAAAGGCGAGCGGCGTCCCCCACTTGAATTCAGATAAATTTGAAAACAAACACGCTGCTGCTGGTCCAGAATTTATAATATGTTAAGATTTATTTCATTTCATTACATCTAGGCACATGCTTTACTTTGGTAACATCTTCTGTTATTTCTGAGCCGACAAAAGTCAATTATAATAATTTCACGGCAACAATACAGAAATATTTTCCAGTCAAATTATTTTCAAAATATTCAACAGCTTTCCTGTATCGTTGGCTTGATATTCAGATTATCTGCCTATAACAGCTGTACCCGTCCAGTTAACCATTTCACCGACGAATGTCCATTATTTTAATTTCACGGCAATGATACAGAAATATTGTTGTTTATTTTGCAAATAATTTTACTGAAAGTCATTGCGGCCTAACGTAGCAATGGCTTCCAGTCAAATTATTTTCAAAATATTCAACAATATTTCTGTATCGTTACCGTGAAATTAAGATGTACCTGTCTATAACCATTAACCATGCACCTGTAACGTGGTCATTACAATTTTTGGTTGCGTAATAGAACTGTCGGTTATGTTTAATGTTTTTGTTTAAGCTTACTTAGTGTTTTTAAAATATGCGCTAAAATATATTTCTTGCATTTAATTGTATACCTGTGATATTTTATATTATTGTAAATTATGATGATGATGACGATTATAAAAATTAATTTTGGCAAATCATTAAATTGTGTTTGTTTGTTATTACACATAAAGCTATAGATTAAAACCCAACAGACGGTCTTGCAATGTCCTTGTACGTGTCTGAGACAGCGAACTCTGTCACAACATTGTCTAACATCCATCCGTCTGCAGTTTCTGATTCAGAAATTGTTCATTAAACACACATGGTTCCTTAACTTAGAAGCCAAATTTACGCTTTGTAGCTATATAAATTGTGCTTTTTTAAAAACAGGTACATAGACTTTGAAACCATTTGTCTTACAGAACCACAATCGTTTAGCTGTAACTTATTGTTTGTGGTCACGTAATAGGCCTATCTTACCATGATTAGAAATGGTCTATTAAAAATTAGATGCTATAATTATGCTCTGTGGCTATATTGTTTGTGGTTCTTTAAGACAAATGGTCTTCTCTAGCCATAACGTATTAGCTTATAAATCATGAGATGTGCATTGTCTTACCAAAATGTGTCTCGGACACAAGTCAAATGCAAGAAAGTATGTATTGCGAGGCGCGCCAACTTACTGTCAAGCACATAAAAGATTGTTACTGAATCTTCCGTAAAGGAACTGATAAAGACCCGACCCAGTGAGTGGGACGAACTGACCCATACATAAAATGGGACGAAAGTCCCGGACGAATCGTCCGAGCACTAATCGTCACCGGGACGAATCGTCCCGGGGACGAGGACCGATCGTCCCAGCACTAATCGTCACCGGGACGAATCGTACCCGGGACGAAACGGTTTTGGGACGAATCATCCAGGATCCTGACGTAAGACGCATCACGCACCTGCTTATTATGCGACAATCGAAAATTAATCCCTTCACTATTTTGCTTTTGTTTTCGGTAATTCAGAAAAGCAAATTAATCTTAATCTTTGTTTCAACGATTGAATTATAAATTGAAATTACTCAGAGGAAATATACATACGGACTAAATTAATAAATCGAAGTTGACGCAGCTGGCAAGGCGTATGAATTTGCATTCGATCTCTGATGTGAATCGGCGAAATAAATGCTCGGAGAAGATGACAATCTGAATAGTATAAAATTTTATCGTGATCTTCTATTGAAATTTTACACATTATTTTAATTTGTACATCGAACAATATATTATCAGAAGTGACGGAAAGGTGCAATGAATGGAAAGTGTACGATTGTGGCCTTAGCCATACTCGTTGTGGTTGGTGTTGCCTCGGTAAAGGTGAGTTGGGTCAAGTGTTCGTGAAAGAAAAACAACTAACTCGTTCGATTTTCATTTGCAATCTATGAGTCAATGGTGACATAATTTAATGTATCAAAGCTCATGTTTGTCTCTGGATAAATTGCTTATCAAGATTTATAATATTCGTTGTATGTATATGCCATCGAATCGAGCGTTTGCCATCCCCGCATCAATATGAGGAATAGTCTGTACAGATACCAGTTTTCGAAAATTTTCATTTTTAACTAACCATACATATCGTGGATACTGGTTAGATCGCTCATAACCTTTGGCAAAGACGGCAGTTCAGAGTTCCTTATTTTCTCCCCGGATGTATGGAGTCTCCAAAATAATATGTTGTCAGAATAATGTAGTCAATACAATTTTATGATTTACTGTAATCTCCGCCTTTGGTTATCTCCGCCTGGCCATTTCCGCCTAATTGATTTGGTGATCTCCGCCCAAATTTCCTATGGCGGAGATGGTCAAAATGTATATCCGCAATTGGGCAATTATATCTCTACTTGGATTTACCAGTGATTGCAGTCAAATACTTCAGTGTAGAAGAAGTGACTGCAATTTTTGGGAGTTAGACGACCTTAGGTCTATATAAAACCCAGTGACTTGATTACGGGGAGGGGGGGGGGGGTGGGGGGAGAGTTGTCACAATATTATATAAATTACAACTCCGTCACATATGTGTGTGATACTGTACAGTTGATAACCGAAATCATTGGTCCTATTTTAATATCGCATGATACATAGATAGGCCCTATAATTTTTCCGGCGGCCACAGCTTAAAAATAACTGTTTCAAAGCAAAACTCATGCAAGCCTACATGTATGTTATGCTTGCACCCAGACAAATGTACGGTTCTGACAGTAGATGGAAAACAAGAAGGGCCAAAACAATCCTTGAGGACAGGAGAAAGACATTGGAGTAATAGTAGAGAAGAGTCAGAAGACTAAACTTCTGTAGCCACATAAGATCACAAGGCAACAAGGCAAATAGTATCATGGCCCTGATCAGGAGATCCTTTACACATCTAGATGGGGATATGTTTAAGCAACTGGTCCAGTCATTGGATTTGGGGGGCCCTAGGACCCGTTACTCTGAAATTTGGCGATCCCAAGCCAAAATTGGAGTTTCCCAAGCTGAAATTGGGTGGGGGTGAAGGGGGGAATTTCGATGAAGTGAACTTCGACGTCTAAAACACTACGATAATGTATAAACTTACAATTATTTAATCGAAGCACATTCGTTGTACTGCTGACTAATATAGTATACGTATTAATTATTATGGTAACACCTGGTATATGATCTTATAAGGCTTATAAATTGTTTAAGATTAAATCTGTATTTTGCTATACTGTTTTTTTGGTGTTTTTTAATATATGTTCTTTTCATAACTGTTCTGTGCTGATTAACCGTAATGGCATGAAAAGCAGTGAAGTTTATGTTATTAATAATATAGTGGTAAAATAGTATTTGTATTCAAAGAGCGATTAAGTAATGTAGTTTCATGTCATAGTATACTATACATTACTATATCACGTTTTAAAATAAAAATCAGTGTTTTAAAGGGAAATTCCAGTGAAAATCGGGAATAAGTCAACTAAAAATATACTATAATCCGAGATAGCTGCTGCAAAAAAATATAAAATACACTGTTCCATTGCCGAGAAATAATAAAATTAATATGCCCAAAACGCTCGAAAACGTGACTCCTGGGCGCATCCATTTTCTCGCAACGAGAGCGAGAAACCGCGAGACTATGACGTCAACGACACACCAGCAAAATATCGCCAGCGCTTTTAGATTTACCTGTTTACTTCGCGTTTATAAAGGCCGAATATTAATTAACCCTTTAATGACCAAATTATGTCAGGAAAATATTTCCTTATTGAATGCCCATTTGCAGGCCAAGCGAAGACTATTTTTGAAAACTGACCACTGGAATGGCTGGTTCGGTTACTGAGACAGTCGTTTTAGTTGTAAATTCTCAAAATAGCCTTCTTTTGACCTGCGTCCTCAATTTGACGATTGCAGAGGCCAGTGCTGACTATGCAGAGTGTTGAATATTCTGAATGAAATTTTCCTGGAATTATGTTGCAGTAGCTTCCAAACTAATTAGTTTCACACAATAGGCCTATGCAGGGTAAATTTTAAGCTTTCTGCTTTTCTGTCCTTGAGAAAGTTAACTAATTGATCCCAAATTTTTAAATGTTGACCCATATTTACTGCCTGTTGAATATTTTGAAACTAGAATTTGACTGGAAGCAGAAGTTGCGGTAGGAACAGCTTTTAGAGAAATTACATTCAACATTTATTCAACTAACATTTTTCAAGAATTTGTTGTAGCTGGTTGATTGTAGACACGCTCCTGGCATAACCCTTCAATGTTTTTAAAAAATAGAAATTGCCCATAAGAAAACAATTTTTGACAATTTAGCACTACAATGACTGGCACGATCATCGGGACACTAATTGCACTTTAATTTCCTCCAAACACTGTGTCAAAGTGTCAGTTGTTTAGGCAGTACGCTAATTATCCACGAGATACAAGATTTACCTCCCCTGGTTACGGCTATCCTCGATCGGGCAAAGGGAGTAGGTGTGTCGGTGACGTCAGCTGCTCGTCCAAAATGGCGCCTCTATCTACTGGTTACTTTAGCAATTTAAATTGAGGATATCTTTTTTATTTGTTGGCATAAAATTGTGCTCTTGGTCTCAAATTAATGCGGAAAATTAGTACTTTACGTCAGAAGCATAGAATCCCCCAGTGGAATATCCCTTTAACTATATTAGTCCTAAACTAGTTTGTTCTTAACTTAGTTTATCATCTAGTGGGTAACCATTTGCTAATAGATAGAGCCATCTATAAGTATTAGCCATGGAAAAAAAATGGTGTTAGTGAAATCCAGACATATCGGCTCAGAATGACACTCGGCAAATCTGATTTGATTAGACAGCAGTGAATTTTACATGACATTAGCTCTTCCAGTTCAAGGTAAGATTGAATAATTTGAAAATCTAGATTTCTTATTTGTAGCAAATAATCCTTTTGTCAATTCGAGTTTGTACCATGTTTAATTATGATTCCAAACATGACATGATATAAATAAAATCAAGAAACGCGCTATGAAAACAACCACGCTTTACAATGAACACCCAATCCAAAGATGTCATTATTCCCCTTAGATTTCGACAAATATAAAATGATTCAGCACACAATCAAATGTGAGCAGGCTTATTGTTATTGGTTGTTAATGAACTCGTCTGCCGGAATATTCACTACTATTAATTTTATGAATGAAATTCCTGTAAATCCTAGTATTTGTTATCACGTCACTTTTTTGTTTGATGGAGTTAGAATCACATCGTTTTGTTTTATGGGGCCGTGTTCGTATATCTTCCAGACTACTGATTGTTGATTTAAGTTAGATTCCCGCGAATCATTGCGTTTATGACATATGTTGCCAATTTATCATGATCTCTTTATTACAGCATCTCGATAAATATTCAAACACAACTTTTCGTGAGAATTCTTGAGATGCGACATCCGGCAAATGACTAACTACCCTTTAGTTACATGCTGAATAACATTCACCGGAGCACACACGAATGACAGTTTATTGTATTACTGAATACCGAGTACTCGAATACAAACACATGATGTACTAGATTAGATCATACTGTAGTTGGTTACGCATTACGTATTGTGCTACTCTACGATGGGCCTAAACTCGCTCTAATATCCTGGTTCCTATTTTCATGCGTTATATTTTACTACGCTTTCAAAAATAGTGACATAATAAGAGTGTTGAAAATCACCATTTTAGCAGTTATGGTGTTGATTTCACGACATCACATGCACCAGACTTTATTTATTTTAACTACTGTTTTGAGATGGGTAACATCGAAGTGGACAGTCGTACGTAGTTAGCATTGTAATTTCATGGCAATTTACGACAGTTGTCAAATCGCAAAATATATGTTGAATATAACTGATGTAACAAGATATGACGATTACAATAAAGCCTCAAGCCGCGCCCCCCCCCCCCCCCCTAAATTTGACAGAGGGGAGGCTTGAGATGGGTCGTAATGCAAGGAGGTAGGTATATGTAATTAGTAAAACATAAGACCAGACCCTCCGGGTCGTCTGGTCGTTATTACTACATTACAGCCTACCTCCTTGCGTTACTATTGCTCAAACACAGATTTCAATATTGAACAAAGCCCGGAGGGAGGCGAATTTTGCTCAACATTCATGTAAAAATAGAGACTAGTACGAAGTTAGTAATAACAGGTCAAGGAAGATTCCTCAGAATTACTCTCAAAGCATCTTAATAGAAAGAAACGGAGGAAAAAAGGAGATGATAAGAAGGGGGATCATAAACAACCCCAAGAAGACAGGAAAGAGAAGATCATGCAAAAGGAGATGAATAAATAAGGGTGATGAAAGTGATGATATGAAAGAAGTGAAATACACGCATGAGACAGAGGTAATGAACTCACACTCACAGACTGGCTGGAATGAGCCTAAGGCGGGAGGCTTCAGAACTTGTATACAGAATTTTGATTGACAAATTTTCCTGCCCCACCCCCCATCTTGGATTTCAACCAAACTCAGCTGAAAGAACTTTAGGCCAGTAAGCTTCAGAACATGTATACAGAATTTTGACAGCTTGATTTTGATGGTGGCCATCTTGGATTTTCCGAAAAATAGGAATTTGTATAAAATGCTACTCGTCATTAATCGCTTAGGCAATTTCAACCAAATTTGTGTAGAAGGATCCTATTGTCGTAGCCTCTAGAAATTCTGTTCAGAATTTTGATAGCTCAATGTTTTGGTAGCCATCTCTGATTTTCTGAAAGTTTTCCGGTTGGCCAAATAGTTAGGCGGCCAACTTGGATGACGTAGTTATCGCAAAGACGACTTCTACAGAACCGCTGAATGGATTGGGCCAAAATTTTGGAGATGTGACTAGGGCCTACGGGCCATTAAAGTTTGTTCAAGGAAAGTTGATGCATATAAAAACATGGCCACGGTGCGCCAATCAAAATGTAGCATTTACCATCCATATTGGATTTTTTTATTTGGCGAAATTGGTTTATGGTTTCCCATACATTGTACTAACATGACTAAAGCAATGGGGAATTTAAAATGTCTTCTCGAGAACCACTGGGCCGATTTCAAGTATATTTGACAGGAAGCCTACAGCATAGGGATACAAGTTAGTTCAAAGGAAAATGATCGGCTAATTTGGCCAATGGCCATCTTGGAATTTGGCCATCTTAGAAACGTCTTTAAGAAGCTTCGCCGAAACCGCTTGGGGGATCGGTTCAAATGTCATAAAATATCATCTAGAGCAAGAGCCTGAGCCAAGTTTGTTCGACGGAACTTTTTTTTACGGATTTTACAAATGGTTTGGTGGCCATCTTGGATGACTTAATTTTCGTGAAAATTCTTTTTCCAGAACCGCTGAACGGATCTAGCCGAAATTTGGCAGATATGATTAGGGACGAAACGCCATTACAATTTGTTCATGGGGTGTTGATATGTAAAACATGTCCACCATGAATCAATTAACCCTTTAACACTCATATCGGCTAAAACGATTTCTGCAGTGATCTTGAGAAATGTCAATTTGCAGAAGAATAGAAGACTATTTTTGAAAATTTACAACTGGAATGACTGGCTCAATAACTGAGCCAGTCATTCCAGTGGTAAATAAAAAAAAATTGCTCTTGTCTTAGTCTGCAAATGGACATTTTCTCTGAGAAAAAAAAATTTCGTGAACAAATTCGAGGGTTAAATGGTTAAACTTGAGTGTTTTTGACTATCATGTATTTTCTGCAAATTTCTAATAAAATTATAAAAATGATTACTTCTTAACCACTGGGCCAATTTTACAAAACCTTGTCTAAACCATCGTAACAGAAATTTGATTGATAAATTTTTCTGTTGGTCATCTCATTTTGTTTGATTGTGCCAGTGGCCAATAATTGCAGGTGAGCGATACAGGGCCCATGTGACTCTAGTCCTCAGTACCACCTGTATGTATATGTATATATATATATATATATATATATATATATATATATATATATATATATATATTAAAAATCATATGATTAATTTAGCTGTTCCTGGAAGTGAACCCATTGGTTGGTGAATATGAATATGTGTATGAACCCTTATACTGCAAAATACTTTAGTTTTATTTCATTACTTTCCTACTAAATTGCCATGGCATTTTAACCACTTTATAAATAGAGTTAGAATGGCTTTTCACTGATGAACCTATTTAATGTTGGCTAGTCAATTACTGATTCATCCTTTTCTGCTGAATGGTCAATCTGAATTAATTATGCCCTTTATTTTGTATTATTTCCTAATTTGCTGTCTTTGTGAAAGATCAGTGACTGGTTTTGTTTTTCATTTATCTCTTTAAATGTGTCTGAATTCTGGTGTAACTCTATCACCGACAAATCCTGCATATAGGTATATTCGTTAAGAACTTATTCTTTTGAATGTTTTGAAGTTAATTTGACGGGCATGACTGGAAGAATGGCTTCCAGTCAAATTATTTTCTAAGATATTTGACAGTTTTCCGGTATGGTTGTCTTGGAAATGAGATGTGGGGAATTTGTCCCCGAAAGGGTTAAACATCATTTGCATGTTGTTAACTTTTTAACCCTGAAATTGGTCGATAAAATCTAAATATTTTGTCTGAAAGCCCATTTACAGGGCAAGAGAAGACTATTTTTGAAAATGTACCACAGGAATGACTGACTCGGTTACCAAGCCAGGCGTAAAGTTAACCAAATTGACATGGGTAATTCACACAGACCTGCCAATCCCCCAGTTCAAGCAATCAGTAGTTTCAGGTCGAAAAACATGATTTTCCTTAGTTTCACACGCTGTTTCAGTAGTGGATTTTCATTTTCTGTTTGTCCATGTACAAGCCAAGCGAATCTAATTTTGACAATTTGCAATTGGAATGGCTCGTATAATTACTGAGGCAGTCCTTCCATGCTTCCAGCGATAGATTTTCAAAGAGAGCGTTCTCTTAATCTGAATATCCGTGAACATTTTCTATTAACAAATTCAAATTAGGGTTACAGAACTGTTGTGTTGTTTGAACGTTTTAACACTCATATTAGCCAAAAATGGCTTCGGCAGTAGTCTTGAGAAATGTCCATTTGCAGACCAAGAGAAGACTATTTTGTAAAATTTATGACTGGAGTTACTGTGCCAGTCATAAATTTTGAAACAGTCTCTTCGTCTGCAAATGGACATTTTCTATGAAAAAATTTGCAGGTTAGTTTTAAAGTGCCATTTACTATTGTCATTGACTTGTAAACAGGGTTCGTACTGGTCATGGAAAGTCATGGAATTTGAAAATTAGAATTCCAGGCCTGGAAAGTCATGGAAAATCAGCATTTTCTATCATATGTCATGGAAAAGTCATGGAAAATAGCAATCATGAAAAATAAGAGAAATATATTAGGATAAATTTCCGCCGTCACTTCTATATAATAAACCTATGGCAACAGCTTATCAAAACAAGGCTGGATTGGTTGTTACAAGACCCCAAAGTTCAACCATTTTGCAGAATAAATTCGGATTATAATTTAGTAGATACGTCATAAACATAAATCTAAAGATAGTAATTCTTGCAGCTCTTAATTCTTGGAATTTGTTAATTTTGGTCATGAAAAGGCTTGGAATTTCAAACAAGAGTGTACGAACCCTGTGTATAATAAAGCATCAACATGACTATAATTTTGTGACCACTCATTGATGGTTAAAATTTGACATTCATAAAGAAAAAATCTCATTGGGCCTTTCCACTTTATCCATCCATCGTGTGACATCATAATAAACTGTGACATGTAGAATGACATCATAAACAATGACATCATGCTTTGTTGTACGAATTGTATGTCTACTATTTAATAAATATTCTGTTGAATATTTTGAAACTAATTTAACTGGACACTGTTGCTGGCGCGCCCAGTCAAATTAGTCGCAAAATATTTAACGGCTTACCTGTATAGTTCTCTGAAAATTGATAGTCTGGGAGTTCAGAGATCGATCTGAACGTGAGCGAGGTGTGGGTGGAGCTTAGATAGAGATGGGCGGGGCATAGCTAACACTAGAAACTGAAAGGTCCATTGCTGTGATCAATCCTCACCATTAACAATTTCATTGACGAATCCTGGAAAAAGTATATTCTTTATGGTATAAAACTTATTCTGTTGAATATTTTGAAAATTAATTTCACTGTGAGCTGTTGCTTCCACGGTAAAATTAATTTCAAAATATTCAACATTTTCCTTTATGGTGGGTGCCTTGAAAATGAGATACATGTATATGGGGAATTCATTGTTGAAAGCGTTAAAGACTGATCTCTGAATCTCAGACATTTGCAAGCCATTGGACTTTTGTCACATTGACCTCTACTTCCCGTCGACCATGGATAGGATTAACAAAGTGCAGATGCGCCTCTGGATAACAGCATGGATTAATAATAATGAACAATTACCGGAGAGGTAACTAATTGTTCCTTATTATGAATCATCCTGGGATCGGGACCAACTTTTTCGGAAATAGCATGGATTAAGTTTCAAATTTTTAAGTTAGATGTACCTGAATGTTCTATATTTTGTAAAGAATTTAGCTGAAGGTTGCTCCTGCCAATTAACTCTTTGAGTGGTAAATGTTAAGATGGGTTAATATGGATGGGTGGTAAAGATTGCAGAAACGTATTGACATTTGCAAATTCAATGCCCTTTTAGCAACACGAATTATTGATTGATAATATAATCCCCACTTAAAGGCATGCTAATCTCATCTCAAATGTTAGATCGCACTTATGATTTAAAGATTCTCTCCCTATTCATATCCGTGACTGTATCACAATTATTTATCTGCTTTGTAATATTGTGTAAATATTAACCAGTAATCTCCCATTTTGTCACCTCAATCGATAGTGTGTGATGTCATTTAAGTGCCCATTTGTTACATTCTTCATTATGTAATAATCATCTTGTTGAATATTTTGAAACTAATTTGACTGGAAGTTGTTGCTGCTTATGAATGTTTAGTATTAGATAGTGTTGGGAATTGGTACTATTTTTATGATCGATGATTGGTCTTACATAGTAACCGATGATCAATTAATGATTGATCATAACATTTTCTCATTTTTACCCGTTCTGAAATTTTGAATGCAATAATTATTGCGTGTTCATGGATATTTAACATTAAATAATTTAAGAAATAATATGTTGAATATTTTGAAACTAATTTGATTGGAAGCTGTTGCTGCCTTAGGCAGCAACAGCTTCCAGTCAAATAAGTTTCAAAATATTCAAAAGGTTATTGGTATGGTGGTTTTGACATTAGCATACTATTTCAGAGATGTGAGGGTTAATGTCTTAGACTATGGGCTCGTATGGAGTAATACTATGTATTATAGTTGTAAAAATGAAATGAAAATGATGTTGCCAAAAAAAAGAATCATCTGCAGTTTTAATATTATAAATTTAAAAAGTCAAAATCGATTTCTGAAATCATGATCGATCTGTTGGTTGGACATGCAAACTAATCATTCATCGATCAAATCGATTAATTGGAACAACACTAGTATTAGATATGGTGATTTGTTCTTTAATAATAATTACTAACCACACTATTACGCTGTAACCGACCAAAACTAAAGGGTGTTTCACAGTAAGTTCAAGTAATGAATGCTGAAGTAGAATAGTGTTGACAGGCAGCAACTTCTGGAACTAAGGAACTGATGCGTGACATAGTGTTGGACACTGTTATTTCTGCAATAGTCTTTTCTTCTTTCCGTTCGCTGATCATACCGCCAGTCCTGTAAGTGACTATCGACATGATCATAAGCATTAACCCTGTGGCATCGACGGGACGTATTATCGGCTTGAAAAAATGCCGTTGCCAGTCCGACGGGACGTATTATCGACAAGAGACAATTAGACACCGGGAGCGACGGGACGTATTATCGGCTCAAGCTACCACCAGTTTTCGATCGCTAAATACGCAAGCTTTACGGGAGTTTTATCCAATCAAACTTAGCGTTACATTACGGCAGAAGGCTGAATTTTCTAATTCCACTGTTGATTGGTCAATTCACTTTGTTTACAAACTTTTGCGGGAAAATATAAATAGATCTTTGTGAATGAAATAGTTTGCGTAAAAATGTCGAAGATGACGAAGCAATTCCTTTATTTAAGCGAGTACCCGCTAGTACCCGTTTATCCGGATAGATGGAATCGGGTATTATTATTATTATTATCATTATTATTATAGAGCTGCTCAACGATTGGGCAAGCTGGAAAATCTTTATAAACGGCATCCTATACTAGCAGTGTCATATATAATACGGAAATGCGAACGCGACCCGCTCTCGGTAGTTAAGAAGATCGCGAATTTCGTTCGTTATCTTTGTCACGTGATATGATGTTACAGATTATGACAGTTAGTTTAATTTTAATGAAACTTCAGTTTCCACGCTTTTAAATTATTTTATAATGACAATTTGCCATTACTGAATAACTGAAAGCCTCTCAAAATTACTGAACATCCATCATGGTGAAATTATTTTAAATCAATGGTCGAGTGGAGTTTAGGTAATGAGAGACACTTGCCAATAATTTGAAAAAACATCACATATCCCCCCAACTATAATATATATATATATATATATATATATATATATATATATATTATAGTAGGGGGATATGTGTTAGTGGTATGCATGGACGAAAATTCAAAGGCCAGTGGTCTGGAACCTTGAAGGACATATAGCATAGACAATACAATTGTTTTAAAGATATTGACCACTGTGGAGATATGGTTCACATGGGGACAGAACGAGGGTGGGGGGGGGGATTGGGAGATGCCCCCCCCCCCCCCCCCCCCCCCCCGACCCCTTTTTTCCTCTCCCACTGTTTAGACTCCCACCCCACCCAGGTCAAAACACATTCCGACACCCCAGTTATTGCGCTTGATTGTCCTGTCCATTTTTGTCAATCTTACTGGGGTTTGCTGCTGTTCATGTTGCAATGTTATTAATGTATCTATCCTTTTATTTTTCAGCTTGAAACACCATTTGAGAGAAAAATGAAAGCAAATTTAAACTTGATGATTTTTATAAACCCTGTAACACTTAAATTTGCTAAAAAAAATTACATCTCAGTAAATATCCATTTCCAGACATAGAGAATCTGTTTGAAAATTTACCACTCGGTTATTGCGCCAGACATTCCAGTCGTACTTTTTCAAAAATATTCTCATGATCTGCAAATGGCCATTTTGCAAAGTCACTGCTGTAGCCATTTTTGGGCGGCTTGTGTGTTATAGGGGTGAAAATATTTAAATACTGTATTGTGTAAACTACCAGTGCAAATGTCAAATAAAGTTCTCGAAGTGAGAGGGAGAGAGAATCTCATATTAGGTAATCAGACTGGACTATGTATAGTAGATTTGTTGAATATATTGAGTCCAATTTGATTGGAAGCTGCTGCAGCTTTAGGCAACAATAGATTCCAATTAAATATATCACAATATACTCAACAGATTACTTTTTTAGACTTCAGGATCTTTACCCCTGTCCTGCAAGGGGAAGGGGGTATTTATTATATTTGTGTGCGTCCGGTATTGCATCTAAAATATTGATCCTACTGGTTTCAAATTTTAACGCAACAAAGCAACATAACCTAAACAAGGATTTCCCGAAGTTGTCTGTGATATGGACAAAAACCCAGGATCCAGATTGGATACACATTTTAATCTATGGACATCTCGGAAACTACTGGTTAGATTTTGCTCAAATCTTGACAAAGTAGAGGGCCATACACTATGATTTAACAAATTTGGATGTGCTAAAAATTAATTTTAAAACCGCTATGTACATTGTGAGAAAAATGGTAGGGTAGTCTTGGCAGTGGTTTACAATCTCTGATTACTGGTGTTCATAATGTTATCTATCAAGCATCAAGTCCCGACAACACTGTTGTGCTCTAAACCCATGTTCACCACTTTGACCTCGTTACCCCATCCAATCCCTGAGGGCGGAGCCAAATGTAAATGCCCTCTTGCTGCCTTGCACTCCATAATCACATACCAAATTTGTTTGAATTCCAACCACTGATTTTGGAAGAGTTGCATTACACAGAGACTGGAGTGGATTGTTGTGGAAAATATGGATGTCATAAGGGGAAATGATCTGTTAAAGCAGGATTTAAAAATTAACATGAGCCAGAGGATAGTAGAAATTGACTATGACTAGAACAATTTGTAACCGACCAGCCTGATGGTAACAATTTGATATGTCAATGGTCAAGGTGGCCAAAAAATGTCATTGCTGTGATCTTCAGAAATGTAGATATTCAGAGCAAGATAAGACTATTTGTAAAAATGTACCACTAGAATGACTGGCTCGATAACCAAACCAGTCATTCCAGTATTAAAATTTCAAAGATAGTCTTCCCTTGGTCACCAATGAAAATTTCATGGGCTAAAGTAGAATCTAGTAATCCTGCTAGAGACATGTAGTGGCTCATTTGGCCTTAATTTCAATTCATGGAGAGGGTGTGTGAGAGCGATCTTTTGAACACCCACTCTTCCCCCGCAGAAAATTCACAATGGTATGGTAACCCATATCAAATTCCTTTGAATTCCACACAACAGTTTGGGAGGAGTTAGCTAGCGTGATGGACAGTTTTTCGGATATTTGTCCTTTGGACCCCATCCCCTGACCCACAGGGGGCGGAACCAAATCTAAATATGGTCTTACAAAGCTCAATCATGGGTAACCCACATACCAAATTTGGTTGAATTTCACCCACCTGTTTGGGAGGGGATAGCATGATGGGCCTACAGACGGGTAGATGGAGGCGATTATAATACCTCCATTTTTTCAAAACATGGGGATCATGAAAGGACCCAAGGCGATAAGATACAGGTAGGTAATTAATTCAAAATCTTTATACAAAAATGTAAATTTCTTTTGGATTGAGAAATTAGGCTACCACCATCATTGCCCACGGCACATTGTTTCCAGGATTTGTCGGTGAAAGGGTTAAACATAGCAAAGACTGGCATTGACAAGTGGGCATGGCAGAAATTTGCATTTTCTAATAGAGGAATCCACTTTTAGCTCTGCCCCGTCTCTAGGTAAGCTCCATCCATGATTTGCGTGTGTTGGGTTCAGTTTATACACTTTGAATCCTAAATTCCCAATTCCATGATTACTATAGATACAGCTAACCTGTTCAATATTTTGAAGAAAATCTGACTTGGGCCTGGTCAATTATTCAACAGAATGTTTAGTAAATGGCATACAATTCGTACAACTGACAGACTTTACAAAGTGCATGATGGACTTAGCTACGTCATCCAATAGATATTTTGATTGTGACGTCAGCCTATATGTGACGTAATTCATTATGATGTCATATACTAGGGTGACAGATTGGATTCATCTATTATTTAACCCTTTCTCATTTTCACCGACAAATCCCTGAAAAAGTATGACGCTTACAGTATAAAATTTATTCTATTGAATATTTTGAAATTAATTTGACTGAAAGCCATTGCTGCCTAAGGCAATTTGCAGTCAAACTAATTTTAAAATATTCACCAGTTTTCCTTTATGGTATCATTAAAATGAGGTATGCGGAATTCAACGGAAAAAGGGTTAATCTTACCTTGCTCGTGTGCAGATTTATGTTGTATATTTCACTGCCGTCGAATCATATTTGCGTCATTCTTGGCTGATTCATTGCGATGGATGGAGCCTAGTGTATACGGTGTCTCCGAATTCATAATCATATCAGTAATTCACATTAACAATTTTGATTGAATTCCACCAAAAGCTTTTGGAGATGGATGGATAGACAGATGAATGGAGGCAATTGCAATATCCCAGCAGTCTTATTTTACACAGATCAACAAATTTATCTCTTTATAAAATCCATGTTTGGAAATCCATCACCCCAATTAGCAGAAGAGTCTCTGATGTTTTTAAGCCATTGTCCGCTCACCTTAAGAAAATAGGAACAAGAAGTTAGAAATAGGCAAATTCTAAGAGTTATATTAAGACTTTAACAATCAAATTTGTTCATGAAAATTTCCATTTTCTCATAGACAATGCCCATATGCAGACCAAGAGCCAGTCATTCCAGTGATACAGTTTAAAAAATAATGTTACTTTGGTCGGAAAATTGGCATTTTCCTAGACAACTGCAGCAGTTTTGGTTAACAATATACATGTACGGCGCAGGGTCATAGGGATATACTGGTAAGCACTATGACCCGACAACGGCTGTTATGGTCATACACGGCCCTCAGATTTTAGCGCAGAAATGAGTAATATAATAAATGGTGGGCATATATAGTCCAAAAAGGGAGTATGACTACTAGTTACTGGATTAACCTTTTCAATCGACAAGAGTGAATAATAAATTTGTTACAAATGTTTCTAAATTCTGTTGAATATTTTGAAACTAATTTGACTGGAAGCTGGCTAAGGCAGCACCAGCTTCAAACTGGATTCAAAATATTCAACATCTTACCTTTATAATGACTGTAAACGTGAAATTCTGGAATTTCAGGTTCAAATGTGATAATTGTTTTTAATTTTGGGCACACTTCCATGATAGGGCAAGTTTGTTTCAGGGCCCCGGTTCTCTATGTCTTTGATCAGAGGATACTGGCCACATAGTAAATGGTGATAGAATGTTTGTAACAAGGGCAATAGTGAATTATTTGTTTTCTAAGGAATAATTTGTGAGTTCCAATCATCAATGATTGTTAGGCAATGTGGTGTTACTTCCCAAGTTTTCAGTTACTCAACGACTAATTTAACCGAGAAAGTTATAGATTGTGGTAAGAAAGCAGCAGAACCAATAATATATAAATCCATTCGTTTACCTCTGGTCGCCAAATAACAATAAGGTTATAAACAGTCCGATAATCTCAATCATCGATGCATGTCTTTGTTTACAATTTCCAAGAAAACTTACTCTCAAATTACTAGCATTAATTACGCCGAGTTGAGATGCGAAAACTGTCAAATATATCGGCATCCCACTTCCCGATTGTCAATATGGTTAATCTAGTCATCTGTCTACTTTTTAGTTTGTGGCGTACAAGAAATATGCATAGATTGACATATTTGAACATACAACTATTTTCCAAAACAGCTGATCGTGTCGCCATCTTGCCGGAAAAATTAATATTCATGACTTCCCGACCAATCAGACGCGTCAATCTTATAGCGCGTGATACGGCGATGCCAATAACGGGTAATGAGCGTGGTACTCGTATATTAGATACGGGTACGATTCTACAAATTCCTGTCGTTCTCTCGCGATCTATCACGGTAAACGATTCCTATTGGAGACGCCGCTACTAAAAAATGTCGGATGCTATAGAATCTTAGTGTAAAACATTTGCGTTCGCTTCTTAAATTGCTGATTGCAACCAGCAATGCTACATAGCATAAAATTTGCCATTTATTCGTTGTCAACGCTGAGAAACCCTGGTATGTGTTCGGTTATGTATAAAGGAATTATTCAACATTGAATAAGGCCTCCCCCCAAAATCATGACCGGAATTTCTCGAAATGTTACGGTACCATGACATAATATGATTGTCATTTTCACATCTTATCGGATGAAAACCTTCACGAAACTTTGGTATCTGTTAGTTATAATACCATTGTGATTAAATTTATCAATGGCATTTGTAAAATTTTAAAAAAATTCGATAAACTTTGCAAAAATAGACCAATGTATTTATCCTACAAGGTGTGGCCATTTTGAGAGGCACGTTGACTAACTAAAATATATTTTATTCATACAAATTTTATATGTACTTAAAGGTATTTTATTGCCCTTTCTAATGATATATAGTTTTATATATAGTGATCTGTTACTTTGCCAAAAATAGTTAATATAGTTGGCATGGTAGCACTATGCCGCTATCACGCCACTACCGCTTATAGGCTAGGTTTCTTAGCAAGTTTCTAGCTTTTGGCTGTAGGGTTTCTAGCACTTCTTTGTAAATTCTTGGTAGGGCCCAGAGGGTTAAGTGCGTGGATCCATGGTTTATTAGAGTACGCCGTGCGGCCTGGAACCTCCGTCTTCAACACTCTAGGTTTCTGTCATGGTTACCTCACCCTTACCTCCTTTAGTCGCCTCTTACGACACGCAGAGGATACGGAAGGTGTATTCTAAGCCCCACCCACAGGGCATCTGCAATAGTTATTTCCAGGCCTGCAACATCTCCATTCTCTAAGCCGGTTAAAACTGATACCGCGAAAATTCAACTCGGTTTTCCGGTACAAATTCTTCGCGCCTTACAACTATGTTTAATGTATACCTCAAAAACATCACCGTGGAAGTGAAATTGTTTAATTGGAGCGCCTAAATATAGCGTATCCTTTTATAAAGATCATTTATTATATTAAAATTAATCCAGAATTTAACATAAGATGTCTTCGCGAAAAATATAAATCGGGTGATTTGCCTCCGATCGCAAAAAGAAGTTTATTCAGAGCGAGTACACGGATATCATATAAATATTCTATATTATCATTACACGATGGTAACTGAATATTGTACTTTGGGTCTGATCTGAATATTGGGTACCCATTTGATAACAAACTCCTGTTAGTGTATAAGATCTCGCGAGTACACAGGGCCATATATATGATAACTTGAATATGAATATTTTTAAATTGATCTGACTGAGCAGTTGCTGGCGTATATAAACCGTAATAACAGCTTCCAGTTAAATTTGTTTCGAAATTTTCTTAGCAAAATACATCTTTCATTCATAATAATACAAGCTAGCCATAATGTGCCTCTGCAGTGGTCTTGAGGGATGTCCATTTGCAGACTGACCAAGAGAAGACTATTTTTGTCGCGCCCATAGCGAAGTGGAAGATCTCGACATAATGATTCAAATGACGTCCGATGTGACAAGAATTAGGTAAATGTTAGCTTTTTAATGGACATTAAATAAAACTGATCTATACCAGCATTGCATCCGGTCTCCATCATAACTGAAATGATTTAAAAAATTTTGCCACACTTACCGTTTTACGTGGTTTGAACTATGATCCCAATGAAACTACTTTGTTATATACTGAGCCAAAAAAGTTTAGCAACAGTGAAGTTTGGTTTGTTGTGTTAAAACTATGCGTCCATTTATAACCAAATTTGCGGGCATGCTTCGTCAATGTCATGTCTCGCTGATCATGAAGAAATGCAAATCATTTCTTGCATTTCCTGGCCGCACACTTACTGCATGTGAAAATGCATTTTTCATGCACTGGCCCACATTGGCGGGTAGCGAAGGCAAAAATTCATCATATTGCAAAAGCAGATAACGAATGTTAGCCGAAAACGCTTAAAAGTTTACCCTACCGAACGTGGGCCGCCGCTCATGGCTACCCGAAAATCAGCGCCATGAAGCAACGGGAAGACTCGCTGCTGGGCAAAGCGTTCGCGCTGTTGCTCGACATTTTAATGTTCACGCCTCAACCATTTCCCGTCTCCGCCAATGTGAGCAGAAAACTGGACATGTTAATTACCGACCACGATCTGGCAAACTGAGAGCAACAACACCACGAGAAGACCGCTACTTAGTGATGTCATCACGACGTCACAGGTTTGAGACTGCGTCACGGCTGTCCCGTAATTTGCACACCGCTACCGGCACTACAGTGCATGCACAAACTGTGCGAAACAGACTCCATGATGCTGGGCTGCATGCCTGTCGTTCACTTGTTGCTGTTCCGCTTACAGAGCGTCACATCGAGAATCGGTTTGCATGTACAAGAACAGATCAGCGATGGCGTGCTCAACAATGGAGCCACGTTTTGTTCAGTGATGAGTCAAGGTTTTGTGTGGATGTGGCGGATGGTAGGCAACGGGTTTGGCGACGTTTAGGAGAACGGTATGATGCAGCCAACATCATTCAGCACGACAGATTCGGTGGCGGCAGTGTCATAGTGTGGGCTGGAATCCATGAAAATGGCAAAACAGATCTTATTGTGATTCGCGGAAATTTAACGGCTCAACATTACTGTGAAGAAGTTGTCGCCCCTGTTGTCATCCCTTTAATGCAGCATCATGCAGACTTTATGTTCCAGCAAGACAACGCCCGTCCTCATTCAGCTAGGGTCACCAGTGATTTCCTTGAGGCTAACAACGTTTCGGTGTTGGACTGGCCAGCGTGATCACCGGACCTGTCTCCTATCGAACATGTGTGGGACATTCTTGGCCATATGGTGCGTGAGAACCATCCACATCTTCACAACGTGCAAGAGCTGGAAGCTGCACTGCTCCAGAAATGGGATGCGATTCCTCTTCGTGACATCAGGTGCTTAATTCGAAGCATGAGAAAGCGATGTACAGCGGTGGTTAATGCGCACGGAGGTCACTACCGGTATTGACAGCTCAGTGTCATTATTTAAATTGGACCCTTCCGTTGAATGATGCCATGTTAAAGGCGCGATGCTAGCATTACAGTAACAAGAGACTGTTGTTCAAATTGGAAAATGACCTATCAATTAAATAATGTATTTGAATCAATTTATTGTTTTTGTTAAATAACATTTATACAGTAATATTCTCAGTGTTGCTAAACTTTTTTGGTTCAGTATATATATATATATATATATATATATATATAGAGGGCTCGATTTTAACACTAACCTGTTAACCCGAGGAGAGTAGAATTTTATATGCGTTGGTAAAACGACACCTGCACTAACCCGAAAAGAGGAAATAGGTGTGTTATAATGTCATTATATTCAGTACCCACGAAAAATTGACAAAAGAACAGATTTTCTGCTACCTTCAATGCTTTATTGAATATTTTGAAATTAATTTGTCCGGAAAGCCGTTGCTGCCTTAGGCAGCAACGGCTTTCCGCACAAATTAATTTCAAATATTCGACAGCTTCTCTATATGGTTGCCTTGGAAATGAGTTTTATAGGGATCCATCAGTGAATGGATTAAAGAAGTGATCAGCTTACAAACATTGGGTTAGTGAAATTTGCTGCGAGATAGTAAAATGAAGGATGCATTATCCCGTCTGGATTAGTAAAAAAATCCTTAAAATCTACCCCTGTATCATTACATTAAATGTCCAGCAAAATTACAATGAATTTAAAGTGTTTTTCCATACTTTTACATGGTTTGCACTTAGTTTATCTCTGTGTGATTTGACTCCTTTTCAAGAATTAGAATAATGTTAGTTTTCATTAGACATTTAATTTGGCTGGGGTGGGGGTGGGTGTACTATTTTAAGAAATCTGTGTTTTGCAACACTCCTACATGTGATGTATGATACATGTATGCTGATAAACTAAAGGGTAGACAGGCGGAACGCAGTACATCTAGTTGAAAATTTACCGCTGGTATGAATGGCTCGATAATTGATCGGCACACTAGTCATTACAGTGGTAAATTAAAAAAGTATTCTCCTGACCTGCAAATCGATATTCAATATAGAAATATTTTTAATTTCTTGGCTGACCTCAAGTGAAACTACTGAAAATTCATAGTCACTGAATGTGATTTTTATGCCCCTACCGAACATCTGTGTTTGTTCACGTGACATTGCTGATCCCCTGTATCTGGTGTAGGCAGGTCTGGCAGGAGGAGATCGGTAAATGGTTGAATCTTATCTCTTGAGGCATAATCAGACAGTGAATTATTGCTTTGCAAACACATAATGATGCTATTCCGACACATGGCAAGAGCACACTGTCACTTTTAGCTGAGCGGATCATGGAGACCATTGTCTCCCTAAAATTTCAGTAAATCCTAATTTCAAATTGATTAGACAGTTGAAAACATTTTGGGCTAATTTTAGTGGAAGTTTCAAAATAGTCAACATAGTATTTGTACATCTTAATTTATTAAATATCAATCGGGTCTTGAGAATATTGTTGGAATGGTATCTTAGTGCGCTACAAGCGCAATGTTTTGTCAAATGATGTATTGATCTTCAGTCATGAACATTAGCGAAGCATGTAATATTTTAATGGCATTAGCGTCAAGTCCAAAGATAGTTTTGTAGGAAGCAGGGCATAATTTATCTGGTAGCGCATCTAAATTTGGTACACATTTAGGTAGTTGCTATACATTCTGCAACATTCAAAGCTGTATTTGTACATGATTGCAAGTTGCAACTTATCATTATATATCTAACAGTGTTCCTCATGACACCTGGATTTTAGCAATGCCTGGGACCCCTTACTCTGAAATTTGGGAATCCCAAGCCCAAAGCTGGGGGTCCCAAGCCTGAAATTGTGGGGGTGGGGCAATTTTGATGAAGTAAACCTTCGATGCCTAAAACAAGACGATAATCTATAAACTTACAATTATTTATTCGAATCACATTCATATCACTGCTAACTAATATAGTATACGGGGTACTTATTAGTCCCATACCGGTAAAACCGGGGACTATAGATTTGCACTCCATCTGTCCATTCGTCTGTCTGTCCATCTGTCGCAGTTGGTTTTCCGCACTTTTTTCGCAGTCCTTCAAGGTATTCAACTGAGAATTGGTATATTCCTTTGTTATGAGAAGTTACAGACCAAGTTCGAGTTACAGGTGTATGCATCAATTTTTGATGGAGTTATGCCCCCTTTTGACTTAAGAAATTCGAAAAATATCAGCTTTCCGCACTTTTTTCGCACACCTTCAAGATATTTAAGTGAAGATCGGTGCATCGCTTTAGCATAAGTTACAGAGCAACAGTGATATAGTAATATAGTATCATATCATAGAATACTATCTTACTTTAAAATAAAAATCGCTGTTTTAACTACATTAGGCAACAAAGCTATGTCATATGAATATGCTTCGAATAAATACATTAAAATTTTATCATCCTGTTTCTACCTTTGTGTTTTACTCATTTGCGAGTTGCTCTGGTATATGGGAGGGATTTCCAAAATGAAATGAAGAGAACCTGTCGGGAATCTCACTCTTTTTGCAAATAGTAACATGGCATTTCTGCTTATGACAATAAAATAGCTGTCTTTTTGTTGTTCCGTAGATCTTAGAGGCCAGAGGGTTGATACAGAGTGTTGTGCTGCAACACTTGTTTGTAAATAAGAGTTTCACATATTATTGGGCTACGGGGGAATCCCCAGAGGATGTTTGATCTTTCATAAACAGTTGCTTTCGCATTTTACTTTATACAAACCACCAAAGCAGCGAGATCTGCCCAATAGCGAGATTACAGGAAAATATATGATCAACAAAGGAATGGCACACTCGCCGATGCTTAAAAACATGCCCTGTATTTTAGACGGCAAACACAGTAAGATATCTAGTGGGCACGATAAAATCATGTTATTCTAACTCCAACAGGCTCTTTCAGCATGCATCGCGTGAGACATTCTGAGTTAGCAAGGAGCCTTACCGAGTAGTTCGCGAGTTCTGGGTTCAGTATAGCAAGTTCCCAGTTCCTGATTCTCAGTATTACACGAAGCGCGGAACAAAATTGATCGGAATCACTGACGAAAATTACCGAGTGGTAGCTGGTTCCTGATACTAACTGCTTGCGAAAAGCGTTTAACTGGGAACCGATTGATGAAGTGTCGATAATTATCCGGACAAATACAAATGGTGGCAATTCATACAAAATTCCCAGAAGCTATAGAAACTTGCGATGCATCCCTCGGGACGCATAAAGTCCAACTTTGTGTCTCAGGACAGATTTTATGCATCTAGACTTGCAAAAGGACGCAAATGAGGAACACTGGATTATAAGTTCTATCATTAACCCTTTCAACGACAAATCCCTGAAAAACTAAATTCTTTGAAATGTATAACATATTCTGTTGAATAGTTTGAAATTAATATAACTGGAAGCCATTGCTGCCTAAGCCTTCCTGTCATATTAATTTCAAAATATTTAACAGCTTTCCTGTCTGTTTGCTCAGAGATTGAGATTAGAGGTAGTGTAGCGTGAAAATGTCTATATTTGTACCAGGTCGGTACTTTCACCGACGCATTTAAATAGGATGGTAAAATCGAGTTCCTATCTGAGTAGCTACGAGAGTGACAGCTGAAACTCACCCAATGGCCGATGCTATGATCTAAATTTCCGTTGTGAAGAGAAAACTAGGTTCGGATTGACTAACTTCACGTCCTAACCAATAAAAATGTAGGAAGAAGAGTTATAAAGTTTTCTAGAAGAAAATTGTGAACATGTGCACGATCATGCGCAGTTGGCACAGTTGGCAGTGTGTTCTTTTTTCGATAATTTTCATTCCCGA
Source organism: Chaetoderma sp. LZ-2023a (assembly GCA_034401795.1). NCBI lineage: Eukaryota > Metazoa > Mollusca > Caudofoveata > Chaetodermatida > Chaetodermatidae > Chaetoderma > Chaetoderma sp. LZ-2023a. The sequence goes on along the minus strand of CM067375.1, from coordinate 34,170,666 downwards.
TAGAAGAGTTTTTTTTAGAAGAAAACTGAACTTTGTGATCGATCGCATTTTACTAGCCAATCAAAATGTAAGAGGAGCATAACTAGAAGAAAGCATCTAGAACATTGTGCAAAAATAAATATCTTGCAACAATGTATGCTAGCGATATTTTTGATATACATATATATGGCTTGCTAAAGTTGTGGTGCTTTAAATAAATAAGACTGACTTTGGGTGGAATTAAGTATCAGTAGATACATTTAATATAAGTTAATCAGGGGTCGACTTAAGCATTGTCCCGGGGCCAGTGGCTTTTACATCGGGCTAGTTAAAAATTCAATAAACCAGTCCGGCGGGGGAGTTAAAATTTCCACACAGTAAATCTTCTAAGCATAACAGGCATGCGCATATATGTGCGTTCAGAACGATAGCGTTTTTGCAATACTGCTTTGGCAATATAAACCTAGCGAAACGACCGGAGGTGGCATTTCTGACCGATAACACATCGCGATTAATGGTAAACCACGTCCAAAATCGTAGCGGTTTACAGGCTACTGCATTGATTAAATAGACAAGTACGGTGCATCTTGACCACGATATATTTCATAGCAAAATTTAAATTTGCAAAAACGTGTGAAGCTTTCATGCCAGTTATATTCCTGTCAGGCTAGCCACTTTTGAACTTTGCTAGCCCGATTGGCGAGTAAACTTTAAAAGTTAAGTCGACCCCCGAGTTAAACCAACGAGGACGAAATAAATACGTTTGGTGCATTTGAAATTTGCTAGTCAACGAAATACGAAATATGGTATCCTTGAATTTTTCACGACCCCCAAATAAATTATCGATATCGTATTGTATTGTAGGTTCATAATTCGCGGGCTCCGTGCTCACCCCTAATTCAGATACATGGAATTTATCAGTGAACAAGTTATTTGCTATACATTTTTGCCTACGACTACAATTTATAATTTGCCTAGCAATACATGCTACGCAAATATCCAATTCTAAATCATGTCCTAAGGAAGTGACAATAAAAGATACAGGCTGATGGTCATTTTAAGAGCAATGTTGCGGTCAATGCAACTGGTTTATCAGATCCTTGTTACAAATTTTTCAATTGCGATTTCACTGATTTATATGAGATACATGTAGTTTGGCTCCAACCAAACGCATCTGTTTTGTTGAGACACTTGTACATTGTACCTTTGTAAGACATATTTTGGTTAATATTTTAGACCTCAAATTTGTTAAAGCAAATTTCAGTTTTCTCAGAAAATGTCGACATATATTTGCAGACAAAGCGAAGGTTATTTTTCAAAATTTATCGACCCAGTTATACGAGAGGAATAATGACATCAGAGTGGTAAGGGTTATAGGGTTAATATCTTTGGACCAGAAAGGCAGCATGCTTAGTCAGCATTGTCTTCCAGCCAAATCATTTTCAGAGTTTTCTGATATCATATGGTTCCTGGCTGGACTCTCAATGTCTATAATGGCCAGACACCCATCAACATGATTAATGGTTAGCCCAGCCAAAACCAGCCTTTGCAGTGGTCATGAGAAACGCTCAGGCCACGAAAATTACACGTTCCTGCAGTCCGATGAAAGCACCTTTTAATGCAGCGCAACCAAATTTTAACACATTGGTTGCCCTGGGGGACAACCTAGATAAGTTGTTACTTTCAAGGCCTGTATATGTACTCATTGTGATTAATTATTTTATTTAGTCTTTACCACTTCACACTCATATTTGTTCAAATATAATTAAAATTTTCTCATAGAAAATGTCCATTTGCAGAGCAAGAGAAGACTTTTAAGATTTACCACTGGAATGACTGGCTCAGTTACTGAGCCAGGCATTCCAGTGGTAAGTCTTCAAAAATAGTCTTCTTGATCTGAAAATGAACATTTCTCAATGCCACTACAGAAGCCATTTTTGGCTGATATGAGGGATAAAGGGTTACTGTAATGCTTGAGTTGGGGGCAACAAAGTTTTTTTTGTAATTTTTTATTCATGCAGCCCATTATCAGGCCGAGATATAAATACTTTTGGAATTTTGGCACTGTGGTAAATTGTAAAAAAAAATTGCTCTTCGTCTGCAAATGGACATTTCGCAAGACCACTGCAGAAGCTGTCTTTCCCAGCTTTAGGTTTAGAGTGTTTTAAAATATACATTTATGCTGACTACTGGTATTGGCTAATATCATTTTGTCCTGCTGCCATATATGCGTCATTCAAGTGTTCAAATGCCAGCGATGCACTATTTTCTATCTAAAATCTAACAGCGACCTCACTCATGAATGACAGAGTAATATTAGCTGCAGCTGTTGTTGTTGTCTTGAGCGCTGCTGGAGTAAAGGGATGGGTGAATCTCTAAAGGGGGTTTGGGGGCGGGGGTTGCTGGTTTTGTGAGATTGATTATACAATTATACATTTCTAGTGCATATAATACAGGCTTGAATGTTAGTCACATGTGTGACAGTCATAGATAGCCCACATAATTCGATTATATTTAGTGGCATACTGTGCTCAATACTGTAAATATGTCGGAATTGTTTTGAAATGTATACAGTTGAACGTTTTTGTCACACTTAACCGTTTCACTGATGAATTCCCCCTATATCTCATTGTAAATGCTGCCATCCAGGAAAATTGTTGAATATTTTGAAATTAATTTAACTGGAAGCCGATGCTGCCATATGCAGCAATGTCTTCCAGTCAAATTAATTTCAAAATATTCAACAATAATTTTTTTTATCGTAACGAATTTACTTTTTCAGGGAGCTGTCGGTGAAAGGGTTAATGTCTTTGTCTATGAAATTTTTTGAAACCAATTGGATTAGGAGCTATTACTGGCCAATTTTACATGGAGTCCATGTACAGGCCAAGAGAATCCAATTTTTTAATATTTACGACTTGGCTGACTGGCTCGATAACCCAGCCAGTCATTCCGGTGATAAATTTTCAAAAATTGTATTCTCTTGGCCAGTAAATGGACATTCAATAAGAACATCAACATTTTCTTGACCAAATTTTGACCCTTAAAGGGGTTAGATGCGAGAATCTAGTATTTGGTTAATGATTAATCATGGATGAATTAACCTTTTAACACTCAAATTTGTTTAAGAAAATTTCAATTTTCTCCTTTAAAAATGTCAATTTGCAGACCGAGAGAAGGCTATTTTTGAAAATTTACAACTGGAATGACTGGCTCGGTTATCAAGCCAGTCATTCCAGTGGTCAATTTTCAGAAATAGTCTTCGCTTCGCCGGCAAGTGGACATTTCTCGAGTCCACTGCAGAAGCCGTTTTTGGCTGATATGAGTGTTAAATGGTTAAGAGATCAAAGTTTAATATGGACAGGATTAGGTGGAATGTAATGGAGTGTTCCAGTTTCTCAGTCAATCATATGATGTCATAATCAACTACATGATGTGTAGGATGATGTCATAATCAATTAAGTGACGTGTAGGATGATGTCATAATCAATTACGTCGTGAGTGACTTAGCTTTCATGACATAACTAAGTTCGCTAGTGTCGCTTCTATCTACGATGTGAAATAAACCGCATTGTTTTGATTTAACTAGAAATACTGGCCATTTGCCAAGCGAGTTTATGTTGATTATCTGCCACCCAGTACTTTGTTCTTTAACCCTTAAATTTGTTCCAAAAAAATTCAAATTTTCTCATGAGAAATGCCCATTTGCAGACTAAGAGAAGACTATTTTTGAAAATTTACCACTTGAATGACTGGCTTGTCACTCCAGTGGTAAATTTTCAAAAATAGTCTTCTCTTGGTCTGCAAATGGACATTTCTCAAAACCACTGCAGAAGCCGTTTTTGACTGATATGGGTGTTAAAAGGTTAATTGATTTCTTAATCAGCAATAGGCAGGCTTAGGTCATATGAAACCATTATTGGTCAAATGAAGATGATTGGTCGATTTGGTCAGTGGCCTTCTTGAATTTTGCGCTATCTTTAGAAACGCGTAAGGTAAAGAAGATCTTTGATAAAACTACTTCGCTGGTTGACTGAAAATCAAGAAACCTCATCTAGTCTATCTTAGAGACAGAATGACTGGCACCCAAAGATAAACATATGCACAATGACAATAGCTATGACGAGAATGTCAGTAGGGCATATTAGGGCTGCAACGATTCCCTAAATTACGTTGCGATATGTATCACGATGTGTGTGTCACGATACATATCACGATACTTAACAAACAATGCGTAAAAACCTATTTAAACAAACAAAGTATGTAATTAACAGAAGAACAGTGGGATGAATCCGAAACTATAAATAAAATGCAAATATTAACAATAACTCTTTCGGCCGTAAATTCCATGTATCTCAATTTCACGGCAACGATACAGGAAAGCTGAACATACATATTTTGAAATTTCATAATATTCAGCAAAATATACTTTACCTTGAAAGGAATTGACTTTTTCAGTGATTTGAAAGGGTTAAGTTTTCTACCATAAAGCCACCTGGTAAACCAAAGTGCTTGGAGGTAAACTGTTTTATTAGTGTTTCTAAGTATCACGGTACGCAGTTAAGTGTACAGTGTATCGCAGTATGCTTACTGTATCGCAGTATGCTTACTGTATCGTGATATCACATTACACGATAAATCATTGCAGCCCGAGGGCATATATAACCCTCATTGACAAATCACTGAGAGTCAATTCCTTAGGATTTATAGCATAATCTGTTTAATGTTTTGAGATTAATATGATTGGAAGATTTGGATGTTGTCCCACTTAAGATCATCTAGGGCAAGAGCTGAACAAAGTTTATTTGCAGCAGCTCGATTGACCAAATCTTCCGAATCGCTGAATGGATTTGCCTGAAATTTGGAAAGTATGATTAGGGATTAAGGGGCATTCAAAGGCAGCTAGAACATAAAAAAAGATGGCCACCATCGACCAATCAGTTTTCAGCGTTTTGGCGGGTGCAAGATGTGACTTGACACTCTTGAATCTGATTCATGGATAAGTTTGTTTCAATGAAGCTGTTTTGTAAATTTGCTTGGCAGCCAGTCATCTTGGCTTTTCTGCTATTTTCCATTTACCATTTGTGCTTTTAAAACAGACTTCTCAGTTCCGTGTTCAATTCTTTAACCCTTACCACTCTGATGTCAATGGTCTATCTTTTACTGTGTCAGTAGCAAAGAAACTGGTGTACATTTTTCAACAATTTTTGTGGACGATGTTGCTGTCTATGACAGCACCATCTTCCACCAAATTCGTTGAAAAATGAACACCAGTTCATCTTTTAATTTAATTTGAAAATTACAAATTTTGACTCCAGGGTGGTAAGGGTTATTTGTAGGCCTTTCTATATCCGGTAGCCATCCTGGATTTTCCGGAAGTCCACCGGAAATCATATATAATAGCTTTATATACAAAGCTCATTAGTCAGTGTTCCGGGTGAACGATGCAGGCACCATGCATCACTTGTTTTCTCAGCGTACTTGAATGATGAACATATTTTTCAGAATTTTTGTCTTTATTACAAGAAAATTACGTAACTCTAACACTTGAATTAATTTTCTCAAGAAAATTTCAAATTTCTCATAGATGTACATTTGCAGATCAAGAGACGACTTTTGAGAATTTACCACTGGAGTGACTGGCTCGGATATCGAGCCAGTCATTCCAGTGGAAGATTTTCAAAAATAGTCTCCTTGATCTGCTAATGAACATTTCTCAAGACCGCTGCATAAGCCGTTTTTGGCTGATATGAGGGTTAAAGGGTTGAATACCCATTCTATTCCTATGTTTATTGTGTAAATCATTGTCATAATTATGAGGCTTCCCTTGCCCTTTGAAACCTATCCTACAATATCAGAGGAAATGACACATGCCACACCCCCCTCAATATCATCCATAATACCGGATCTGTATACATGAAGTCATGGGATTAATGTTTTGTAACAATGAACCATACATTCTGTATACTTGGAATTCTTTTGCGATGTAAGCTCCACATTATGTTGAATATTTTGAAACCTATTTGACTGCAATTGTTTCCAGTCAAATCCATTTCAGAATAATCAACAGCTGTAACGTAACTTGGCATGAGGTCAAGATATTACTTGTGATTTCAGGGATGATTGAGTTAATCACATTTATGTAATAGATGTTATTTATATTTTTATTGTTATTTTGAAACTGCTTTAAGGGGGGGGGGGGGGGTGGGGTGAACTGCTTGAGTGACAGGCTGACAGCCTTCACTCTAATTTTTTAATCTTTTAATGATCAGGCATGCCAACACTGACCTCCGAAGTTAGATAGACGTCCAGAAATGATAATTTACTGGCCAAAAGAAGACTATTTTTGAAAAATTACCAATGGAATGTGTGCTCGATGAGTATTAAAGCCAGTTATTCCAATCGTGAACTTAAAAAAATACTCTTCTCTTGACTTGAAAAAGCTAATATTTTTACTTTCTTTACTCGTTTTGAGCATTAATGTTTCAATCCTCAAATTTGTTCAAGAAAATTAAAATTTTCTTATATAAAATATCCGTTTGCAGGCCAAGAGAAGATTATCTTTGAAAATTTACCACTGAAATGACTGGCTCAATTATTGAGCCAGTCATTCCAGTGGTGAATTAAAAAAATAGTCTTCTTGGTCAGCAAATGGACATTTCTCAAGGGCGTTTAAATGGCCAGCCTGAGTGTTAAAGGGCTGAACTGTAAATGCAACATATTAACCCTTTACTGATCAGGGCTTGTCAAGATAAAATCAAATGTTTTACTTACATGTAGTCAATTTCCATTTGGTGGCCAACAGAAGGCTATTTTTTAAAATTTACCGCAGGAATAACTGGCCCAGTTATCGAGGCAGGCATTCTAGTGGTAAAATTAAGAAAATTGCCTTCCCTTTGCTGGCAAATGGCCAGGCTTCAAAACCATTGCAAGGGATGGTTTGACCGGCTTGACCAGTAAAGGGTTAAATTCTGTTCTTCGCTGACATGGTTAGTTCAAGTGGTATTGACTGGCATATAATATGATGAATGCGGCTTCAGAGCGAATAGATACGTATATTGTTAGCCTCTAGATATTCTATTCCAAACTAATAGTATGGATCATATAACCAGATCAGTGTTTAAAACCAATCCCTGGATGAGCAATCAGTATTGACTCGCCACGTCTTCAGGATCAAGCTGACACATTTTAGTCCTTTTATTGACAAGTGGCTTTGAGAAAAATGTCCTTTTACCGTAAACCAAGAGAAAAGTATATTTTCTGAAATTGTGTCACTGGAATGACTGGTTCGAAAAGCAGCCATTTCGGTAGTAAATTTTCAAAAATTTTCTTTTTTCCCATTGCAAATGAACAGTCACTGAGCACAGATTTCAATCTTTTTTTTTACAGATCTTGGCTGTGAAAGAGTTAAGATAACAAGTCCCATTTGAATGGACCTTCCATTTTTAGCTATGCCCCGCCCATCACTAGCTAAGCTCCACCCACACCTCGCCTTGTTGGGATTGAATGATCCCCAAATGCCCTAGCTATCAATTTCCTTAAAACTATACAGGCAAATTAGTTTCAAATTATTCAACAGAATATTTATTAAATAGTAAAAGCAAACAATTTGTACAACAACGCATAGACCGTCTTCAAATATGCGTTCGTGACATACTTATCGACGTCATTCATTACGTCATTCACTATGATGTCATTCTACACATCACGTGGTTTATTATGACGTCATATGATGGGTGGGTACTCTGGAAAGGTGAATTCATGTATAAGGAAAGAATTCTGATGTCTTTATTTCATTTTGTGTTTGTTTGCCAGCTTGACTCAAGCCTGTTTGAATTGGCTGGTATTCATGTATAATGTATGTTCTGCTTCATTGATCCAGGTCAATATTCTGAGTGACTGTAGTCCACTACTACACACATACATGTATGAACTTATGGGATGAGCTTGTGAATTCACAGCCTCTCTTTCTCATCATCTGCTAAAATTTAACTCTTTAATCCTCAACTTTATTCAATAAAATTTAAATTTTCTCATAGAAAATGTTAATTTGCAGACCAAGTGTTATTTTTGAAAACTGGACTGACTGGCTCCGTAACCTTATCAAAAATAGTCTTCTCTTTTTCTGCAATTGGACATTTCTCTAAAGCACTGCAGGTCAGGGTTTTTTGGTGAGTTAGTATTAAGGGGTTGGAGCTTATCCAGGCCATTATGTAGTTGATGGTGGTCTAGTACCTATATATAAACTTTAACCCTTTAGCTCTCAAATTTGTTCAAGAAAATTGGAATTACGCATAGAAAATGTCCAGTTGCAGAGAAACGAAAAGTATTTTTGAAAATTTACCACGGGAATGACTGGCTCGATAACTGAGCCAGTCATTCCAGTGGTAAAGTCTAAAAAATAGTCTTCTCTTGGTCTACAAATGGACATTTCTTAAACCCACTGCAGAAGCCATTTTGGGCTGATATGAGTGTTAAAGAGTTGATGGTTGGTTGAGCCAGGATAAACAGACATTTGGCATGCCTCTCTTTCTTTGATAACTGGTATATATTTATTTTGTATTTTCCCGAAAGAAGTCTTCATTCTGTCAGTTTGTTTACAGTTATGCTTGCTTTTATTTTGGCGCATTAATGGACATACAAGTTTCAGTCCTTACATTATGGTACCTGTATGCCAGTTGAAAGTAACAAATTTATCTGTTATCTGAGCAGGTGTTTAGGGGTGTGCAGTGTCAAGGTAGGACGTGTCACTGTCCTCCATAGTCTTTCCAATATAGACAGTCACTTGTATATATTTAAATGAGACATTAACCTTTTAACCCTTTTTGTTCAAAAATATTTTATTTTCTCAGAAAATGTCCAAGGGAAGATTGTTTTTGAAAATTTACCACTGGAATGACTTGCTCGGTTATTGAGCCAGTCATCTCAGTAGTAAATTTTCAAAAACAATCTTCTTGGTCTGCAAATGGACATTTCTCGAGGCCACCGCAGAAGCTATTTTGGCTGATATGAGTGTGAAAGGCTTAAAAAATGCCTAATATTAGAAACTGTGACAGCGCTGTTAAAATTGCTACATGTGTTGTTCTAACTGGTTGTCTCTGAAATTCTACCTTGACCTATTTGAACTGGTAACTCCTTGTATTAGGCGATTACAGGTGTCACTATATCCTGGTAGATTGGTGTGTATTTTCCATCCCCCATCTATAATGCAAGGCATAATTTATCTGGTATGGCATCTCAATTTGCTACACATATTTAGGCATTTGCTATACATTCTGCAACATGCATAGCTGTATCTGCTATGTAAAATTTTTACGGGATTGCAATTTAATTGATTTTCTTAAGTTCTATTATTAACACTTTCAACAACAAATCCCTGAAAAAGTAAATTCTGTACTATGTCATGTATGTATAGCATATTCTGTTGAATATTTTGAAATTAATATGAATGGAAGCCATTGCTGCCTTAGGCAGCAATTGCTTCCAATCATATTAATTTCAAAATATTCAACAGCTTTCCTGTTTGTTTGCTCTGAGATTGATATAAAGGGAATCTATCTGTAAAAGAGTTAACTGCTATACATTTTTGTCGACTATACAATTTATAATTTGCATAGCAATATCAAATTCTAAATAATGCCCTGTAATGGATACTTGTATGTTAGCAGATGACCTCTTTAACTCTCTTAATGGTTAATTATGGGCAAGAAAATTTGAAGTTTCCTTTTTGAATATCCATTTGCATTTGCAGACCAAGAGAAGACTATTTTTGACAATTTACCACTGAAATGACTGGCCCGATAACCGAACCAATCATTCTGGTGATAAAATATTTACAGTGGTTCATTTGCAGGCCTAAGGGAAGACTACTTTTGACATTTTACCACTGAAATTACTGGCCCGATAACTGAGCCAGTCATTCCAGTGGTAAAATTGTAAAAAATAGCCTCGATGTGTAAATGGACATTCAATAAGCAAATATTTTTTAATTCGTTACTAATTTGGCCATTAAAGTGAGGGTTAATTACTAGCCATTCCTGTTCTGTTCTTGACCAGAATCTGTGAAAATTAGAATTAATGCTAGTAGCCTATGTGATAAATAAAATTTCAAACTCCTTCCCTGTGTGTCATTTCATATTAAATTTATCACATGGATTTAACTCTTTAACACTCATATCAGCCAAAACGGCTTCTGAAGTGCTCTTGAGAAATGTCCATTTGCAGACCAAGAGAAGGCTATTTTGACAATTTACCACTGAAATGACTGGCTCGATAACCAAGCCAGTCATTCCAGTGATAAATTTTCAAAAATAGTCTTCTTGATCTGCAAATGGACATTTTCTTAGAGAAAATTACAATTTAACTTGTGTGATAAATTTGATATGAAATGACAGTGAGTTTGATATATATCCTCTATGTATATATATATATATATATATATATATATATATATATATATATATATATAGATATATATATATATATATATATACAGTATGTACATGTATCGACATCGTGTCACTCGGCAATCATTTCTTGCAACGTGATCTATAATAATGACGAGGGCCTCATTGAGTGCTGTGACAATCACATTCACTGATCTCAGATGAAGTTATCTCATCAGCATGTGTGGGTGTGCTGGTGCTGGGATAAATTGGGACATTTAATGGTCAGAATTGGTCAAGAAAAGCTAGTCAGTATCCATTTGCAGGTCAAAAGAATATCCTTACCACTAGAGTGTAATGACTGACTCAGTTGCCAGTCATTCCAGTGGTGAATTTTCAAAGATATTCTTCTTGACCTGCAAATGGATTATTGTAGAGGCCTGTTTGAACATTAAAGGGTTTCCCAATGAAAATCTTCATTTGCTGACCAAGAGATTATTTTTGAAAATTTACTGCTGGAATGACTGGCTCGTTATCGAGCCAGTCATTCCAATGGTAAATTTAGAAAAATAGTCTTTTGTCTACAAATGGACATCTCCCAAGACCACTGCAGAAGCCATTTTTGTCAGGCTTGAGTGATACAGAATTAAACATACTGTTTGCCAGACTTACTGCTGCTGACTCTCTGAAGAAAACATCACATTGTTTCACTGTTATGTTTGCTGACCAGTGATAATATGAAGAAATGAGGAGCTGTCCTGAAGAGTATTATTGAATCTCTCTCAAAATCAATAGTAGGTCTGAGAACAAATTGTGTTTTCATCAAGGGAGGATTTCACTGAGTGTAAGCTGGGCTACTCTACACGCTCATCTGGAAATGTTGCTGGGAGATCGGGAGGAGGTGGTGCGAGTTGTATCTAGGTTCTGTAAATGTGGTTAAAACATTGATTCAATATACGGAGCTTGGTAATGGATGAATCCAGTTTTAGCTATTACACACCCATCTCTAGGTAATCTCCGCCCTCGCTTTGCCCATTTTGGGATCGATCGAACTCTGAATTCCCTAAGCCTCAATTTCCAGAAAACTATACAGGTAAGCTGTTGAATATTTTGAAACTAATTTCACCTGTGGCAGCAACGGCGCCCAGTCAAATTAGGTTTTAAATATTTGACAGAATGTATATTAAGTAGTAAAGACATACTGTTCGTACAACTTAGCGGACGTACATGTAGATACGCCATTCATGACGTAGTTGATTGTGATGTCAAACCTACATGTGATGTAATGCATTAAGACGTCATATTTGACTCGCAGATTGGATTCCTCTATTAAAATGTATGCTTTAACTCTTTCACGACGAAGCCGGCTAAAACCGGCTACTGTAGTGGTCTTGAGGAATGTCCATTTGCAGGCCAAGAGAAGACCATTTTTGAAAATTTACCACTGGAATGGCTGGCTCGGTTTCAGTGGTAAATTTTCAAAAACCGTTCTCGTGGCCTGCAAATGGACATTCAATAAGTAAATATTAAAAATCTTTGAAAAAATTACATCATTAAAAGGTTAAATGGCATATTGTTAACTGTTCCATGTACATTGCACACCTTGTGTAATTTCATCCTATGCGTTTGATACATTTAGAACTAATCTAACTAAATAAGCCACGGCAGCAATAGTTGGTTCAATTGGTTTTAACAAGAAGTTCCAGAACATTCCACAATTGCGACTTTAACCCTTTATCCCTCAAATCGGCAAAAAACCGCTTGTGTAATGCTCTTGAGGAATGTCTATTTGAAGACCTAGTGAACTCTTTTTGAAAATTTACCATCGATGAACGAGCCGAGCCAATCATTCCAGCGGTAAATTTTCAAAAAATAGTCTACTCTTGGTCCGCAAATAGACATTTAAAGTGAGAAAACTGAAGCTTTCTTGAACAAATTTGAGGGTTAAAAAGGTTTAAGATTTATGGGTGCGGTGGCCTTAGACCCCATCAGGAGTGAATCATATATAATTATGTCAGTCTCCATTATTAGCTGACCTGGGCCAAGTGAGCTTATGCCATGGCGGCCGGCCGTCGTCCATCTGTCCGTCAAATCGCATCTCCTTTATTCTTTGACAGATTTCAACTAAATTTGGCTGGAAGGATCCGAGAGTGATAGGCTCCAGAAAATCTTTTTTTTTCTGGCGGCCGTCTTGGATTTTCAGAAAATTCGCCGAAAATCATTTAATATGTTGGCATGATTTCAATGGAGCTTGGGTGGACTAATTGTATGCCAGAATGGCCAAGAGAGCTTATGCCATGGCGACTGTCCGGCGTCCGTCCGTCCGTCAACTTTTTCCTTTAAACGACTTCTTCTCAAGAACCACTAGGCCGATATAAGTTATCTTTGGCAGGAAGTATCCGTAGGACATAGGGATCCAAGTTTGTTCAAACGAAGCCGATCGGCCAATTTGGCCGGTGGCCAATTTGGATTTCGGCCGATTTTAGGAAATGTCTTTGAAAATCTTCTTCTCCGAAAGCGCTTGGTGGATTGAAGCAAATCCCATGAAATATGATCTAGGGCAAGAGCTGAACCAAGTTTGTTCAAGGGAACTTGATTGGCCAAATGGTTCAGCGGCCATTTTGGTTGAGCTAGTTTTAGCGAAAACGACTTCTCCAGAACCGCTGAAGGGATCAGGCCGAAATTTGGCAGATATGATTAGGGACTAAAGGCCATTAAAGTTTGTTCAAGGGAAGTTAATCCTTCAAAAAACATGGTGCAGTCGGCCAATCAAAATACAGCATGTTTGGCGGCCATATTGGATTTTTTTATTTGATGGATTTTGAGGCTGAAATTGGTTTATATGTGTTTTTTGGGTATCCTGATCACAAATTTGCAATTTTCAAAGCTGTCGGATAAACGGTTTGGTGGCCATCTTGGATCATTTTCCCGCCAAAAGCTCCCATACTAAAGCAATGGGAAATTTAAAATGTCTACTTTTCGAGAACTTATGGGACGATTTCAATTATATTTGGCAGGAAGCATCCTTAGGATGTAGAGATTCAAATTTGTTCAAACGAAGCCGATCGGCCAATTTGGCCAGTGGCCATCTTGATTTTTGGCCGATTTTTTTAAACGTCTTTAAAAATCTTCTCCGAAACCGCTTGGTGGATTGAAACAAACCCCATGAAATATGATCTAGGGCAAGAGCTGAACCAAGTTTGTTCAAGGGAACTTGATTGGTCAAATGGCTCGGTGGCCATTTTGGTTGACCTAGTTTTAGCCAAAACAGCTCCAAAACCGCTGAAGGGATCGAAATTTGGTAGATCTAATTAGGGATTAAGGGCCATTAAAGTTTATTCAAGGGAAGTTGATCCGTTAAAAAAACATGGCCGCAGTGGGCCAATCAAAATACAGCATGTTTGGCAGCCATATTGGATTTTTTTGTTTGATGGATTTTGAAGCAAAAATTTGTTTAGTAGTGTTATGAGTATACTGATTTCAACCATGCCATTTCTGAATCTATCAGATAAACAGCTTGGCGGCATGTAGTAAAATTGGCATTTAGTACAGGTGGTCTTTATAGCATATTTAACTGCATTCTAAAACCCTTGTAATCATTTGACAGAGTGACCAAACTCACTTAACAGCAGTTGTTCACTAGTTCAAAATAATAATTTGACTGAAAGTCATTGCTGCCTTAGAATGCAACAACTTTCTGTCAAATAAATATCAAAATATTCAAAGTCATATATGTCAGCATACACAATTCATATCTTAGATATTTAGCCAGCATAGGAAAACATTTAATCTTGTAATTTAAAACCACAACTCTAATTCTCAGGATTGAAATGAAATTAATACCCTGTGAGGTAGTGAGCTGATGAAGTGTACCATATTCACATACTGATTCTAAAAGGTTTATTTAATTAATTCATCATTAACCCTTTAACACTCATATCAGCCAAAAATGGCTTCTGCAGTGGTCGTGAGAAATGTCCATTTGCAGACTAAAAGAAGACGGTTTTTGAAAATTTACCACTGGAATGACTGGCTCGATTGTCATTCCAGTGATAAGTTTTCACAAATAGTCTTCTCTTGGTCTGCAAGTTGACATTTTCTTTGAGAAAATTTAAATTGTCTTGAATAAATTTGAGGGTTAAAGGGTTAAAGCCAATTAATTCTAGCAATGAATTTAGTTGAGTATTGCTTTATTCACAAGTTTTGTTGGATAGCATGTAGCGTGGTGACAGACATTTTGAAAATGGTTTTGCTGATGATGTCTGTTACTGTCAAGTGCAACAACAGTTTTCAGCATGACTATTCACCCCTTGTCACACCAATGTCTAGAGATAAATTGTTACAAAGCCAGTATTAGAAAGGCTGGTGTACAGTTTGTAAACACCATTGCTGAAGACCATTGCTGTCATAGACAATGCTGTTGCTGTTATACAATTGACAGCAACAGCTTACACAACAGCTGTTAAGCAACAGCTTAGCGCATTATTTCCAGTTAAATGCTTTAATAAGATTCACTTCTTATCAATTTATTATTATTAGCTCACCTGGCTATCGATATCAGAGGACACAATATCTTACCTATTTTGCTAGGTTAGGAAAACGGTTAACCCTTTAGGCATCATATCAGCCAAAACGGCTTCGGCCGTGGTCTTGAGAAATGTCCATTTGCAGGCCAAATGAAGACTATTTTTGAAAATTTTACCATTGGAATGACGGACTCTTTAACGAGCCAGTCATTCCAGTGGTAAATTTTCAAAAATAGTCTTGGTATTCAAATAGACATTTTCTATGAGAAAATTTAACTTTTCTTAAATTCAATGGTTAAATGGTTAATTAATGTGCAATTGGAGTTTTATTTCCACCATCCATTGACATATGACAGCTTTTATTACCATAATAGATAAAAACAAAATTAACAGGTTAACCTTTTCCCTGCAACTGCTGCCTAAATATTTAAGATATGTATTGTGTACTCTGATACCTATACTGTTAAAATATTTTGAATTGTATTTGATTCATTGAAAGTTGTTGCTGCCTAAGTATCTAAGTGGTCTAATTATTTTTTAAATAAACTGCGGCATCGCGAACTTGGCCATTCAGCAAGATGTACACGTGTTAAAAAGATGGTTTGGAATATACTCAGTTGAACCTGCTATAAAGACCATCTGTATTAACCCTTCTTAAAGAAAGCCAATGTTGCCTAAGGCACAACGGCTTCGCATCAAATTAATTTCAAAATATTCAACAAAATAAGTTTTATGTCATAAAGAATATACTTTTTCCGGGATTTATTGGTGAAAGGGTTAAGAGACCACCTGCCGTAAAGACTATTTTCTTCATTTGCTAAATGCAATTAAGCAATGTATTTGAAACTTTATTAGCCCTTTAATGGTCAAACCAGCGAAAACCTGCCTCTGCAGTGGCTTTGAGGAATGTCGATTTGCAGGCCAGCATGAGTATTTTTGAAAATTTACCTTTGGAATGACTGGCTCGATAATCGAGCCAGTCATTCCAGTGATACATTTTCAAAATGCTCCATATCTTGGCCTGCAAATAGACATAACCTGAAAGTTTAGTTTTACTGAAAAATCATGGCCATTAAAGGGTTAAGAAACCAGTTACCATAAGAGGCTGTCTTCTGATTCTCACTTGAGTGGTGTCTTAATACAAGTTTGACTGCATGTCATCAATTTCTGTTGTTAGTACTGATGTCTTCTATTTTTGCTTAAATATTGTTCAAAAGCACCTTTGCAAAATCAGCCATTTGACTGAAAGTCATTGGAAGTGGCACTGATTGATGTAAAACTCCATAAAGATTAGTTGAGTTGTAAATGTTCCAGGTGAGCGACACAGGCCCGTTGGGCCTCTTGTTTTCGGTGGCCATCTTGATTTTTTTCTGAAAAATGGTGGGAAACCGTTTGCAATGCTACTCCTCATTAACTGCTTGGACAATTTCAACCAGACTTGGCTGGAAAGATACTAGGGTGGTAGGTT
This sequence comes from Chaetoderma sp. LZ-2023a, assembly GCA_034401795.1. Lineage (NCBI taxonomy): Eukaryota > Metazoa > Mollusca > Caudofoveata > Chaetodermatida > Chaetodermatidae > Chaetoderma > Chaetoderma sp. LZ-2023a. The sequence continues at coordinate 34,154,308 of CM067375.1, read as the reverse complement.
TCAAAATGGGTATACAGAATTTTTACTGGTCAATCTTCCAGTGGCCATGTTGGATTTTCTGAAAATTTGGGGAAATCAGTTATAAGGCTACTCCTCATTAACCTCTTGGTCGATTTAAACCAAACTTGGCTGTAAGCGCTGGTACGCTTCTGAATGTGTATACAGAATTTTGACTTTGCTAATTCTTTTCTTGATGGCCATCTTGGATTTTCTGAAAAAAGGCGTGAAATTGTTTCAGACGCTTCGCCTCATTAACCGCTTGTGTAATTTTGATGGGTCAGTGTTTTGGCAGCCACCTAGTTTTCTGACAATGGACCGTTCCATTTTTAGCTATGCCCCGCCCATCACTAGCTAAGCTCCACCCACACCTCGCCGTGTTTGGATTGATCGATCCCCGAATGCCCTAGCTATCAATTTCCTGAAAACTACAGGGAAGCTGTTGAATATTTTGTAACTAATTAGACTGGGTGCTGTTGCTGCCTAACTGTTGCTGCCATAGGCAGCAACAGCGCCCAGTCAAATTAGTTTCAAAATATTCAACAGAATATTTATTAAATAGTAAAAGCAAACAATTTGTACAACAGCCCATAGACCGTCATCAAATATGCGTTCATGACATACTTATCGACGTCATTCATTATGATGTCATTGTACACGCCACACAGTTCATTATGATGTCATATGATGGCTGGGTACTCTGGAATTGTGAATTTTGTGGAACCTTTTAAAAACAGCGCTCATTAATCAGTGTCCCAATTTCAATAGTGTTGGAATGATACTATGACGGCAGGCTTCAACATGTCATTGAATGAGAACTTTGATGGGTCAATTTTTTGGTGCTACCATCTTGGATTTTATTTGGAACTATCCATTATGTCTATTTAAATGGTTCAGATGCTAATAGTCCAGGTGAGCTTCACAGCCCCTTGGGCCTCTTGTATTACATGTACATTGTCCAGAGTTATCCCACTAGAGAATAACATGTCCCTTTCAAGTTTTATCCAAATATGTTCATTAACTGTCGGCTTACTGAGTTTCTGCAGCCTACATTTTCCATGGCATTTACCTCTGGTTATACTAAATATTTTGAAAATAATTTAACTGAAAGTTGTTGGTGGGTAAACCACCAACAACTTTCAGTGAAATTGTTTTCAAAATATCCAGCAGCTCCATAGTTATTACCCATTGAAATTATTGTCTGGTGGCTTGCTGCATTCGAACAGTTAAATTATGGAGGAGCCATTAAAAAATCTATGGTGGACCACTCTTTTAAAACCTACCAGGGTTGAATAAGCATCTGGCTCCATTACTATGTGGACAGTTTACACTGAAATATCCACCCTTAAGTTTCTCAAGATCCATTTATCAGTAATTGAGGAATAATGATTTTCAAATTAAAGTAAAACCCGTAATTTTCCAGCAAAAGGTTTCCTGTTTCAGTTTGTCTTTTTCCAGTGAAAATTGTCCTGTTTGTCTTTTATATATACACACCCTGTCCTTTTTCACACTGTCTGTGCAAACTACATGTACTACAGGTATAGCATTCCTGAAGCTTAACTGTTTGACTGTCGAGTTTTTGTAGGCGACATTCCAAGCATTATATCTCTGAATCAACTAAATATTTTGAAAACAATTTGACTGAAAGTTGTTGGTGGCTAAGCCACCAACAACTTTCAGTCAAATTGTTTTCAAAATACTCAGCCAGTCAGGACTTTTAGCTCATTGAAAATTATTTCCTGGTGGTTTGTAGCAGTGAGATGGTTAAGTACTGTAGTGTGTTCTGAACATTGTATTTTGCACACACTAAGAGCAAGCTGATAGCCTAGGGTTAAGCATATAAACTGATGTACAAAATTACATTATGTTTGTGTGCTGGAGGGATGCAGTCTGTATTTTATCCATTAGAGATTCGCTATACACAGATGTTATTTAATTTCTGGGGGCACAATAACATCCTTTCTGTTCTCATTATACTTGGACAAAATATAGTCCAGCAAGTGTGTGTGTGTGTGCTCGTGTGGTGTGTGTGTGTGTGTGTGTGTGCGTGCGGGTGTGCGTGGGTGTGTGTGTGCTTGTTAATGTATGTACTTGTGTGGGAAGTGAAGTATTCTGGGTAAATAGTCTTTTTGATGACTATAGTGCTGGATATTAATAACTTTGACCCATGTACAGCAATGTAAATGTTTTTTACTAATTTTAGTACATGTATTAACCCTTTACCACTTGAATTTGTTCATGAAAACTTAATTTTCTCATAGAAAATGTCCATTTGCAGACCAAGATAAGACTATTTTTGAAAATTTACCATTGGAATGACTGGCTCGATTATCGAGCCAGTCATTTCAGTGATAGATTTTCACAACTAGTCTTGTCTTGGTCTGGAAATGGACATTTCTCAAGAGCACTGCACAAGCTGTTTTTGGCTGATATGAGAGTTAAAGGGTTAACAGTCAAGTTGGCCAAAAACATCTGCAGTTGTCTTGGGAAATGTCCATTTGCAGACAGAGAAAAGTATTTTTTGAAAATTTACCACTGGAATGACTGGCTCAGTAAGCAGTGGTAAATTTTCAAAACTATTTTTTTGTTGGTCTGCAAATGGACATTTTCTACGAGAAATTTAAATCACCCTTGAACAAATTTGAGGGTTAGATGGTTAAGCCTCTGTGATAATTACTGAGTATTTACACCTATGTGGTCAGGAAGGCAAAATCAGCTTCTGAACTTGTCTTAAGAAAGCTACATTTGCAGAGATTATATCTTTGAAAATTTAACACTGGAATTACTGGTTCGATAACCAAGACTGTTATTCCAGCAGTAGATTTTCAAAAATATAGTCCGCTGTTTCTATAAAATTAACATTTTCTCGAAAAAATTATATTTCCTATTTAATTGTTTTAAAATTGAAAACTTGGACGCTAAATCTACAGTTTAATATTAAAATGTTTTCATGAATTGAAAGTGGTATTTATGTAAGCGAATTTTATGTACATGTACAATACATTGTACTTCAATATGTTTTTAGAACACAACATCTGGAAATTATTAACGAAGCTATATATGTACTGTCTGTGTCCATGCTCAGACTTGCAATCCTTTGAAGACATCTAAATGATTATGCTGACGTTTGATTATATACATGTTGTCGAGGGTAAGAATTATCTCTGGCACATTGATCTGTCTTGTTATTGTTCATTTACTTTGAAAAGACGCTGTTTGTTCTGATAGGGGGCTCAATATAATTGAACGACAGACAATGGATCCCTGAGCGAGAAAGACGATGATTACTTACTTACGTAGGACACGGGATTCTTAACCCTTTCACCATTATTAGTATTTTTGAAAACTTACCACTGGAGTGACTGACTCAGTTATCGAGCCAGTCATTTCAGTGGTAAATTAAAAAAAGTTTTCTCTTGGTCTGCAAAAGGACACTTATCCAGCAGAATATCTTCTACATCTGAACCCTTTAACCCTCGAATTTATTCAGGAAAATATCAATTTTCTCATTAAAAAAAGTCCACTTGCGGACCAAGAGAAGACTCTTTTTTATATTTTTTAATTTTACCACAGGAATGATTGACTCGGTTATCGAGCCAGTCATTACAGCAGTAAATTAAAAAAGTCCTCTTTTGGTCTGCAAATGGACATTTCTCAAGACCACTGCTGAAGCCATTTTTGGCTGATATCGGGGTTTAAAGAGTTAATGAATTTGTAATATAGGCTACTTGATGTTGGATGGTTAATATCCAGTCATTTCATGGCTGTCCCACTAAATAATTGTATTACCTTCTATGGTTAAGACTCTCATTGATGTCTCATACTGGCTTGACACACATGGATGCGTGTGTCAGGGAGCACGCACACATGCACACACATACATTTAACCCTTTAACACTCATATCAGCCAAAAACAGCTTCTGCAGTGGTCTTGAGAAATGTCCATTTGCAGACCAAGAAAACTCTTTTTGAAAATTTACTACTGGAATGACTGGCTTGATAACCGAGCCAGTCATTCCAGTGGTAAAATTTCGAAAATAGTCTTCTCTTGGTCTGCAAGTAGACTTTTTCTCGAAAGAAAATTTTCTAGAACAGATTCGATGGTTAGAGTTAATGATGTATTGGAATATATACATCAAGGTATCCATTTTACATGAGCAGATGTATTGCTAATAAGTTCCCTTGATATTGTGTCACTGATATTCTCTATCACCGTTGTCCATCACCATTTAAACATGCGCTAAATTCTCTTCACCTTTTAACACTCATATCGGCCAAAAATGGCTTCTGCAGTGGTCGTGAGAAATGTCCATTTGCAGATCAAGAGAAGACTATTTTTGAAAATTTACTGCTGGAATGACTGGCTTGATGACTGAGCCAGTCATTCCAGTGGTAAATTGTCAAAAATAGCCTTCTTGGTCTGCAAATAGACATTTTCTATGAGAAAATTTTCTGGAACAATTTCGAGGGTTAAAGGGTTAAGGCCGTGAACACATTTCATAATATAATAATAATATGGTAACTCCCCATAAGGATACACATGCGCGCACGCATGCACACAGCTAAGCTGCTCATGATATCATTTGCAATGCAGCAAGACAAGACAATATGATGCATGTAACTAGTTAAATATCTCATTATTAGGAACCAAATGCTTGTAAAGTGAATAATTATGAATATAAATAAGCATAATGGACAGGGCATAATTTAGAATTTCATATTTGCATACCATGTATTGATATGCAAATTATAAATTGTATAGTTGTTGGCAGAAATGTACATGTATAGTAAATTCCCTATATATCAGTCTCGGAGCAAACAAACAGGAAAGCTGTTGAATATTTCAGTCATATTAATTTCAAAATGTTCAACAGAATATGCTATGCATAGTAAAGAATTTAGTTTTTCAGGTATTTGTCGTTGAAATGGTTAATAATAGAAAATCATTAATAAATTGCAATCCTGTGAAAATTTTGCATATATCAGATAAAGCTATGCATGTTTCAGATTGTATTAGCAAATACTTAAATATGGGAGTGGAAATGTTAGATGGAAGAGGTACATGTGTGGATTGTTGTTGGTTTTTCAACCCTTTAACCCTCAAATCTATTCAAGAAAATTTCAATTTTCTCATAGAAAATATCCATTTGCAGACCAAGAGAAGACTATTTTTGAAAATTTAGCCTGAAATGACTGGCTCGGTCTTCTTTTGGTCTGCAAATGAACATTTCTTAAAGGATAACTAATCCCATGTCTTGATAGCTATTCAGGTGATCTAACACGCCGGTCATAAACTATCCAGATAATTTTTAGCTTTTTATCACGCCGCTGAGGAAAGATATTCAGGATTTAGTAGTTAAATGTTGGTACATTTCTACACCCTATGATGGCTATCATGATTTACTTTTCAACCAATCAGAAAATCCTAGTGTGTTTGCCTCAGTATATACGCTCAGTCATAGAGGTGCCAGCTATAGTTTGGCAATGTGGTATAAAAGCAATCCTACACGTTAAGCTGTTGAATATTTTGAAACCAATTTGATTGGAAGTTGTTGCTGCCATAGGCACCAACAACTTCCAGTCAAATTAGTTTCAGAATATTCAATGGGATGAGCATTACATAATAAAGAATGTGATGCATTGGAGCTTACATGCCATCACACCAAATAGCTTGAGGAGACAAAATGGTGTCTATCACTGTTCAACATTTACTCGATATTACAATATAGATAACTGCGATACAGATCAGGGAATGTGACAGGATATGAATGATATGGAATCTATAAACCATATTCTATCGGTGCAATACAACATTTGAGATGAGATTAGCATCGCTTTAAGACCATTGCAGAAGCCGTCTTTGGCTGATATGAGTGTTAAAGGGTTAATGGGCAAGACAAAACTGACCTCTGCAGTGGTCTTGAGGAATGGCCATTTGCAGGACAAGAGAAAATAAATTTTGAAAATTTGCCACTGGAATGCCTGACGCGGTATGGAAGTCAGTCATTCCAGTGGGAAAATTTCAAAAATAGTCTCTTCATGCGAATGGCATTCAATAAGTTAATGTTCAAAATTTCTTGAAATAATTTGACCATTGAAGAGTTAACTTTTGAGTCTTATTTGGATCACCCATGGTGATGAAAATAGAGACATTGAATGACCATTTTTAGAGCAAGATCCATAAGAATATTTTTGGAAACTTATCCCTGAAGTCACTGATTCTATTATTGAGCCAGTCATCTCAGTGGTATGTTTTCTAAAATATTCTTCTCTTAGTCTGCAAATGGATATATTCCATGATCACTGCACGGGCCATTTTCGGCTGGGTTGACTAAGCTTAACTCAAACATTTTTTGGAAGAAATTATACACAAAACCTGCTCACAGCCACAATTAGCCCTTTATCCCTCATATCAGCCTAAAACTGCCTCTGAGGTGGTCTTGAGAAATGTCCATTTGCGGACTAATAGAAGACTATTTTTGAAACGTTATCACTACAATAACTGACTTGATAACCGAGCCAGCCATTCCAGTGATAAATTTTCAAAAATAATCTCTTGGTCTGCAAATGGACATTTTCTATGAGAAAATTAAAATTTTGTTGAAAGACTTTAAGGGTTAAAAAAACAACACCAATCTACACATGTACCGCTTCCATGTAACCTTTCCACTCCCATTCTCACTGTCAGTGTATCGTCAATAGAGAAATCCAATTTGTCCAGTCGGGTATATGAGGTCATAATCAATCAGGCTGACAGTCACAAACAACTACGTAATGAAGTCCATCAGGAACCTTGGAAGTCTTTTAGTTGTACGACTTGTATGTCTAAGTACTATTTAATAATTATTCTGTTGAATATTATGAAACTTATTTTACTGGGTGCTGTTGCTGCCTATGGCAGCAGCAGCACCCAGTCAAATTAGTTTTTAAAATATTCAACAGCTTAACTGTATAGTTTTCTAGAAATTGAGATTCACGGAGTTCATGGTTCGATCGATCCTAACGGGCAAAGCGTGGGGGCAGAGCTTAGATAAAGATGGGTGGGGCATAACTAAAACTGAATTCATCCATTATCCATGATGTGTCATTGCTCTGCCCGAGTAATGCTGGATATCAAATCTTCAATCCATTTATACGTGCAGAATTAAGAAAAATGTTTGCAAAATTTGGTCGTGTCCCCTGACTCCTCTCCCCTAATCACATTACAGATCACTCTGGTTATTTTATTTGATTGACTGTTAGATCCCAGCTTTAGGAAGCTGTGTAGGAAGATCCTTGTTAATATACTCACTTAGCCATATAAATGTCAATAAAGCGAGTCACGGCTACGTTGAAACTTGTCCAGAGTATTTTGAAACTAATTTGAATAAAAGAATGGCAGTAATGACTTTCAGTGAAATCGCTTTCAAAATAGTCTGGAGGAGTTGTAGTTTTACCTAGTAAGCATTTTGACTCTATTAACTATTCAATGGTTAAGCCAGCCACAGCTGGTTTTTGCAGTAATCTTGAGGAATGGCCATTTGCCGGCCACAAGATGACTATTTTTGAAATTTTTACCACAGGAATAACTGGCTCGATAACCGAGCCATTCCAGGGATATACTTTCAGAAATACATGCAGTCTTCTATTGGCCGGAAAATCGTCATTAAGCATTAATTTAGATTTTCTTAACCAGTTTTTAACATTAAAGGATGTAATACAATACAACCTTTGGAGCCAAAGGACGATGACCCGATCTTTATCGAAAAAGCACTTTTTACCACCTGTCATATTCCTAGATGTCAATGATGAAGAGTGGTCAGTAAAATCACACTTGTTGCTTATTGAATGGCTATTTGTAGGCCAAGAGAAGAAAAAATTTATACTGGAATGTCTGGCTCAATAACCGAGCTCGTCATTTCAGCGGTAAATTTTCAACAACGTTCTCTTCGCCTGTAAATGTACATTCCTCGTGGTTTTGGTCAACTTGACCAATTAAAGAGCCACTTAACCCGTACCACACTGATGTCAATATTCTATATTTTACTGCAGCAATAGCGAAGAAACTGATGTACATTTTTCAACAATTTTGGTGGAAGATGTTGCTGTCTATGACAGCACCATCTTCCACCAAATTTGTTGAAAAATTAACACTAGTTCATCTATTAATTTAATTTGAAAATTTAAAATTCTGACAACATAGTGCTAAGGGATAAACAGGTTTTAGTGTGTACCTTAAGTGATATTTATAGGTTGATTCCAATAATCATTGATTGCCATCTAGTTGCAATAACTCTTGTTTTAGTTGAACATGGTCTCACCAGCAGCGTTCCTATTTATATAACTGCACTCGGCTGTGAGTGTATGATCGGTGGCAGACAGGAAACAGTTCATCTGCCCTGTATGATTGACTATAATTGGATGATTCTTTGGCTTAATGCCAGTAGATATTACAGGATTTGTAATGGGTACCGAGGATGCGTTTAATTCTTTCTGACGAAAATAATGTGGCGGGTGAACAATCAACTATATGCGCTTTAGCTGGCAATATTGATAATTCCAACACTGATTGTGATTTCACAGAAGGGTTTAGTGCTGTTTATCGGTAGTTGATTTGCTTATAATTTGATGGAGAAGCTGTTCTGGTTGTTTGACTTTAAAATACCAATTATTTCCCATGATATACATGTATATATATCTTTGGCATTTATTTCAGGCTTGGTTGGTTAACCATTAATATGTCTAAATTTGTTCGAGAATATCAAAATATTTGTCAATTGAATGCCCAGTTGCAGGCGAAGAGAAGACTATTTTTGAAAATTTACCACTGGAATGACTGGCTCGCTAACCAAGCCAGTCATTTAAGTGATAAATTTTCAAAAATAGTTTTCTTGGCCTGTAAATGGACATTCCTCAAAAGCAGTACAGAGGCTGGTTTTGGCCGGCTTTGTCAGGCTTGGTTAGAACCTATTGGGACTAGACTGATACATGATTGCCAATGCAGTTAGAGATCTGTATGATGACATTGACGTCGCAAAGGCCCAGGTCATATTGACCTTGGTACATAACTGTTTTTTCAGTTTCGTTTACCGTATTTATTAGAACAAATCTTTGGATCGATGCTTGCATGGCTATGCAGTTAGGAATCAACATGATGGCATTTGGATCACAATGTCAAGGTTACTGACATCTTTATGCTTATTGACAATGAGTTGGACAGGCAACACATATGATTTCGTGTAATTCTTTTCTAATTAACCGCCTAACTCATGAATTTCAAGTGTCTCAATTTCAAGACAATAATAGAGGAAAGTTGTTGAATATTTTGAGACTAATTTCACTGGACTCAAATTCTTTTCAAACTATCCAACAGACTTCCTTATATCATAAGGAATTTGATTTATGGCCTGTCAGGGTTTGAGATCATCTCTCTTCGGTGATGATTTTTACCCACATCGTCGCTAGACACAATGGTAACACTGAACATGGCGTGCTTGTTGTTGTTGTTGCTTCTGTGGCTGCTCTTGTTATTGTTGTTGTTGTTAAGAGACCTCACTAACTCTGGGTCTACAGGAACGATCATCTCCAAGCTAAGGTTACGGATATCGGAATGTTTCTCCATGGGGTCCCGAAGATGTGTGCCAATTATAAGGTCAAAAGCTAAAACACAACAACTTTCAGCAACATTGTTTCCCAAAAAATATGCTTAACCTCATGGCTGTCGGATTGAAAAATCTATCAATGGCACGGGTAGTAAATTTGTTCTTATTTAACATGCATGTAAAAGTGGTAATTATAGGCAGCTATAGCTATGCGCACATCTCATATTGATTTTATTCCGTCTGTAGAGTTATCTGTCTGCTCGATATATTGACCAGAAGCAGAGCGGTGATGAGGCGAGGGAAAATTAATTATCAATCGCCATCAAGTTGTCTGAAATGTTTCCAAGGGGATGAACCATGAAGGGCTATGTTGAATCTGGCTACATTCCAACGGTGTTTAATCAGATGGACCAAATTGGATGAGGATGTTTGTCATTGTCTAGTGGAAAAAAATTTGAATTTTTTAGCTATAGATACATGCGTACATGATGCTGATTATAGAATAGCTTTTATAGTACTACAAGAATGTATAACACATTTACACAATCGATCCATTTTTTCGATTGATGGATTGACAGACATCCTAATACATGTACATGCCTGACTTGTTTCCGGGTTTGGCGTTTTAGCATTTCAGTCATCAAAGATTTTTGTACTGGTACACAGGAACCACTGACTGAAATTTAATCCAATTTTGTTTTTCTTGGTCCACAAAGCACAGATTTTAGTACACTGTACTAAATTGACAAAATCTCAATATAGTGGCTCATGCAGTCCTAACATAATTAACCCTTTAATGGCCATAATTTATCAAAAAATATAAAAAGATTTGCTTGGTAAATGTCCATTTGTAGGCCAAGAGAAGACTGGGGTTTTTTTAAATTGAGCATTGGAATGACTGGCTTGTTTATCGAGCCAGTCTTTCCAGTGGTAAAATTTCAAAAATAGTCCTCTTGGCCTGCAAAGGGACATTTCTCAAGACCAGTGCAGAAGTCAGTTTTGGCCGGCTTGACCAGTAAAGGGTTAACTTAACCCTAATCCAAACAAAATATGACCAAAACATTTGAACAGAATTTATAATTTTTATTCTGAAGAACTGATGCAGTATCATGCTTTTAAATCAAGTACATGTAAATCTCACCATTCCACATTAAAACCTTTTAGAGTTATGGGTCCTGGTTATTGGTTCATTGGCCCTGCTGACGAACCAGGCCTTACAGTAATGTCGTGATCAATGAGCCCGCACCCCCAACATCCCCTAATCTATATTTAACCCTTTCACATTCAAGCTGGACAATAACGGCTTCTGTAGAGGTTTAATTGAGAAATGCCCATTTGCAGACCAAGATAAGACCATTTTGGGAATTTTTTTTTTTTTAAATTGGAATAACTGGCTGGGGCTCGAGAACTGAGCCATGGCTATGTTTAAAAAAATAATCTCATGGTCTGCTAATGGGCATTCTCTATGAGAAAATTTAAACTTTCTTGAACAAATTTGGGGAATAAATGGTTAAACCTTCACTCGCTTTCAACCCAATAGGAGGGGTGGGGTGGGGGATGCTCTTGTCCCCTAGAATCCTATTAATTTTGGTATTAAAAATTCAAAGCTCAAGGTCATAGTTACCAAATTAAAGAAATTGGGTTGCATTTCCGGATAATAAGTTCTAAAAGGATCTTCACCAAACTCGGGCGTGTGTTTTGCCCTTAGAGGTCTGAAGTATAGCGTTAATTTTAGAGTCGAAGGTCAAGGTCAAATTCCAGCTGATTAACAAAAGTTCAAATGAGGGGATCGTCACCAAACTTGGCCAGTGTGTTGCGTGTACGTGCGTTAACCGAGCCAGTCATTCCAGTATTAAAATCTAGAAAATAATCTTTGTCAGCAAATCCACATTTTCCATTAGAAAACTGAAATTTTCTTGAATGAAGATTAAAAACAAATTCGGTCAAGGCCATGAGAAGACTATTTTTGGAAATGTAACATTGGAGTGACTGGCTTGGTTATCGAGCCAGTCATTCCAGTGATAAAATTTAAAAAATAGCCTTCTTTTGGCCTGCAAATGAACATTCATCCAGACCACTGCTGAGGCCGGTTTTGGTCAGGTTGACCGTTAACGGATTAAATGATCTAAATTACATGTATCTATTTTCTTTTTCTTATTTCAGGCAAACAGTGAGACACAGGCTTCCAGGCCAAAACTTGGCGAGGACGTCATTGACATTGATGATCAGAATGTAAGTATTCTTCACAGCATTCTCAATGGACAGATTCAAGCTATGACACACACACACACATTTCTAGCCTCTAGCTAAGTTCCGCCCACTCTGACACATTTTAGAATTGATTTTAATCTTTAACTCGTTAACGCTTGAATTGGTTTTAAAAAATTTTAATTTTCTCATAGAAAATGTCCATCTGCAGACCAAGAGAACAATATTTTTGAAAATTTACCACTGAATGACTGGCTCGGTTATCGAGCCAGTCATTCCAGTGGTAAATTTTCAAAAATATTCTATTGGTCTGCAAATGTACATTTCTACTGCAGAAGCCATTTTGAGCATTATGATTGTGATGTCAAATACTTGAGTGACAGATCAGTTCCCTCCATAGAAATACGTGTTGTTAATCCTCTCTAATGGTCACTATTGACCAAGAAAATATAAAATATTTTACTTACTATAATGTCCATTTGTAAGTCAGGAGAAGACTATTTTTGAAAATTCCCCACTAATGATTACTAGTTTATCGATACAGAAATGCTAGAGGTAAATTTACAAAAATATGCGCTTCATAGCACCCCCCCCCCCCCCTCAATGAACTTTTTTCAAGACCACTGCGCAAGCCATATTAACCCTTTAACCCTCATATCAGCCAAAAATGGCTTCTGCAGTGGTCTTGAGAAATGTCCATTTGCAGACCAAGAGAAGAGTATTTTTGAAAATTTGCTGCTGCAATGACCGGCTCAATAACCGAGTCATGACTAGCTCGATAACCGAGCCATGACTGACTCGATAACCAAGCCAGTCATTCTAATGGTACATTTTCAAAAAAGTCTTCTTGGTCTGCAAATGGACATCTATGAAAAATGGAAATTGAAAAAAAAAATTGAGGGTTACATAGGTTACGGTTTGACTGCTTTGAAGGTGACCATTGACCCTTTAATCCTCAAATTTGCTTCAAGACAATTTCAGTTTTCTCAAATTCCCAGTTACTGACCAAGAGATTGTTTTTTAAAATTTTCTATTGGACTGGTTATTGCGCCAGTCATTACGGTGCCAAATTTTCAACATTTTGAACATTTCTCAAGACCTCAGTGGAAGCTGTTTTATAGCCAACTTGAGTGTAAAAGGGTTAACCTTTACCACTCTGATGTTAATATTCTCTTTCTGCGTCGATAGTGAAGAAACTGATATTCATTTTTAAACAAGTTTGGTAGATGATGTTGCTGGCTGACTACCCACCAAATTTATTGAAAAATGAACACCAGTTCGTCTTAATTTAATTTGAAGATTTAAAACTTTGACATCAGAGTGTAAGAGGCTTGAGGGTTGTGAAGTCTGCATGTTTTCACTGGAGGCGAGTACTCGGCAATCTGCCAGTGTGTATAAGAAACTTAATGAATAATGGGAAAATAATGTGATGGAAACTGTCAGTCAAATTGTCTGATCATTGAACACTCAAGTCAGCAAAAAAAACCCAGATTCTGGAGATCTTGATTTATAATGTCCATTTTCAGACCAAGAGATGATTTAAAAAAAAAATTAATTACTGGAATGACTGGCGTGATAACCGTGATAAAATTTTTAAAATAAATTTCTTGGTTACCAAATGGACAATGTGAGAAAATTGAAATTTTCTTGAGCAAATTTGAGGACTAAAGTCTGTAAAATAATCGAAACATGATTTTGTAGATTTGAAATATGTGTGAAATATCCCCGTCTCGATTCTCTTACCCCTTTAACCCTCATATCCGCCAAAAATACCTTCTCTAGTGGTATTGAGAAATGTCCATTTGCAGACCAAGAGGAGACTATTTTTGAAAATCTACCATTAGAATGACTGGCTCGATAACCGAGCCAGTCAAACCGGTGGTAAATCTTCAAAAACAGTCTTCTCTTGACCTGCAAATTGACATTTTCTATGCGAAAATTGAAATTTTCTTGAACAAATTTGTGTGTTAACGGATTAAGTGTGCATGAGTCAGTGCAGGATGACTTAGATTAAATAAGAATCAACAAGGTCTCCTATCAATCAAATCTCAAATTTAATATCACTTTAATCGAATCGCAGTCAGATATTGGAACCCTTTAATGGTCAAGTTGGTCAAAATTAGCCTTTTCTCGCGTTCTTGAGGAACATCCATTTTCAGGCCAAGAGAAGACTATATTTGAAATTTAACCACTGGAATGACAGGCTCGATTACAGAGCCAGTCATTGCAGGTGGTAAAATTTCAAAAATAGTCTTCTCTTCGCCTGCAAATGGACATCCCCTAACCGAACATTTCAACTTTTCTTTGACAAATCTTGACCATTAAAGAGTTAAAGCATATCTCTATCATCCCAGTATATTGATTTCATGATTTAACAGCAAATGTTCCTGATAGGAGTATAGTTTTACCTTGAAGCCAGCACCAGTTTCCAGTCAAATTAATTTTAAAATATCTAATATTTTACCCTATTCTATTGCATCACAATTAATTTAATCGTCAAATATATCTGGTGTATGGGTTAAAAGCGTTAACGCAGCAGTGAATCAGATAAGACCCTTTATCTGATACTTATAATTTATTACAAGGAAAAAAACTATCTTGAAAATAATCCCTTCTATTCTGTATAATTTCATATGAAATATTGGAAGTGCCACATTAAAAAACTGCTGCTGATTCTATAAATTTGAAAACAATTTCAGAGAAAGTGACTCGTTATTAAGACAACTACTATAACTTTCAGTCAAATTGTTTTCAAAATATTTTTCCTATTTCGTGATCTGTATCGCATTTGAAATCATTTTGCTCCGGAATTCATGTGCAATGTTATTATTTTAATACGCAGTTTGTGGACTTTGAAGTCTTTTTTATGATAATAAAAATCAGGATATCACCACTTAGCTCCTGCAAGATGTTCTGATAAAGCTTAACTCTTTAAGATTCAAGTCAGGCAAAAATGGCTTCTGCGTATTAGAGGTCTGGAGAAAATGCCCGTTTGTAGACCAAGAGAAGACTAAATCATGAAAATTTACAACTGGAATCACTGGCTCGTCATTGTCATTCCAGTCATAAATTTTCAAAAATAGTCTTCTCTTTGTCTGCAAATGGACATTTTCTATGAGAAGATTAAAATGTTTTCATGAAAAATTTGATGTTAAAGTGTTAATGCTTTTAACTCTCACCAACGAGAAGCTACTCTTTATGAAGTAAGTGGTAATCAGATGAATATTTTGAAAATAGCTTAGCTTGGAGCAACAGGTTCCAGTCAAATGAGTTTCAAATGATTCTACAGCTTTCCTATATAGCTGTCCTGAAATTTATATTTTTTATTGAAACATTGGAATTTTAAGCGTTAAAGGATTGGTGTGAACACGTTCAGTAATAAATGCAAGAGAGTGTGTGATAATCTGAGATGATACGGTATTGGCCACCAGAGCCGGATATTCAGCCATTTCATGGCCAAGTTCTGCTATGAACCATGATGACCTAATGTCAAGGAAACCACAGGTGTGGAAATATCCTGGAGTCTTTTGTCTTGAAAACGATTTGACAGTTAGTCTTACTGTACATAACTGATTAAGTGTACTGTCATGACTGGTGACTAAGCCATCATGGATTAACAGTAGAATGTTTTCAAAATGATTTTCAGGACGTCAGCTATTGTACAGAATAGCGCAGAAATAACTTACAATGTTTCCACAGCAAAATAAGATGTATTGTTGAATATTTTGAACATACGCTCCAATGGATGAATCCAGTTTTCTGTTGAACATTTTGAAAATAATTTGACCAGGTACCCAGTCAAATTTCTTTCAAAATATTCAACAGCGTACCTGTATAGTTACCTGGAAATTAAGAGTTGGTGAGTTCAGGGTTCGATCGATTCCAACATGCGTAAAGTGTTGGTGGAGCTTAGCTAGAGATGGGCGGGCCATAGCTAACAGTAGATTCCTCCATTTAGACAGTAGAATTTCAAGGGGTAATTGGTAACACAAGTCAGCCATGAAGGCTTCTGCACTGATATTGAAAAATGCTCATTTGCAGCCCAAGATCATTCGAGTGATCAAATTAAAAAAATATTCCTCTTCATTGGCATTTGAATATTTTTCTCTGATAAAATATAGATTTTGTTGAAAAAATTTCTGGGTAGAAGGGTTAAAACCTGAGCTCTTTGATGAGCTGGAGTATATCCAACAAACAGGCATCATCATTATATGGCACCTGTAGTTTATTTCTGTTAATTAAACTCTAATGTTTGTGAATGAAAGGAAAGTACAGCTATGACAGTGTGGTGTTTTAAGTTGATTCTTGAGTTTTGAAAGCAACCAGCAATGTTTTAGTGATGTACAGGCAAATGACTTAACCCTTTAACACTTATATGAGCCCAAAACGGCTTCTACAGTGGTCTTGAGAAATGTCAATTTGCAGAACAAGAGAAGAGTATTTTTGACAATTTCCCACTGGAATGACTGGCTCGATAAACGAGCCAGTCATTCCAGTGCTAAGCTTTAAAAAATAGTCGTTCTCTTGCTCTGCAAATTGACATTTTCTTTGAAAAACTTTAAATTATCTTGAACAAATTCAAGGCTTAAAGGGTTAGGTATTGGCTTGGTTAGGTTATTAGTGGCTTGCAGTGATGGGTGAGGGCAACCTTCTCATTGGACTCTATCATACCGCAGGGTAAGATCAGATAAGTTTTTTTTGTTGAGAATATGTGGAGTTGGTGCATGCAGATGTGCACCCGCACGCACGCGCATACATGTTTGCATCTCACCGGCATATAGTTCTGAATGATGATGTTGACTTTTAATGTGTAGGTGACATGCGAAGAAATCTAATATTGGAACACGCTCATACATGTAGTGCATATATAAAAAACATTGCATGTAAGTGAAATATAGAGGTGAATACAAATGGTATAGTAAGAGAAATCAAGTAATGTTACACTATATTCAGCGACACTATCTGAGAATGATCTAACTAAATGTGTCTCCAAAGAAACATTCCAAAATGAACAGGATATGTTACTTTTGAGATTTTAGATTACATGTACTATGCTTCCCGATTGACAACATTAACACTTTAACACTCAGTGACTAAAAATGGCTTCTACAGTTGTATTGGTAAATATACACTTGCAGACCAAGAGAAGACTGTTCTTGAAAGGTTACCAGTGGAATAACTGGCTCAATAACCAAACCAGTCATTCCCGTAGTAAATTTTAGGCCGGTTTTAGACTGAGATTGGGTAACACCGAGCCAGGGTAACACTGAGCCAGGGTAACACTGAGCCAGAGTAACGCCGAGCCAGAGTAACGCTGAGCCAGTGTAAAACTGAGCCAGTGTAAAACTGAGCCAGTGTAACACTGAGCCAGAGTAACACCGAGCCAGGGTAACACAGTGACAGGGTAACACTGAGCCAGAGTAATGCGGAAGGGTAACACTGAGCCAGGGTAATACTGAGCCAGGGTAACACAGAGCCAGGGTAACACTGAGCCGGTCATTGCAGCTCTGTGAATTAAAAAAAATTCTATTGCAAAATTTTCCGAGACCAACAATGACCACTGTTAAAGCTATTTTTAACCAATCATTACAGGGTTGATTATCTTATGGGTCATAAGACAGTGTTACATTCATGAAGGTCAAGGAAAAAGGTCACAGACCAGGCTAGGGCTGCTACAATACATGTAGCTACTGTATTCCCGAAATCTGCACGAGTGCATACGCAGATGGACGGAAGCACAAACTTAATCCCCTGCTTTTCCTAGCCATGTGAATAAATAGTAAAGGGCAAAATGTTCTGCCCTCACATTCTTTCGATTTGTCCTGTACATGTAAGTCTGGGTTAGATTTTTAAAGCCTGGTTACCTATTTGCTTTGTTAAACGTCCCACCAGATCCGTCCCTCATACCTCTGCTGTTGTGCAAATCCGTCTATCAACACATGATTGCGGAATATTTGTGCAAGATTTTCTCCGCATTTGCTCATCTTTGTGTAACAGCTATTTGTAAATTATCAAGAGAGGGATGGATATGTAGGTTAGATTTTAAATCGCATGTCTAATTTTAAAAATTAATTAATTAATACAAAGTTATTATAAATTTTAGACTTGTTAGATGAATTCCCTGGGGCTGGAAGGTATTAGTCTGTTATTAGCCAGACTTAACCCTTTCACCAATAAATGCCACATATATCATTTTTAAGGCTTGAAAAATTGGAAAACTGTTGATTATTTTGAAATTAATTTGACTGGATGACATTACTGAAGGCAACTTAATTATAAATTATTCAACAGTTTAGGTTTTATATCGTAAATAATGCTTTTCCAGTCGGTGAAAGAGTTAGTCGCCATGTCTGTTTATGTGTGCCTGCATGACATGCATGGATGCTTGCCTACCTACAGCGTGACTATATCTCCGATGCAATATCAAAAGTTCTACTGGATACGTGTAGTTATTTTGGCAATACTTGGGTGGTAGGTGTCCTTGTGATCAAAGGGAAACTGTCACATGTGAAGGTCATCAAACCTGTTTGAAGGGCAAAACTTGCTATATTGTTGCTCATATGTCATCTCCATATACATATACGTTATAATTTGTCTTGCTATACAGCAGTTCTTGAAAATTCAACCTTTCTGAAGCCCTGGATGAAATTTTTTACTGCAGAACCACCAACTCATAAGTAACACACTTCAAGGCTGGTTTGGGCCCAAAAACTCGACTTGCTGAATATTTTGAAAACAATTTGACTGAAAGTTGGGTGGCTTAGCCACCAACAACTTTCAGTCAAATTGTTTTCAAAATATTCAGCAAGTCAAGAGATATCATCCTTGGAATACGTCGTCTGCAAAATCTCAACAGACAGACTTCAATAGTGTCAATTTGTTAGACTAAATTCTTCTGCTCTACTCTCTGCATACATAGGGCTTCACTTGGAGGTTCAACATTCATAGCAGAGCGCAAGTCGAACAAATTTGTCCAATGCCCTCATAGTTGATATATTTTTCAATCAGGCTGTCGCCGCCAGGGCAAACGTGTCTGTTTTGGAAACAAGTGTTGCTGCATTCTATTGCTGTTGCATTTTTGCTTCTGACCAGACATAATCTTGGACACCACGGACAAACATCCACCTATGTTTGGGGAAGATCGTTCCAGTAGAACGAGAGTTATTGAAAAATGTGTCAACGGTCTCCATTTTGAAAACATCGTTTCTGAAAGCTGCTGTTCCATTTTAGCTTTTGACCCCACCATTGGGATACATCTTTAGGAGTCCACCCAAATTTGGGGAAGATCCATCCAATAGAACCAGTTATTGAAAATGTCTTAATTAGCGTTCCATGCTCATATAGCGACGCTGGTGACTAAGTGAGAGTCGTAAGCCATTATATACATTCTCCCCCCCCCCCTCCCTTACAGGTGAGATATTAATGCAGGTGCTCGGTACAGAGAGCACATACTTGTACTTATCATCTATTCATAAAATATACATATCCTATCTAAATTTAAGACTATTTGTTACTTTATGTACACTTTATCTAACTAGGAGCATAGCCACAATTTTAGATAGCTATTTGCAGGCGCCATTATTTTTTAGGTTCTATTGTCTTCGCCGGTGAGCATTGTTGGTATAAAACCATTCTCGCAATGCTAATGCTAGTCATTCTTCTGTTGACTTCCACAGTGAGTGTATAGTAAGCATAGCATAGTACAATACAATACTAGTTGTATATTTCCTATGGTGCAAGTGGCAACAAACATATTTATAACAAGTTAACTGAAAGCTCTTGCTGCCTATAGCAGCGACAACTTTCCGTCAAATTGTTGTCAATATCAAAAGCTGATAATACAATTGTCACTAGATAAAGATTTGATAACAATTTGGCTGAAAATCGTTGACACAACAACCTTCAACAATCAAATTGTTCTCAAAATAAGCAGCAGGGCAGTCAGTGTTGCAAGACTTGCTGAAGATATTTCGAGCAACTGTATTGACAGTCATTTCTGACTAAGGCAGCAACAGCGTTGTCAAAATCTCAGAATAATCAGCGTGTTTTCTGTTTTGTTAGCTAACAAGTGCATACACAATTAGTTAGACCTATATCATATCTGTATTCCAGTGTGGAATATATTCACAAGGATCCTGCAATCCACCAGCACGTGCGCGATCGCCTCTGACATGCTTACCGTGAATAGAATAATACGCTTACATTCTGATTGACGATGAAATGAACAGATTGCTCGAGCACATAGATCTGCGACTGGGTCTCGATTCTGTATATCATATAGGCCTAACTAGTTTGACATGCACTTGTTAGCTAATCAAACAGAAAGCCCACTGATTATACTGAGAAAAGTTTGACAACGCTGTTGCTGCCTTAATCAGAAATGACTCCCAATAAAGTTGCTCGAAATATCTTCACCACGTCTTGCAACATTGACTGCCCTGTTGATTATTTTGAGAACAATTTGAGTGAAAGTTGTTGCGTCAACGATCTTGAGCCAAATTGTTATCAAATCTTTATCTAGGGACAATTGTATTATCAGCTCATTATATTGACAACAATTTGATGGAATAGATATATATATATTATGTCATTTGCACCATGGGAAATATAAACCTGTATTGAACTATAGGCACTTACTATGCACTCACCGTGGAAGCCAGAAGATGAATGAATAGCATTAGCATTACGAGAATGGTTTTATATGAACAATTGCGACCTGGCGAAGACAATAGAAGCTAAAATAATGGTGTCTGCAAATAACTATCTAAAATGGTGGCTATGCTCCTAGTTGGTTAAAGTGTACATAAAGTAACAAATAGCCCTAAATTTAGCTAGGATATCTATATTATATGAATAGATGAGAACTTAAACCATTGAACAATACTAAAGTCGGCCAAAAATGTCTTCTACAGTGGTTTTGAGAAATCTCCACTTGCATACCAAAAAACACTATTTTGGAAAATTTACCACTGGAATGACTGGCTCGATAACCGAGCCAGTAATTTTTGTGGTAAATTTTCAAAAATACATGTATCTTATTCTGCAAATGGATATTTTCTGAGAAAATTTTTAATGTTCTTGAACAAATGTGAGGAGTAATCTGGTTAGCTCATTCAAGACTAGAATCCAAGCCTATTTCAGGGCAATCATGGACTGCCTGAGAACACCGGTGAATATTTTAAAACCACTTAACTGTAATCGAGTTCCAGTCAAATTAATTGTGAAATGTTCATAATATTTCATTCATTATGGAGAAGCTCCTGTGCACTGAAAGTATTAATTCTACCCTCTGTTCCAAATCATTGATATAATAATTTAATTCATTTGCGGATGTTTACCAGTTTTTTCTGTTTTGGAGCTCTTAAATACCCTGACCGTAAACTAGAATATCGGGCAACCGGATCTGTTATATATACATAAGCATGGTACCACTAGAAAACATCAATCTTCCTGATCTATTACACAGTGAAGTGTGAAGCACTATGGTGTTTACATTCTTCGAAATTGTTCTAGAATGTTTTTCCGACATCACTAGATATATATCTTTTCTCCGTTTTCAGGTCATGTCATGGGATATATTTCTACAGTAGTATATAGAGCAGTAACCAGTTAACGCTCAGTGTTTCTCATGGCATGTAAATTTTGATGGTCCCAAGGACCCCATACCATGAAAACTGAGGGTCCCTGTCTGAAATTTGAGGGTCCCAAGCAGTATTTCTCATCCATAATAAAATTAGAGAGACCATGGACTCATGAGTATGAATTATGCTGGTCTCATGCTAGATTGTGTAGGTATTACTTAGTATAACGCAATCATACCAGATTATCAGGGGTCCCATAGGAGCCTCTGGCATAACTTATAAAATTACTTAGTATAACGCAATCATACCAGATTATCAGGGGTCCCATAGGAGCCTCTGGCACTACTTTTGGGGGTCCCAAGCGGGATTTTTGGGGGTATATACCCTCAAAAGGACCCTTATGAGAATCGCTGCGCTCAAGATGGCCATATATATATATATATATATATATATATATATATATATATATATATATATATATATATATATATGACTGTTTGAAAATTTACCACTGGAATGACAGGTTCAGTAAGCGAGCCGGTCATTCCAGTGGTAAATTTTACAAAGTACATCTATTCTTCCTTGGTCTACAAAATGGATGGTTTGATTTGTTTCTGTGAGAAAATAGAAATTTTCTTGAGCAAATTTGAGCGTTAAAGAATGAAGAAGATCAAGAGTTTTGCTTAGTCAATGCTCATTTACAGGCCATGAGAAGACTATTTTTGAAAACATCCAAGAATATTTTCTGGCAGTGGTGTAATTTATTCTGTATTAAATGAAATTTTTTTTTGTTTACTTTAAAAATGGCAAGAAATTTCCACGCCTTTCAGGCGCAGAAAACCGTCATCGTCATCGTCATCATCATCATCATCGCATTCCGGGTTTAATTTTTTTTAAATCGTCCTCACCTGTACAGGTACATTTTTAGAACCCATTGTATTATATACATGTGCCGTTTTTTGTGTCGGCTATCTCATTAACTCTTTAGTCTTCAAATTTGGTCAAGAAAATTTGAATATCGGCCTATTTTTGAAAATTTAACACTAATGACTGGCTCGGTTATCCGTTGTATCCTCTTGGCCTGTAAATTATGGACATTCAACAAGACCATAACATTACCCCCTTAAACTTAAACCGGCCAAAAATGGCTTCTATAGTGATCTTGAGAAGCGTCCATTCTCTGCCCAAGATAAAACTGCTTTTGAAAATTTACAAATGGAATGACTGGCTCGATAACCGCGCCAGTTATTCTAGGTACATTTTCAAAAACAGTCTTGGTCTGCAGATTGATATTTTCTTTGAGAAAATTGAAGTTTTCTTGAACAAATTTAAGGCTTAATGGGCTAAAGAATGAAATAATTAAATGGCATCTTTGAAGATGGGGTGATAGGTCTCCATTGATGGGATGCAAATGAATTTCAAGTATTTACACATGTATAAATGGCAGTTGTCACTGTGGTGATCAATGCGCAAAATATTTGGTATTTACCTGGTATGTGCTGTGTGCGATCTATTTATCTCATCTAATGTTTAAACCCATTTATGTCTGTATATAGCGAGAATAACTCTAAGCCTATTTTGCAGTCAAATTCTGGTCAGATGTTTTTGAAAATCAATAGATTGACTGAATTTTGGTACAACAGCAATCCAATAGTTAAAGAAAATTTGCAAGCAGAATTTTGAAATATATTTAAATATATTTCATCTTGTTAACGTGAACCTTTATAGGATCAATGCGAGTTGTATATTGTACCATTGTATTATATGTATGGACACCTGTTCCGCTGTAAATCGGCCATTATGTGTTCTGAATTAATTTTAGCTACGGCACACCTGGACCTGGCCTCTTCATTCAGATTGATTTAATGAAGGGTATTCTTAAAAATGCTTCTTTATGGCTCACTTGGCTGGGGTGGTTGTGGGTGTGTGTGTGTGCGTGTGTGTGCTTGCGTGTGTGTGTGTGTGCTTACGGGTGGGTTTTTTCTGGGATAATATGTTCATTTGTAATGACAGGATCTTTACCAAGCTAGGGTGAGAGGCTACATTTTGTGGGTGGGGGTGTGGGGGTGTGGTTGGTTGATATTCAATGGTATAATTTGTTTTGGAAAGATGTTTTAAATTATTTCTGAGCTGTACTGTGTGTTTGTACATGAGTAAATCATTAACACGAATGGTTAAACCGGCCAAAAACGACCACTACATTGGCCATGAAGAACATGCATAATTTGCAGGCCAAAGAAGAATATGTTTGAAAATTTGTCACTGGAATGACTGGCTCGATAGCTGAGCCAGTCATTCCAGCGTTCAATTTTTCGAAAAAATTGCCCTCTTGGCTCCTTAATGGCCAGTAACCAATAATTGTAATATTCGTGACAAATTTTGACCATTGAGGAGCTGACTTTCTTGAACAGAACAGAGCCAGGCATTCCAGTGGTAAATTTTCAAAAATAATCTTGATAGATGCAAATGGAAATCTTTATGAGAAAATTGAAATTTTCATGAATAAATTTGAGGGCTAACCCTTTAACACTCATATCAGCAAAAACGGCTTCTGCAGTGGTCTTGAGAAATGCCCAAATGAAGACTATTTTTGAAAATTTACCACTGGAATGACTGGTTCGATTAAAAAAAAAAATCTTTTGTCTGCAAATGAACATTTTCTTTGAGAAAATTGAAAATTCAAGGGTTAAAGGGTTATATGTATATATATGTGCGGGTGTGCATGTGTGTTCATGCGTGTGTGCATGCGTTTGTGTGTGTGAGTGCATACGTGTGTGCATGCGTGTGTGTGAGTGTGCATACATACATGTGTGCATACATTGTCTGTCAGCAGCTGATTACCAATACATCATTGCCTCAAGAACAGTTTTCCTAGATATAGAATCATCACTTGATTCTCTGTTCAATGGTTTAAATACTAACATTATTCCAAGTGATTGTTTTGGCACAAAATGTTGTCATGGAAACACAAGATTAAATACAGATGTAACCCAGCAATTGCATCATCATCTAGTAAAAGGCTATAGCATTAGGATGCGTTTAAGTTTGATAGTGATGCGTACATGTTAGATGGTGATATGCCCTTGATCACGTCATATGTTTATGTGCTATTGGTGTTTATTTTGAACAATGTGTTCATGCGAGAAAGCAACGGCTTTCAACAACAGCATATAAATATTAGCAAAATTAACACTCCGTTATCTTGGCACCTTTCGCCACATGTATGTAAACACTTTACTGGTGACATTTAACAAGGGAGATAAGTCAGGAGTGATTTATGAATTGTTGGTAATATGAATGGAAAATATGTTTTAATCGGTTCTAACAAGGGAGATAAGTCAGGAGTGATTTATAAATTCTTGTTAATATGAATGGAAAACATGTTTTAATCAGGTCTATGTTTCTATCTAGTTATTTCCGTTGCTCGGTTTTTTCGCTTGTTAAGAAGTAAATGTAAACGCCTAAAATCTATGCTTGGAAGGCTACATCCTGATTGCTGAATGAAATGCATGAATTTACTTAACACTTGAATTTGTCGAGAAAATTTAATATTTCAGAAAATTTATCACTGGGAATGACTGGCTCGTTTATCGAGCCAGTCATTCTAGTGGTAAATTTTCGAAAATAGTCTTCTTTTGGCCGGCAAATGGACATTTCCCAACACCACTGCAGAGGCCGTTTTTGCCTGGCTTGGGTGGTAAAGGATTAATGATAATAAGAAACGTATCTGGCTGATGTATGTACATGCTTGGCTTGTCGAAATTCCTACCCTGGTCAATAATATCGCTGGATTTGATAACATCTTTGTAATCTCTATTCAATCATTTCCTTTTGAGAACCTATCATTTCGACAAACTATTTAAAGCTTGTATCTGTATTTATAAGTACATGTATATCTGTATATTGTGGCTTGAAATTCAAAGCGCGTTGATTTTTTATCGAATTAGACCGACTTCTGATGGTACATGTACATGTGTCACTGCATGTGTGTGGCCTAGCCTAATAACAAAGTATAATGTAAGCATTCTATTGATTTTGATTGTGAAAATAAAGTTAATGCTCTGCTCGGCTGCTCGCCGTGATATTGAACTTGTTTTGAAAACTAGAAATTTACTGGCTGCTGGTTGAATTCTATATTTTAGGAAACTAAGTATGCAGTATAATGTACAGCATTCAATATGTTTAATCTATCCATTCTGGGATTAAATAACCCTTTCATCCCTGCAGTAATAGTACATAAATTTCAAACTAGAATGCAAGGTCGATGGAGCACCATCGCAATTCCCCACGCATTTGCCAACTTTAACATTCAGCAACACCACCCTCACCACACACCCTCTCCTTAGCCCGGTGGGGGTGGGGGTGGGTGGGGGGGGGGGTGCCCTAAGGTAAACATCTCATACTCATCAATCCTATGAGCAACTCACACACCAAATTTGGATGAATTCAGCCAACTTTGACATTATGCCACCCCTACCTCATCCCATCCTCACCATGCAGGCTGAGCCTAATGTGTAATGCAAGGTGAGGGTGGGTTGGGGTTGAACTCTGCCAACTTGTTCTCCACCCCCACCCGATCTTGTGGTCAGAGCCTAATGTAAAGGTTAATTTGCTATCCACAATCATACACATAACTCACATACAGGGTTCCCACAACCTGAAATTCCTTTAAAATCAGTATTTGTAATTCAGAATTTAGTGTAATCTCCTGTTTCTAAAATTTAATTAAAATGTAATAATAAAGAATTATGTGGGAGAAAAAGACAGCTGGAAGCGGATGTAAAGGTGGGTGTACCTTTAAAAAAAAGTCCTTGGAAGTTGTTTTTTTGTTGACCTTTAAAATTCTTGAAAAAACCTTCAATTCAATTTTCAGAAACCTGTGGCAACCCCGACAGAGCAAAACTGGTTCAAAATTTCAAAGAGTAAGGTAGTAAATTGAAATCTCCACTTTTGGGTTGGGACCAACCTTGGAGGATGGATATATGTGTGCTTTCAACGGGATGTTTGACAGCTTCAGCCATCTAAGAAGTCATTTTATGTTGTTTTAGCAAAAATTTAACACTGATAATAGTTAGTGAATTACAATTTGTGTGGACATTTAACTTAAATAATATAAAATAATGATTTTAAATATTATTAGAAATATGTACACGTATCACTTTATTGAGGTTGTGGACATCACGTACAGTGTTCCCCTATCCCTGATTTATTTAAGCCCCTTCCCTGTCTGGTTTCTCCCCCCCCCCCCCCCACATACTAGTATATTCAGTAACACCTTTCTATAGTACTGTCTATGTAATTTGCAAGTCATGCAGTTAATTGGAGTACTTACAAGTACTTTTATGCTTTTTGAACAACCAATTTCCAAGTAATTTAACAGTAAAGTTTTGGTTTATGTAGAGTTTTATACATAACATGCAGAGTATATTTTTAAAATGACTTGACTTAAATTTGTTGTTTTAACTGAGTTAAATTGTTTTCAAAATATGCAACAGGAGTTGTATAAACGTAACCATAGCTTCTAAAACATAGCAGGGGTGGGTAACAGTGTTAACCCTTTAACACTCGTATCAGCCAAAAATGGCTTCAGCAGTGGTCTTGAGAAATGTCCATTTGCAGACCAAGAGAAGACTATTTTTGAAAATTTATCACTGAAATGACTGGCTCGATAACCCAGCCAGTCATTCCAGTGGCAAATTTTCAAAAATAGGTGTTCTCTTGGTCTGCAAATGGACATTTTCTATGAGAAGATTGAAGTTTTGGGTTAATGATGCGGTTTAACCTTTTAACCATCAAATTTGTTTGAAGAAATTTAAATTTTCTCAAAGAAAATGTCAATTTGCAGACCACAAGAAGAGCGTTTTCGAAAATTTACAACTGGAATAACTGGCTCGGTTATCGAGCCAGTCATTCCAGTGGTAAATTTTCAAAAATAGTCTTCTTGGTCTGCATTTCTCAAGAGCACTACAGATGTCGTTTGTGGCTGACATGAGTGTTAAAGGGTTAAAGATAAAGTATCTTATATTACTTGTTTGACCTGGTCTGCTAGTCACATAGTTATTTGTTTTGTTCATTGAAGCATGTCTGAGTGTAATCATTAACCCTTTAACACTCAAGCTGACAGCTTCTGCAGTTGTCTTGAGAAATGCTCATTTGCAGACAAGACTATTTTTTTTAATTTACTACTAATGACTGGCTTGATCACTGAGCCAGGCATTCCAGCGGGACATTTTCAAAAATAGTCTTGGTCTGTAAATGGAGATTTTCTTTCCTGAACAAATTTGAGGGTTAACGGGTAACAACCCCCTTCCCCCCCCCCTCCCTCCCCCTCTTAAAGGTACGTATTCACACCAAAATGCTTGAAAATTAAATTCTTAACATTGTATTGCTTTTACAGACTTTAATTGTGTAATTCAGTGTACGTAATAAAATGAAATAAATCATGCATTAACATATGATGATTCCATTCTGTATAAATTAAATATAATTAATAAAAAAAAATTTGTGGGTTTAAATTAGGGACACGTGTCTCTAATTTAATTTCACAACTTATAAAACATTTTATTAAACCCTCACATTTGTTCCAAAAAATTACAATTTACTGAAAGAAAATGCCAATTTACAGACCAGGAAGACTATTCTTGAAAATTTACCTCTGGAATGATCATTTCAAAATTTTCGAAAATAGTCTTCTCTTGGACTGCAAATAGACATTTCTCAAGACCACTGTAGAAGCCGTTTTTGGTTGATATGAGTGTTAAAGGGTTGATTTATGCTTATTGACCTCATTATATGTTAAGATTTATTTTGTTTCATTACATATATCGGTCTACACAAATTAAGTCTCAAAAAGTATACAATTTAAAAAAATTTTATTTCCATCATTTTGGTGTGAATAAGCACTTTTAAATTTGTTCATGAAAATCTCAATTTTCTCAGGGAACATTCTAAGAGGTTATTTTGAAAATATACCATTGAAGTGACTGTCTCAGTTATCGAGCCCTCATTTAAGTTGTAAATTTAAAAAAAAATAGTCCTTTGCAAATAGACAGAAGATCAGTGCAGAAAGAATTTTTGGCCAGATTGAGTATTAAAAGGGTTAACAGTTATTATAGTCATAGTCACTGATTTAACCCTTTAATGCTCAAACCAGCCAAAAATAGGCATTCCAGTGGTCTTGATTAATGTCCATTTGTAGGCCGAAAGATTATTTTTTTGAAAATTCACCACTGAAATGACTGGCTCGGTTACCGAGCCAGTCATTTCAGTGGTAAATTTTCAAAAAAATAATCTCGCCCTGCAAATGGACATTCATTGAGCACATATTTATATTTTCTTGATGAAATTTAACCATTAACATGAGTAAAGGGTTAAACACCGTAGATACTCTGTGTATGACGGCTCAGACAAATAAATAAATATTCAGGCGACAATGGCATCTTTGTCAGAAATGTAAAAACTTGATATATTAGGCAGGCAGACTTGTATTCTAGTTGTGAATTGAGTTAGAGTTTTATCCAAAGTATAAAGAAGGAAATATGCCTAATATTTTAAGAATAATTTGACAGAAAACATGTAAGGAACTCATAGAAAAATCATCACGTGCCCTTTTTCACAGGTTATTTCTGATTAACTGCTAACAAATTTCAATAGGCAATAACTCTGGAGCTGCTGGTTATTTTGTAAGCAAGTTGTCTGAAAGTCAAATTGTTTTAAAAATATTCCGGATATCCGACAGTTAAACCCTGTGGAGAATGTAGCGTGGAGAATATAGCGTGCAGAAATTCATCTAGCAGACAGTAAACGCTCAAGCCGAGCAAAAATGGCATGCACAGTGGTCTTGGGAAAAATTCCCATTTGCAGGACCAAGAAATGACTATTTCTGAAAATCTACCACTGGATCAAGCCAGTCAATCCAGTGATACATTTTCAAAAAAAAGTCCTTGGTCTGCGAATCGAAGTTTTCTGAGGAATTTGGAAACTTTCTTGAATAAATTTCAGTGTTAAAGGGTTAGTATATAATCTGTAGTTAACCTTTACCTGGTCTACATGTATACCACTGAAATTTCAAAATACTCAATACCATTTCATGTCAACTGTTATTTATTTTGTAAACAATGTTTCTGATTATGTCTATGGTCGCTACAGGTTAAAGAAATATTGTTTCCATCAGGGACTTTGCAACAATTAACCTGGTATTTGACATCCGTGTTAAATAACATTGAATACAACCTGGACAGATATATAGACTATGAGGCTCCGAGGTACATTACAGACAGCTATATGGAGACAGTAAAACTGTTTACATGTTAACCATTTAACTCTCATATCAGCAAAAAGTGGCTTCTGCAGCGGTCTTAAAGAGAAGACTTTTTTTGAAAATTTACCACTGAAATGACTGGCTCGATAACCGAGCCAGTCATTCCATTGGTAAATTTTCAAAAATAGCCTTCTTGTTCTGCAAATGAACATTTTCTATGAGAAAATGATTTTTTTGGAACAAATTTGGGTATTAAAAGGTATGCAAATGAGATTCATCCACAGTTTTCCTGGTCATGAGTAACAAGGGATATAACTCTTGTACACTGAAAATATATACAATTTTACATTTATGCGCATCATGAATGGAGGAAAATTCGGGTATTTTGAAAATATCATGGTGATTTAGCTGTCACTTTTGAAAAAGAAATTATGCATTATGACTTGAAGTTGTTGCTGTAAATGTAAAACCTTAGTGTTTTTTGCGTAACTCCACATCCACCCATCCATCCATCCATCCGTCGATCCACTGTCTATCTATCCGTCAATCCATCCATCTATACATCCACCCACACAACCATCCATCCACCTACCCACACATTTACCCATTCACCCAACAACCCACCCACACATCCATCCATCCCACACACACACCCATCCATCCATCCACCCACCCACCCACCCACCCATCCATTCATTCATCCACACACCAACCTATCTATCATCTATTCACTCACGCACCCATTGATCCATCCATCCATCCATCCACCCAACTCATCCATCCATCCAATGTGTTTGTTATCTTGTGCTTTCAGGATGGGCAAGCTGCTGAGTTAACAGCCACTACCTCAGATGACGAGGACCTGTCAGAAGATGGGTCAGGGTCTGGCATGGGAGATGGCACAGATGAAGACGATGAGGATATGGTTGCTGGGTCAGGGCGGGGGTCAACTTATTCCCCTGGTATGTACATGTAGTGACCTTTAACCCTTACTAATGTATAGTCAGATCAATTTAACAATATTAACCCTAAATGGTCGAACTGGTTAAAACCAGCTTTGACAAATATCTGTCATTGTCAAGACAAACGCATTTCTAGCTCACCTCGCCTGAAAGGCCAAGTGAGCTTATGCCGTGGTGACCATCCATTGTCTGTCCGTCCATCTGTCGTCTGTCAACTTTTGCTTTAAAATGCTACTCCTCATTAACCGCTTGGACGATTTCAACCAAATTTGCTGAAAGTACCGTATGGTCATAGGTTCCAGAACTTCCGTTCGGAATTTTGAATCCCCAATTTTTAGGGACAAAATCTTAGATTTTATTAAAAATTTACTGGAAATTATCAAATTGCTTCTTACCATTCAGAGCGATTTTAGCCAAATTTGGGTGAAAGGACACAATGGTCATAGGCTCCAGAACTTCCATTCAGAATTTTGATTCATCAATTTTTTTGGTGGAAATCTGAGATTTTATGAAAAATGTACTGGAAATTGTGCTTCTCCTTACCATCTTGACCGGTTTTATCCAAATTAGGCTGAAAGTATCCTATGGTCATAGGCTCTAGAACATCCATTCAGAATTTTGATTCATCAATTCTTTGCATGAAAATCTGAGATTTTATGAAAAATTTACCGGAAATTGTCAAATTGCTACCCCTCTTTAGCTGCTTTCCAGGCAGGTCATCTTTGGGGCCAATCACTCCACGCAAATGCAAAAACACCATCGCCAGCTGACGGGTTGGGTCAGAGATGGAGACACTTGATCACCGCAATGGAGTTTGCTTGCAGACGCATCTAAGGCATGCCGGGAACTCGTGAAATGTGCTTGCAAAAGTAATTGCACTGGCAGATTCAAATGCTATAAATCCAACTTACCTTGTACACAGTTGTGCTCATGCGGTAGTGCGTGTGACGTCTGTGAATCATGATTCAACAATCAACAGCATCATGTATAGCCTTGCATATGCTAATAGGATAATTGAACGTATCTATAACGACAATTACTTGGTTCGATATTAAGAAATCAAGTAATTTAAACTATTTCTAGATGCTATATTGCTTTTGTTCTCAAGAGATGAATCTTTTAGATAACACATCTTAAAGAGCCACCATCTTTTGACATCAAACACAGGTGGTCGCTATGGAAGGATTGATATTTACATATTTAGAGTATTGTAGTGAGTAGAATTATAACGATTGACCCATGAAACACCTAATTTGACATTAATCCCATCTCTACTCCGTCTAGAGCTTGAGTAATGTGAATTTTCCGCTGGAAAGGCGGCCATTTTGAATCTGTCATTTTGAATGGGTTCCCTTGGTAGAATCACGTGGCACCGCATATAATTATGATCAGGATACCTTAAACCACCTATATGCCAAATTTCATGCTTTGTGCCAGAATGGAACATCTTTTTCACATATCTGCCCTACTATTAATCATTACACAGTTGAGTAGAATATATCTTGCATCGTAAGGAATTAGATGTCCCCCTCTTATGATCAGTGATGGCGTACTGATGCACCCACAAGTGTATGCCACAAGTGTATGCCACAAGTGTATGCCACAAGTGTATGCCACAAGTGGTTGGATAATGCCCTACTTTGTATGTACCGTGTACATACAATGTAGGTCCTTGTCCACCCAATTGTCAGTGTGTGTGTGTGTGTGTGTGTGTGTGTGTGTGTGTGTGTGTGTGTGTGTGTGTGTGTGTGTATATGTGAAAGGCATAGAACATGATGATAGACTCACTTCAAATTTGGCATTTCAGTGTATTAACCCTTTAACCCTCATATCCGCCAAAAACGGCTTCTTGAGAAATGTCCATTTGCAGACCAAGAGAAGACTATTTTTAAAATTGACCACTGGAATGACTGGCTCGATTATCGAGCCAGTCATTCCAGTGGTCAATTTTAAAAGATACGCTTCTCTTTACCTGCAGATCGACATTCAATGAGGAAATATTTTGATGATTCTCGACCAAATTTGACCAGTAAAGGGTCAATATTAATATATTCCCCATTGTTTTATCACCTCTGATACATAAGGTTGTTTAAAAGCGTATGGTAAATAAAAATAAAAACTGTTGCTGGTCAAGAACAAACGATAACACCCCCAAATGCACAATGGACGGACCCATTTCTATCTTAGCTCGGCCCAATTTCAAGGTAGCTATTCAGGTAAGCTGTTGAATATCTTGAAACTAATTTGACTGGTTACTGTTAGTGCCTACGGCAGTAACAGTGCCCAGTCAAATTAGTTTCAAAATATTTAAGATTTTATTAAATAGTAAAGACATACAATTCGTGCTCTTCAAGGACGATTCAATGTTCCTGACATCCCTTGTTACGTCATACATTATGCATTTTGATTGTGACATCAGCTTACATGTCACTTAATGGATTATGACTTTATATACTTGAGCGACAGATTACATCTATCCATGATGATGTAATAAAAGCAAAATATTACATTTCCATTCCCATAACATTTGTATGACATGAGGGTTAACAAATTTATAATAGCTCTTACGTCGCGGAAATTCCGGTATCTGTATCTTTAACAACCCTTTAACACTCATATCAGCCAAAAATGGCTTCTGCAGTGGTCTTGAGAAATGTCTATTTGCAGTCCAAGATAAGACTAGTTTTGAAAATTTTTCTCTGGAATGACTGGCTCGATAACTGAGTCAGTCATTCCAGATGTTAATTTTCAAAATTAGTCTTCTCTTGGTCTGCAAATGGACATTTTCTAGGATAAATTTGAAATTTTCTTGAACAAATTTGAGTGTTTATGGGTTAATTGCAAAACACTAATGCAAATATGAATATTTTGAAAATATACAATCATGATACTGCGCTTTCAGAGAGGACAAACTTTATTAAGTCATGCATGTACTTTATTATTTATTGTAGATGTAGTTGTTGATAGACTGACGCCATGTCAGCAATTGCGTAAATCAAGCCTGCATCTGAAGGATAGCTACGTACCACGATGTACGAAAACTGGTGAATATCGCAAACTTCAGTGCCGCGCCACGACCGAATGCTTCTGCGTCGACCCACAAGGCAGCATTATCGATGGAACTTCAAAAATTGGTGAAATGACAGATATTCGCAGGCAACCTGACTGTGATGGAGGTTTGTATGATGTTCATGTATTTGTGTATTGTCTGCTTTCGTACAATGGCGGAATCCATTTCAAGCTATATCACGTCAATTTCTAGCCAAGGCCCGCCTACATGTACGTCTTTTGCGCTTGTATCAATTTTAAACTTTGAATTCTAGAGTTATTCGTATACAGTGAGAAAACTTGGTGTTTGGATGCATGGATGGATAAAAGTGTGTCTCATCTCAAAAGTTGGTCAGTTTGACCTAGTTTTCGAGGTTCAGTGAATATCACAGAAAATAGACCTTTCCAGTTTATTCACCCGCCATATGACGTCATAATCATAAAACTAAAACATGTTTTTCGTGCAGGGAATACCATGTGGTATTGCCCTCGCGTGAGGAAAATACCAGATCATCCATCCCTGATCTTAACCAATCAAATAACAGCATTTGGTCATGTGACATTACTGAGGGGTAATAATATTACATATTGTCACCATACTTGGTGTACGGGGCTAAACGTGTGTCATGGATGAAATGTATGTCACTCTGACGTAGTTCTCACAGATCAGTGAGCATCCAATAATTCATTGTCTTCCACCACCTAGATCAGGGCTAAAAATAGTTGAAAAATATTGTGGTGGCCTTGGGGCAAGTGTGCCAGTTAATCCTTGCCACTCTGATGTCAGTATTCTATTGTTTACTGTGTTAGTTGCCAAAGAAAATGGGTGTACATTTTTCAACAATTTTGGTGAAAGATGTTTGCTGTCTACGACAGCACCATCTCCCATCAAATTTGATGAAAAATGAACACCAGTTCATTTTTTAATTTAGTTTGAAAATTTAGAATTTTAACACCCGAGTTGTAAGGGTTAGGTTACCAGACTGTACCTCCAGGTTGGCCCATTTCTGTAAATTCTGTTGAAAATATGTATTGTTGTTAAGCTATACAAACTACAGAATCCTTGTAAATCCTAACTCAACCGTTATGTTAACCCCTTCTGTAGTGGGCTTGATAAAATACAGGCCCTAAATATCACAAATTATCTAGTTTGTCTCTCAGGGCAAACAGTGTTTTAAAAGAAAGGAACTTGCTTGGCCAAATGGTTCGGCGGTTATCTTGGATGACCTAATTTTTGTGAAAATGACTTCTCCAGAACCACTGAATGGATCGGGCTGAAAGTTGAGAGATATGATTATGGCCTAAACGCAATTAAAGGTTATTCATGGAAGGTTGATACCTAAAAAAAAAAGCATGGCTGCCAGGAATCAATCAAAATTTTGTATTTTTGTATTTTGTATTTTCTACAAATTTCGAAGAAAATTATAAAAAGACTAGTTATTAACCACTGGGCCAATTTTAATAAAACTTGGCTAAACGTTCTTCACAGAAATTAGATTGGTAAATTTTTCCTGTGGTCCATTTTGTTCAATTGTGCCGGTGGCCAGTAATTCCAACAGAGATACAGGCCCCTTGGGCCTCTTGTTTTGGAAATATTGGTAACTTATTTCTGATTTGTATGGTGTGTATGATTACTGTATTCTGCGGCTGTAGTAGTAGAAACATCCTACAGCTGCAATCAGTCCTTCGCTTTTGCACACTGTGTCTTGTCCTCAGCCAAAATCCTTAGCTTCCTCGGGTCCATTCTTGACTTGAGTGTACCTAGTCCTGCTTTCTTGGGGTCACCTCGTAGCACGCTTAGTAGATTTATGCAATGACATCCTCTCCTGTCTGTATTTGCTTGCTCCGAGTACTGAAAATTCGAAGGCTATCTGTGCTGATGTCTCTTCTGGCATCCTTAGCACATGGCCAAACATGGGCCACCTTTGCAGGACGACTGACAGACAGCGGCGACGTATTACACATCTTGTATAGTGCATAGTTGGAAATTATGCTGTCTGGTCATCAGTGTCCAGTGATGGTGCATAGGTTTTTGTGGTGGCAGGCATCGAGGTTGTCTAGAGATGCCTTTAGAGCTGCCCAGCTGTTACAGTTATACAGCATGAAGGATGCACAGGTTGCATTTTATAAACATAGCCTTATTACCAAGGGCATCTTTGATCTACAAATTTTATTGTATCATAAACTACATGTATTTGTCAATTCTCTCCATGTATTAATATTGAACAGATGATAGGAGCAATATCCTGTGCAGTATTTCATGAATTATTTCCCATTGACATCTATTCCACAGGAAACAATCTCATGCCCTGTGTTCATATGCGAGTTGAGGCCTTCTGGAAGCAATACATAGCATATAGTCCAAGCTGTACATCATCTGGCGAGTTTAAGACTGTGCAATGTGATAAACATAACTGTTGGTGCGTGGATCATCTTGGCATGGAAATGGGAAATAGTCGTGTGACAAGCCCTTCTAAACCGGATTGTACAGGTAAATCCAGTGATTCAATACGCTTACAAGCTTGCACCCATGTGTGCGCAACACATGCGTCACCTCCTGTCACTGACATCGCATAAGAGGAGTGTTGGTTTCGACTGGATTATTGTAAAGTGAATGATGCGTGGAAGAAAATTATAAGTGGGTCTGCAGAATTTCTACAGACTGCATTTTCCATGGGTTTAACTCTGGATATGCTGAATATTTTGAAAACAATTCGACTGAAAGTTTTTGTGGCTAAGCCACAAACAACTTTCAGTGAAATTGTTTTCAAAATATTCAGCATATCCAGAATTATTGCCATTAGAAATTATTGCCTGCAGCAGTCAAACTTCACTTTGATATAATATGTAGGAAATTGCAAGCAAATTAATTTCAAAATATTCACACCTGTCACTATGGATGACTATAGTTTTGGGTGAGGTTCCAATCGTGACACCTGTATACTGTTAAGTACACACTGATGCTAATATATGCATGTTGCTGCCATATTACAAAAGGTTATAGACATATTGAATATTGAAGTTGTCTCTATTTTGTTTTGTGCAGCTTCCACATCAGTGATCAGAGGTGGCCATCCAACAGAAACGCCAAATGAAAAATCCACAAAGAAAAACCACAAACATAAAAATAAAAAGCACAAGACAGGACACGTAGTATGTATTGATTTCTAACCATTCTTTTGCCATTATAGTGCAGCCCAGAAATAAGCTAACATATTTCCCAAACAAAACAAATATTGAATGCTGTAAGAAATTCTCTATTGAATAGTTTGAACATAACTGAATTGGATGCAGCAATGTCGTCCAATACAATTGTGTTCTAAATATTTGACAGTGTGTTTTTCTTTTGTTTCTGAAAGATTTAACGTTATTTCTAAACTGCACAGCTACTGTATATCTGTTAGTCTTATGCGAATGGTTTCTGACGGCATGCGGTGCCGATTTGAGAATGAAATATGTTTGAAGTTTTTCAAAATTCCTCCATGCCTCGGCTGCTGCAAGTCCAGGCGTCTAGAGTACAGCTACAGTACAGTATAGGGTAATTGTTTAAAGGAAAGAACCATGGAACTAACATATGCTCTTGAATGAAAGCTTTATATAATAATCAACCTATAACCACCAGCAAAAAAGAAGTAAATCTGAATAATTTGAAAACAGCAGCTAAATATGATTTATGTCACTCTGGCGCGAACCAATTAGTGACGCAGCTGGACCTATGCGGTCTAGTGTATGCCGAGCGAATACATAATATCCCTTACAGCCGGT
Source organism: Chaetoderma sp. LZ-2023a (assembly GCA_034401795.1). Lineage (NCBI taxonomy): Eukaryota > Metazoa > Mollusca > Caudofoveata > Chaetodermatida > Chaetodermatidae > Chaetoderma > Chaetoderma sp. LZ-2023a. Next base: position 34,116,906 of record CM067375.1, on the reverse strand, counting down.
CATATAATCTCAGTTATAATCGCCTGAAGCTGATTAGCCACTACTTTCTACAGGTACAATACTGTAATTTTAACACGATTTGCCTGCAAGCCGTTGTTTCCAGCAACATGATATAACTTCTGTCACACAAACTTGAAAATATTCAGTGTGTATCATGGTGTGCGACTCTAGAAACCGGCAGTGTTTTTTAAAATCATTTTGACAGACACTCGTTGCTTCCACCAGAAAAAGTGACTTAAATATAATGTTTTCAAAAGGATTAATAGTGAATTAACAGTAGCGAGTTAATCGCTATACATCAGTGCCTATAGAGAATACTATTCATACCGCTTATGAAACTATATTCAAGTTAGCTTTTGTTATGTTTGAGTATATGTTATACCTGCACACACAGTTAACACATGGCAGAGTACGAAGCACCAGTGACGTGACTAATTGGGTCCAAGTTAAGCGCTCCTAGATTTAGTAACAGTTTTTTGTCAACTAATCCTGATTCATTTCCATTTTTTACCGGTGTTGGTTTATTTAATATTGTATGAAATTACCAATAAACAGGATTTGTTATTTCCCTTTTCCCTTTCTTTAAATTTTGCCAATAATTCTTATTGAAAGCTGCAATACCTTACAGTAAAATTTATTTGAAAAGAGTGTTCATCATAATATATATAATACTCTAATAAAGAATTAGGTACCATTTTTGATTGTTCAGTTTGCTATAATAGAGATCCAGTTCTACCTATGCCCCGCCCACTTCTAGCTAAGCTCCATCCACTTTTCTCATGTGTTTAAATCAAAAAATTTAAAAGTTTGAAATCCGAGTATCGGATATCCAGAATCCCTATTTCGACTTAGTTATACAGTGAAGCTTTTGAATGGTTCCCAGTCAAATTATTCAACATAATGCTTATTAAATTGTACATTTTTCAAAAGCATACAATTCGTACACTAAAGAGTAAAGACAGACATTTTTATCTTCATGACTCAGCTATACGTTATTAGTCCCCTACCGGTAAAACCGGGGGGTACTATAGATTTGCACTCCGTCTGTCCATCTGTCCGTCCGTCTGTCTGTTGCAGTTGGTTTTCCGCACTTTTTGAGAATTGGTTTATTGCTTTGTTATGAGAAGTTACAGACCAAGTTCTAGTTTCAGGCGTTCAATTTTTTAGGGAGTTATGCCCCCTTTTGACTTAAGAAATACGAAAACTATCAACTTTCCGCACTTTTTTGCACTCCTTCAAGATATTTAATCGAAGCTCGGTGCATCACTTTAGTGTAAGGAGTTACAGAGCAAGTTCGAGTTTCAGACATTTTCGTCAATTTTTCATGGAGTTATGCCCCCTTTCAACTTATGCAATACTAAAAATATTAGTTTTCTGCACTTTTTCGCAGTCTTTCAAGATATTATACTGAGAATTGCTACTTTTTCAAGATATTTAAGCAAAAATCGGTGCATTGCTTTAGTGTAAGGAGTTACAGAGCAAGTTCGAGTTTCAGACATTTTCGTCAATTTTTCATGGAGTTATGCCCCCTTTTGACTTATGCAATACTAAAAATATTAGTTTTAGGCCCTTTTTCCTCGCAGTCTCAAGATATTCAACTGAAAATTGGTAAATTACTTTATTATGAGATACTAGACCAAGTTCGGGTTTCAGGCATTTGCATCATTTTTTGATGCCGTTATGTCCCTTTTCGACTTATGAAATACAAACATATCAGCTTTCAAGACTTTCCTTCGCCTTCACCATATATACCTGAGACTTGGTTTATCGCTATGTTATGAGAAGTTACAGATCAAGTTTGAGCTTCAGCTGCTTTTGACAATTTTTACTGAAATTTTTGACTGTCAATCTCTAAAGATTTATATCACCAGGTAGGGGACATGTATTGCAAAACAATACTTAAAGAATGCTTGTTATAATTGTGACGTCGGCTAACAAGTGATGTAATTGATTGTGACGTCAGATTGTTGTTTTGTTCATTTCAGTATGACCCGTCAGTGGATATAGACATGACATGGCAACCGCCCTATACATATGATGATACTATAGGTGAGTAGATGCTATATAAAGCCACCGGCCGCCATCTTGAAAATTGCTTTCCTCACAATAACTCCGCTATTGTTTATTGAATAACTTTGAAACATCATAGGATGATTGGACTAGGTCTGAGGAAGGAACCTATTGAAATCAACGATGATCTTTAATCCAAGATGGCTGCCAAACACTGGCGGCCATCTTTAAAATTGTTTTCCGGATGATATCTTCATTACCGTTTAGCGGATTGCTTTGAAACTTTATAGTGTGGTTGGACTAGGCCTGGAGAAGAAACCTATCGAAATTGATAATGATCCTAAGTCCAAGATGGCCTCCAGCCACTGACGGCCATCTTGAAGATTGGTTTCTGAACGATAACTCCAATTTTGTCTAGTGGATCGCTTTGGAACTTAGTATTCGTGGACAAGAGGAAGGAAGAAACATCAAATTTGGAGATGCTCTGAAATCTAATATGGCTACCAGCCACCGGCCGCCATCTTGACAATTGCTTTCCGGGCTATAACTCCATGACCAGTTAGTGGATCACGTTGAAACCTCTTCTGATAGCTCTCAGTCATTAATATGTCATCATGGCAGGGTATTATGCATCGTTTGCGGAGCTCTTGTTGAAAATGTAACACTGGAATAACTGGCTCGGTTATTGAGGCAGTAATTTCAGTGATAAATTTTCAAAAATAGCCTCTTGGTCAGCAAACGAACATTTATCAAGACCACTGCGAAAGTAATTTTTGGGCAGCATGTGAGGGTTATTAAAGGGTTAATTAATTAGTTTCTACCGATCTAAGGGTTTGTTTTGATAGGTGATTTTACTGTATTTAGTGCACTCTATTTTCAGATCATGATGATGACGATGATGTTGATGATGAAATGGATTTCGACGAAAATACTAGTTTGGAACCAGGTGATTCGAAGGCACAGAAAACACCTACAACAATTATGGCCCAGCCAGGAATACTGGCAGGTAAGTAAACCCGAATTATCTCCCCTTATCCAGGTACATGTATCTTAGGTATTTATTGACAAAATTTGCCAGTCATTTCTGTGGTGAATTTTCAAATTTTCGCTTGCCCTGTAAATGCACATTCTTCATCATGGAAGGGTTAACAACTAACAAAGGGCTGATAACTCTTACCAATCAGACGTCAATATTCTCTCTATTACTGCCTCAATAGCAAAGAAACTGGTGTACATTTTTCAACCGTCTTGGTAGATGATAAGCGTGTATCACAACATCTTCCACCAAATTTTAACATCAGATAGGTAAGGTGTTAAGGTGTAATAGTGAAGAATGTTTATGTTCATCACCAACTTTCAATGAAATTGTGAGATGCATTTCTAGCTATGCTCTGCCCATTTACAGCTACATGTAAGCACTTGTGTGTTGGAATAGATTTGCAGCTCAGAAAACTGAATTACCAGAATCTAAATTTCAAGGTAACTTGTTGAATATTTTGAAACTAATTTGACTGGGGCCATTATAGAGGCAGCAATGTCTCCAATCTAACAGAACATTCTTACATCATGTTTGAAATTGTTTTGTCTTGGAAACATATTAACTTATTCTTGGCTATGCGTACCCCACCACCCACCACTTCTACGTTGTTTTCATCCTGAGCATACGACCACACATCTGTACATTCGGAAACATTGTTGCTGCAACTCCTAGAGGTCGAGAGAGAATTGTTTGAAAGCTGACAAAATGATTGTACACTGCCGAAAGATGTGCCTAATGTTAAAGGTTTATGCATCAATGGCCATGCATAACTGATTTGCATTCAGTTTTACTGTATAAACGTTTTTGTGAAGCTCTCATCATGACTCATGTTGGTGATGTAATCATGTTGGTGGTGGGAGGTGTATGTCAGCATAGTTTTAGCTATGCCGTGCCCATCTCTAGCTCAGCTCCACCAAAACGTTGCCCGTGTTGAGATCGATCAATCCCTGAACTTTAAAATTCCAGAAATCTATACAAGTAGCTACAGCGGCCAGTCAAATTAGTTTCAAAATATCCAACAGCATATTTATGAAATAGTAAAGACATACATTGTACAACAAGCGCTTAGTCCGTCATCAATTAAGCGTTCGTGACGAACTTGTTTGACATCATTCATGACATAATTGATTATGATGTCCGCCTACACGTCCGTAGTTGATTATGACATCATGTGTGGAAAGGTTCACTGTACTGGTTACCTGGACAGTCATCCCGGGGGTACGTTTTCTAAAATATTCTGATTGGCAAACAAATCTTTTTAGGACCCATGCCATTCATGCATAATGTGTTTCGTCTGTCTGGCTCATTCAATAACACTTCCAGCGACAAATCCTGGAAAAAGTATATCGTTGCGATATAAAATTTATTCTGTTGAATATTTTGAAATTAATGCGACTGGAAGACTTAGCAACAGCTTTTACAGTAAAATTACTTGAAAAACATTGCCCAGTTTTCTTGTATGGTTGCCTTGAAGATGAGATATGAAAGGTTAACAGCTTATACTGTTCCGCATTTGCTAATTCTCGTCATTCTGTTTTCTTGTAGGTATCATCGGCGGTGCTGTCGTCGGCTTGTTATGCGCTATACTGCTCATAATGTTCATTGTTTATCGGATGCGGAAAAAAGACGAGGGAAGTTACGCATTAGACGAACCAACTAAAGCGCGGGGTGCATACGCTTACCAGAAAGCTCCTAGCAAAGAGTTCTATGCCTAAAATAAATCCACACACCACACTGTGCTCATCGTCTTACTAACGTTACGCACATTGTCTAACCACTGTGATCATGTGACTATCAGCTGACACACGAGCGCGATGGTGTATACACACGATATATCCATCGTGATCATGTGACTAGCTCTGTAGTCAATAAATCCATAACTCTTTTATTGCTGAATTGTCAGCTAGTGCTACTCGGCATCAAATAGCATTTCGCATCATACGTACGACTCATGTAGAGAATGGATGTTGCTGTACGCCGTTGCTGTTTAAGACCGCAACAACATAGAGAAGTATCCTCTCTTGGAATGAATGCCAAATTTCTGTCCGCCAGCTCCTACAAAATATCATGATTTCTCTTTCGCACTGAAATGGTTAAAACACATTTTATTTTCAAATCAGTGGCCATGTTTGCTGTCACATGACCAGTCTCAATCATGTGACTTGTTTGTACTCGTACAGAGGCAACAATCTTATATCATTCAACAATATCATCTAAATAGCTACGATCAAGCCTGTGATTACATGACTAGCAGCAGTCACAAATTTCTTAACCATTTAACCCATATGGCATACAGACAGGAAATGAAGGACAAATTCTTTATGATTTAAGGAATAGTCTATTGAATATTTTGAAAGTAACTTGACTGGGACCTAACAGTCAAATTGCTTTCAAAATATTAAATATTAAACAGCTTTCATGTATAAGACTTTGTATAAGACTTTTTGTCAGTCTGTGCAGCTTTGATTGTATATATTATACTGGACACACTTTATTTTACTAATTGCGGATTGAGTTAATTAGCATAGAATTTGAATTACTCAGGGTACGTGTAGCTAGAGTGATCTGTTATACAAGTACAAGGCACAAACTGTTTCTAGTCACTCACAATGGTCACATTGTCTTATTTTGGTCATCTGATCATTACACGTTTTCATCCAGAATCCACAGATTAGAAAGACAAATGAAACTTGCGTAAAAACTTTTTGTTATGATTGAAATGGTTTGATTAATAGACAATATTTTGCCCCTAAATGTCTATTAGTATGTTTTTATTTTCACTTTAGAACATCTGTGTCGATTCAGTTCAAATTTGGTATTATATATCTCATGACCAGGGTTCGCTTTCCAGTGTGCATCAATGAAATTGTTCCTGGAGTTCCTCGTATCCTGGTTCTATCTTCTGTTTGCTACACCCACCTATGGTTTATGGCATAGAACAAGCACTGGACCCACATCAGGAATACGACGTCACATGTAACCTTTGATCATCACATTTTATTCATCCGTATTCTGTAATAAATTTACAAAAGCACATTTTGGGAATTCCTGTGATAGTTGATCATCCCCGCGGATAAATGAATATTTATTTCTTGTTCTGTTTCACTGAGATTCTATGTACAAGTAAAGCCTCTGATTCTATGTACAAGTAAAGCCTCCGATTCTATGTACAAGTAAAGCCTCTGATTCTCTGTACAAGTACAGCCTCTGATTCTATGTACAAGTAAAGCCTCCGATTCTATGTACAAGTAAAGCCTCTGATTCTCTGTACAAGTACAGCCTCTGATTCTATGTACAAGTAAAGCCTCTGATTCTATTTACAGGTAAAACCTCTGATTCTATGTACAAGTAAAGCCTCTGATTCTATGTACAAGTAAAGCCTCTGATTCTCTGTACAAGTACAGCCTCTGATTCTATGTACAAGTACAGCCTCTGATTCTATGTACAAGTAAAGCCTCTGATTCTATTTACAGGTAAAATCTCTGATTCTATGTACAAGTAAAGCCTCTGATTCTATGTACAAGTAAAGCCTCTGATTCTATGTACAAGTAAAGCCTCTGATTCTATTTACAGGTAAAACCTCTGATTCTATGTACAATTTGATTCTATGTACAAGTAAAGCCTCTGATTCTATGTACAGGTAAAACCTCCGATAGCTTTATAGTGAATACCTGTGATAGATTACTTGAGTAAATATAATTATATTCAGTCAGGGTTAATGTCCTCCTCGGGCCCGACTACATTGGTGGATGGCTGCAACTCCCATATATATATATATATATACTATAGAACAAATGCTTGTTTTGATAGTATGCATACACTAATTATCTCGTCAGTAAACTATTAGCGCTTGTACTAATCTTCATTTAACCTTTTAACAATCGAATTTATTCAAGGAAATTTAAATTTTCTTATAGAAAATGTCCATTTGCAGACCAAGAGAAGACTATTTTTGAAAATTGACCACTGGAAATGACTGGCTCGGTCATTTCAGTGGTAAATTTTCAAAAGTAGTCATCTCTTGGTCAGCAAATGGACATCTCTCAAGACCATTGCAAAAGCCATTTTGGGCTGATATGAATGTTAAACGGTTAAAAGGATATATTGACATAATGTTTTGCAGGATTTTAGAAAATTATATCGAATAAGTCGGAATAAGTGCTTTTGATGTTGTAGATTTTTGTAAACACCAAAACATGTTTATTTTTAGTGCATTTTTAATATGCAGAAAATCTCTGCCTTTAACGTGTGTATATGATGTTCTGTACCAGTTAAAAACTGGTAATAATAATAATAATAATAGTAATAATAATTCATAAATCGATGCAAACTCGGATGAATGTGTTTTCTATGGGGTTTTAGTAGGAGCTGGTGGACGGATGAAAACTATCTGAGACAGCAACACCGTAATCAAATTATTTTCAAAGTAATTAGCTGAAAATTAAACTCGCTTTTATTATGCAGCCCCATGCACAGTGGAGGTGTTAGAAGATATTTAAATGAACTCTGAAATATTATTTTTCATTATTACATGAAGATTCTTTCGAAAACCCGCCATTGGAATACTAATTGTTTTACTCGGTGGTGTTTTGTGACCAATTTCTTAAAAACATAAATTATTTTTAACCGTCTGACTGCTGAGTTTTTGCAGACAACATATTCCAGGAGTTATATCTCTGGACCGGCTAAACATTTTGAAAACTATTTGACTGAAAGTTGTTGGTGGCTAAGCCACCAACTATTTTCAGACAAATATTTTTGAAAATATTCAGCAAGTCAAGATTTTTTCCTCATTGAAATTGTTGTCTGTTGGTTTGCAGCTGCGAGACTGTTACTAGTTGTACAGATTTCATCAACATGAACAATTCTCATATAATTATAGCTAGATGCTTGTCTGATAGTACCTAGGGGCTTGAGTTCGTATAAATGTCTATGTGCCTTTGTTAAACTGTATGTCCATGGTTACGTGAATGCTCCTAATTCATTGGTCTGCTCTTATGGTCTGTGTTCCGTAAACTTTCAGAAATATTAAATTATAAATATTAATTATTGAATAATCCATTAAAAGTCTTAATTAGTAGAGAATTCAGTTTTGCTTAGTGAAAGCCCATTTGTATGTCAAAATAAAAGTATTTTTGGAAATTTAATATTAGAATGACTGGCTCATGGATCGATCATCGAGCCAGTCATTCTAATGATAAATTGTCAAGAATAGTCTTCTTTTGACCTACAAATGAACTTTCTTCAAAACACCTTCAATCACCGTTATTCAGCTGTCTTGTCCGTAAATAACCAGTTTAAAAAGAAACCCATTTTCTATACAATGTTGCTTCAATTATGTCACTAATGACTTGTCATTCCCTGCTCTGGGAACATGACAAGTGGTAAAATATGAAATTTGGTTTAATTGCATGCTATTTTCTGTGACTTAAATTATTATTCAAATTACATACACTATGTCCGGCTACTCCCTTTTCCGACCAATCAGTGATAGATGAGATTTGATTGTGACATCGCTACCGAGAAGTCAATTGAATGGATAATGAGGCTAGTAATTTAACCCTTTAATTCTCAAATTTGTTTTTAAAAATATCTTTTTCCTCATGGAAAATGTTCATTTGCAGACCAAGAGATAACTTTTTGAAATTTTACCATTGGAATGGCTGGCTCGGTTATAACCGAGCCAGTCATTCCAGTGTTAAATTTTCAAAAAATAGTCTTCATGGTCTGCAAGTGAACATTTCTCAAGCCCCCTGCAGAAGCCGTTTATGGCTGATATGAGTGTTAATGGGTTAAGAATGTGATTTTAGGATTGTGACACAAGGCGGTGGCTGGCCCATGTCCTCAACCACTAATGTCGGCCATCCTGTACAGCTCTGTGGGACTTGAGTTTACAATTTTTTCTATAACCTTATAGAATCAGCTCAGTCTCCGTATATTTGTCAAGTGATCCGTATTGTAGAGAACGTATCTTCACTCTGGAGTCTTCTTCCATACGGCCCAGATGGTTATCTCCTCTTTCACTGTCGTTGAGATTGAATTGATACCGTCGTGACAATCGAAGTTTAAGTGCATTCAGATTTGGTTCAGGGGATTGCTAAGTTTGCTTTATATTTACTATGTCAATACCTCGCTACTGGGGATTATGTTTGAAGTCTGTCCACAGTCGCTAGACTTTCCCAAAAAAACAAAACATGTTTATGCTGATCATTTAAAAAAAACACTGGTTTCGTGAGATATATGACCATCACTGGCCTCTGTTTGTGAATTTCAAAATTTTAAAAATGATTTTGCTTGGTTATTAAATAAGTAAGCTTGCTACCGTGCCTTGCTGTATTGCTCTAAGTGATCATGAAAACTGCCTCGCTCCCTCCCACCTACAAAATTCTGTTGCATTTCGGAGATGAAAAATCTCATTAATTATTCCTAATTTATTTAACCCTTTAATGGTCAAGATTGGTAAGAAAAATTCAGAGTCTTGTTATTGACTGTCCATTTACAGGCTAAGAGAAGACAATTTTAGAAAATTTGCCACTAATAACTGGCCCGGTTATCAAGTCAGTCATTCAAGTGGTAAATTTTCAAAAATAGTCTTCTTTTGCCCTATAGATGGACATTTCCTGTAGACCACTGCAGAGACTGGACCTTGACCATTAGTGGATTAATACGCCCATCATCTTTCATTGCTATCGATATTTACACTGATTTATTAAGTAATCATTAAATTTTATCACAGTTTTGTTTGCATTAGACTGTTTATATAGTCTAACTTAGGCCCTAGTGCAACGTTGATGCATAACATAATGACAGACATGAGCCGAGTAAATTAAACTGACCTAGACACGGCTGTCTAACATGAGAAAAGCATTACTCCGACTAAAATATCACCGAATTTCGCAATGCTGTGCAACAGATTCAGTGACTGACCAACAGTGTATTAGCGGTGCACTAGGACCCTGTCTGTGTTATGTAAGTCTTATGGCCATTATTGGTTGTGTGCTAGATATATTACCCTTAGTTTAATCAAAATCCAGGGGTAGATTTTAAGGATTTTTTCTACTAACCCAGACGGAATAGTGCATCATTGATTTTACTATCCCGCAGCAACCTTCACTAACCCAATGTTTGGTAGCTCAAAGCTGATTACGTCTTTAATCCATTCACCGATGGATCCCTATAAAACTCATTTCCAAGGCAACCAGACAGAGGAGCTGTTGAATATTTTGAAATTAATTTGTCCGGAAAGCCGTTGCAACAGCTTTTTGGACAAATTAATTTCAAAATATTCAATAAAGCATGCAAGGTAGCAGAAAATCTGTTCTTTTGTCAGTTTATGGTGGGTACTGAACATAATGGCATTATAAGTGTTTTTTCTTATTTCCTATTTTGAGAGCGTTACTAACCCAGACGGGTTAGTGCAGGTGTAGTTTTACTAACCCATATGAAATTCTACTATCCTCAGGTTAACGGGTTAGTGTTAAAATCGAGCCCTGAAATCTGTTACTCATTGTAGATAACATTTTTATCGATGTTGCTGTAGAATGCCTTCGACACAAAAAGCTTATACCAATGTTTTGTTTCAAACTGGTCACAAGATAATGTGTGAAGGGATATACACATTTTTTTCTCCAATAATATATACTTTGAACTCATTTCCTCAGTCACCAATCAACCTCAACGCAGGGCATAATTTAGAATTTGATATTTGCATAGTATGTATTGTTATGCAAATTAAAAATTGTATAGTTGTCGGCCAAAATGTATAGCAATTAAATCTTTCACGCATAAATTCCCTGTATATCTCGGAGCAAACAAACAGGAAAGCTGTTGAATATTTTGAAATTAATGAATGGAAGCCATTGCTAGGACTTCCAGTCATATTAATTTCAAAATATTCAACAGAATATGCTATGCATAGTAAGGAATTTACTTTATCATGGATTTGTCGTTGAATTGATTAATAATAGAACTTTTAAAATCAATAATAAATTGCAATCCCATACAAATGTTGCGTAGCAGATATAGCTATGCGTGTTGCGGAATGTATAGCAAATGGCTATATATGTGTAGCAAATTAAGATGCGATACCGGATAAATTATGCCCTGCAGCGTACATGATAACGCAACATTTTCCAGTCAAAATTTGTTTCCAGATATTCAACAGAATGTTTATTAAATAGTAAATTCAGCAGAGACATTCAATTCTGACAATGTGTGACAGATCTTTGCCACTTTGGTGATGGACATACATGTACTTCATTTTACTTGTAATTTCCTATAACAAGTGACAGATTTGTTTATCATATCAGATATTTGAGTAACAGATCAAATCCCTCCATTAAATTTTTCTTTTCTTTAACCATCTGGCTGCTAAGTTTCTGCAGACAATACTTCAAAGGTTATGTCTCTGGATCCTGTTAAATATTTTGAAAACAATTTGACTGAGAGTTGTTGGTGACTTAGCCACCAACAACTTTCAGTCAAATTGTTTCCAAAATATTAATCAAGTCAAGAGTTTTTGTTCATTTATATTATTGTCTGGTGGCTCACAGCAGTGAGACACCCACTGAATACTATGCGTTGTTTTGGCTTGTCCATGATGTGTGCCCATGGCATTTTTACTCTTTGTTGAGGGTACTGCACATTTTTTTTGAGTAAATTGTAAATTATACAAATGGATCGTGAAATATCCTTATTCTTAGCAATTTTGAAATAGAGAGCAAATCTTATATAATTTTGTTAGTAGCGGTTTGCTTCCTAGTGTTAACAACAAGAAGATTGTACAAATGAATATTATTTAGTAGCAAATGTTTTAGCGATTATATTGATTGTGAAAATTACTTGGTTGTTTTAAGACTGCTCTGTTTTGTAATGAGCCATGTTTTGTTATTGGTTGTATTTCGTGTGATAATGAGTTGCCAAGTTTTTATCCAAGTGTCTAGACATTTATTCTTGTCTTTTAAAGTTTTGTAATGACTCTTGTTCTTATTATTCATCTTTCTCTCACTCTTATCTCAAACAAGCATGTTTATAGTTGTCTTCAAATTGTTGCTGACAAAAAAACGTGTACAGTCGGTCAATATAATATTATCAATTAATTTCTGTAGATATTTGATGTTTGATCTGATTGATTGATTGGCTAACTTAGCCTCAGAGGTGTGATTCTTATTTATTACTATTATCTGCGTATATACTAATCATATTTTGTGTTCTCGCTGTGTCATATCCTAACCATTTGATGGTAGAGTCGGCCAAAGATGGCTACTGCGGTGGTCTTGAGAAATGGGCATTTGCAGGTCTAGAAAAGATTTGAAAACATGCCATTGGAATGACTGGCACAGTAACAAGTCTTCCCAGTCAGTTTTCAATGATTTTTTTTTTCACTTGGCATGTAAATGGACATTTCATGTGAGATAATTCTCTTTCTAGATCAATCTCGACCATTAAACAGTTACGATACTACACACCATCATCATCTTCAACATCATCATCATCATATCATCATCATTGTCATCATCATCATCATCATCATCATCATCATCATCATCATCATCATCATCGTCGTCGTCATCATTGACAGTGACAGTCCTCCTAGAGGGGGACTTAATAGTGTACATCGTTACTTAATACTGAATAATACAAATTTGATTTCACTATATATTCATACATTTACTTATAAACATATATATATAAATATTAAAAAAATATACATACATTCATTATGATTGAATTCTAACATTGTCTCTTCACCACACTGAATATAACCTTCGAAATATTGTTTTGTCTTGGGTTAGGAAGATTGTTATTTAAACTTGTCTACAAGCTGAAAGCAATTTATTTGTTGACTGTAGAATTAACACTATCTCAAATTTGTTGAGGAAGATTTGAATTTCCTCATAGAAAATGTCGATTTGCAGACCGAGAGAAGACTATTTTTGAAAATGTATCATTGGAATGACTGGCTCGTTTATCGAGCCAGGCATTCCAGTGATAAATTAAAAAAAATAGTTTTCTCATGGTCTGCAAATCGACAAAACTTGTGTAGAAGGCATTTTTGGCTGACTTGAGTACTGAAGAATTAAAGTTGCATGTTCTGATAGAGTATTTGTTGAGTGTTGCAACGGTTTTGAGTGAACTTAAATTTTGTTAACCATTGAATGGTCAAATAAATATACTTAGGAAAATTACAATTTCATCTTATAAAATATCCCTCTGCAGCCCAAGAGATTATTAATTTTGACAATTTACCGCTGGAATAACTTGGCTCGGTTATAAAATTTCGAAAAATATTCTTGGCTCGCAAATGGACATTTCTCAAGACCGTTGCGAAGAGCTTATAGAATGTGTCCTAACTTATAAGAGATTGTGATTGTTTATATACAGTATGGCTCAGAGATAATTCAACATGTTTCCAAGAGAAGGTGAAAGGTACTGTTGAGTAGTTTGAACATAACTGCAATGTCTTCCAATTCAATCATGGTCATAATATTCAACAGAACATTTCTTACAAATTCGCATTTTTGTGTTTTTGTTATGGAAACATGTTACGTTATTTATTAGCTGTACTGTAGTCTGTGGGATAAAAGTCGGCGGTGGTGAATCCAAGAATATGTTGTCCCTTTATGACCATATTTGGTGAATAGTATTTCAGTTTTCTAGAAAATATCCATTTTGGAGACCAAGAGAAGACTATCCAGCTAGTTATTTAATCGGTAAAATTAACAAATATTATCTTGCTCTGCAAATGGACACTGCCCAAAACTACAGATCGGTTCTTGTGTGTGTCTTAACCATTAGAAAGTTAAGATTGCAATGTAAGTTGGCCAAAAATGGATTCTACAGTGGTCTTAAGAAATGTCTATTTGCAGACCAGATGACTTAGAAAATTTACCATTAGAATAACTTTCTCGATAACCAAGCCAGCCATTTCAATGGTTAAATTGTGAGAATAGTCGTCTTTTACTATGTAAATGGATATTGTCTATGAGAAAATTTAGTTTCTGCAACAAATTTGAGCATTAACACTTTCTATGACAGATCCCTGAAAAAATTAATATTTATGACGCTTAGCATATTCTGTTGAATATTTTGAAATCAATATAACTGGAAGTCATTGCTGCCCAGGCAGCAATTCATGATTCCATTTCCTCACTCAATCATATGACAACATAATCAACTAAGTGACATGTAGTATAATGTCATAATCATGAAATAGTGCGTCTTTAGCGCTTAATAGTCCGACACGTATGAATTGTATGTCTTTACCATTTAATAAACATTCTGTTGAATATTTTGAAACTAATTTGACTGGATGCTGTTGCTGCCGTCTGGAAGTTGATAGTCAGGGAGTTCATGGATCAATCAATCTCAACACAGACGAGGTATGTGTGGGGCTTAGACAGAGATGGGCGGGGCCATATCTAAAACCGGAAAGGTCCATTGCTTCGAGTCATATTAATTTTTAAATTTTCAACATATTTCCTGTTTATTTGCTCTGAGATTGAGAGGTTAATGGATTTTATCGATGAAAGGGTTAACAGGTTATATACATTGGAGATATAATCCTGCGTTATACATTACATTTTGCCATTTACCGTGTAGGAAATTCTGAGCTTACAGTAAAAAAATTTATCACTCAACCGGTATCTTCAGTCTGCCTTTTCCTGTCATTGTCGCTGCTTTAAAATACTGACAAAATAATAATAATAATAATAATAATAATAATAATAATTGTGTATTTGTAATTATATGTAGTAATTTAAATTTGCCAGCCATGGCAAGTTAATCTCTATTTTTTTCGATGTTGCATAACAACTATGGTGTTTTATATATACTATATTGATGACAGTAATAATAATAATTAATAATAATAATAATAATAATAATAAAAATAATAATAATTATTGATGTTATATTCAATCCAGATCAGTAGTGTAACTTTATTAACCCTTTAATGGCTAAATTTGGTCAAGAAAATCAAATTGTTTGCTTATTGAATGCTCCTTTATAGGCCAAGGGAATATTTTTGACAATTTACCACTGGGATAACTGGCTCGGTTATCGAGCCAGTCTTTCCAGGGGTAAATTTTCAAAAATGGTATTCTCTTTGTCTGTAAATGGGCATTCCTGAAGACCACTGCGGAGGCGGGTTTTGGCCGGCTTCGCCATTAAAGGGTAATGTCTATAGTGGTGCTCCTTCTCGTAGACATCATGGTTCCTGTACTTAATTATTAACCCTCTAGTGGTCAGGAAAATCACAATTTGTTGTTTAGTAGAGGGTCATTTGCAGGACAAGAGAAAACTATTGTGGAAAATCTACCATTGGAATTGTTGGCTCGTTTATTGAGCCAGCTATTCCAGTGGTAGAATTTCAAAAATACTCTTCTCTTGGCCAGTAAATATACGTTTCACAAAACCACTGCAGAAGTCGTTTTTGGTTCTTTTGACCATTAGAGGGTTTATACATACAGTTTAGTTAAATTTCACAATTCTATTTCATTTTCTCACGTACAAGCAGCGAAACTAAGACTTACCCATTTACCGCTGGAACTAACATATCCCAACCTGAATGCCAACAATCATCTTTATTAATCCTTGCCACTCTGATGTCAACATTTTAAAATTTCAAATTAAATTAAAAGATAAACTGGTGTTCACTTGTCAACAAATTTGGTGGAAGACGATAGACAGTAACGTCCACCACAATTACTGAAAAATGTATACCAGTTTCTTTGCTATTGGCACAGTAAAAAATAGAATGTTGACAATCAGTGTAGTAAGGGTTAAACACAATACGTTTATGTCATGTAGTTTATTTTCAAAAGAAATTGACTAAAGTCATTGGTGCAAAGAACAATTTCATTAAAATTTTTCTCAAAATAATCAACATATTTTCTTCATTTTAGATCTATCAAAATATGTATTGAGAAAACCATCTTTTGAGATGACAGGGTGAAATTAGTTGGGACATATGACGTGACATGTTATAACAGTGTTAACGTTCAATTACATCTTTCAGCCATGAAATACTATGGTAACATCAGTGTTACCATGCAATGGACCTTTTGATTTTTAGCTGTGCCCCCAGTCATCTCTAGCTAACCTCCACCCACACCTCGCTCGTGTCAAGATCGATTGATCTCTGAACTCTCTGACTATCAATTTCCAGAAAACTATACAGGTAAGCTATTGAATATTTTTTAAATTAATTTAACTGGCCGCTGTTTCTGCCAGTCAAAATATTCAACAGCATGTTTATTAAATAATAGAGACATACAATTCGTACGTGTCGGATTATTAAGAGTTAAAGACGGGCCAAATGGAATCATTTATAACATAACGATTATGACGTCATCCTACACGCCACTTAGCTGATTGTGACATCATATAATGGCAGATGGATACTCTGGAAAGGTGAATTAAAGTGTTGAATATCAAAAACAAAAACCTGACTGAAAAACATTGCTGCTTACGGTACCAATGGCTTCCAGGCAAATTAATCTTGTTCAATAAGAATTTGTGGTATTTGGTTAAAATTGCTACACACGTATGCACACACACACACAACCATTAATTCTTCTGTCCATTGATGTGTCGGTCCGTGTCCCATGTACAAATGTGTCGTGTCCATCGTCAGTCAGTCTCACAGGATGTAACATTTTCTCATTTATCAGTATTAAGATCATGTATAAACAAAACACGACAATAAAGAATTCAGTTTTATACACATTAATTCTTTAGAGCATTGTTCTTATAATTACACTAGTAGGAGTAGTAGTGCTAGTTGTATTAGTAAGACACCAGCAGCAGTGTAGTTAGTTATATAGTAGTAGTAGTAGTAGTAGTAGTAGTAGTAGTAGTTGTATTAAAGTCGTAGTAGTGGTAGTAGTATCAAGCTAGTAGTGGTTAATATTGTCAACGCACTGGCTAAGAATCTTCAATAATAATAGTATCAAAGTAGATATAGTGGTAGTAGTGGTGGTAGTATGAAAGTAGCAGCAGTAGTAGTGTTGGCAGTATCAAAGTAGTAGTGGTGCTAGTAGTAGTGGTGGTAGTATCAAAGTAGTAGTGGTGGTAGTATCAAAGTAATAGTGGTGGTAGTATCAAAGTGGTAGTGGTGGTAGTATGTAGTAGTAGCAGTAGCAGCAGCAGCAGTAACATGAATACTCCAAAGATGGGCATAATTATGGTCACACAGCTAAAGGGTAATATATCTATGCAAGTATGTGTATTTAAAGTCTGTATGCAAAAACAATTTTAATAGCCAATTGTACAATGTAGTTGAAGTACAATCCAAATCCATCTCCCACATATAAATTGTGCGAGCATACTGTAGCGCGAATCGCTTAGCGCCGGGTATGAAACGGCCCCAGGCTGAGATTCTCCAACCACACCACCTTTGATCCTATGGGCCAGTTGCATAGCCATGGAAATGAGAGAAAGAAATAACAGAGTCCGCAAGGATACACTTGCGCTTCGTTAAGAGATAGCCTACCTACAGTGCATAAACAGGGAAATGGCATCTTTTATGTACATTTAAATTTCTTATTTCTTAAAACGTTAATACTTGTCCCTTTTCACTCGAATTGTAGTGAATCTTAACCAGGATTCATTGAGGAACACGAATCCACTTAAAAATTTTAATAAGACAAGAAATGGCTGAGATATCAGTAAATTAAAATCAGGTAATATAATTCTTTAAAGTTAGTGTAGACTACTATCGCGCATGTGCCAGAAGGGTGAAGGTAGCGTGACATCACAGCCATGTGCTTTCAGCCTGCTATCGCTCCCACATAACCCTGCATTGATTTGTCCAATTTGTGATGGTGACTTGATTGGTCACCATATAGTATATAAGGTGTGTCGGCTACTATTCCTCAGTCGAGACGAGGGGGGGGGGGGGGGTTAGTCCGATGCGGTAAATATTATTTGAGCCTACTATGCAGAGCTCGCCTTTCTGGCAATCTACACCAACGTAAATACTGAAAAGTTCCTGTATCCGCAATCGGAGGCCAGCTTCATCACATGGCGCTGACTCAATTTTTGCAACCCCTGTTCATGGGTAATAAACTAACTCAAACAGGTTGCCCTAGCCCTCCCGTGGGGAACAGTGGCGCACAAGTTAATGGGTGCGCATTCCTAGTGAAAGACCACAGGGACCTTCTTGAGCGGCGCCAATTTTTGGCCTATAACCAAGTCATCATGTGAAATGATTGGTCCGTTGTGATATCTCGCCAAACCTATCGACATCATGCCAAAAAGTGTTGATTTAAAACCTGCACATGTCTAGTGCCACCTTTCAGTGTTTAGAACCACTGCATTTACTGCAAACATTGCTTTCATCACCACTCCTGAGCTAGCGATGCCGATCGTCTTGTGCCGTTGCTATCTATAGACTTAGTCTCTTCATCTCCTGAGGCTTCTTCACTTTCACACCCGTGTATTCCGCCGTGCTTCATTCACTACAGCAAATTCTACTGGTAAATGAACTGTTACTTAATATTTTAATTTGCGCTGATGACTAAGACGCGCCAACAGCATCTGCACATCTGCTGATGACTAACAGAGGCAAAGGCCAGAAGAAAGCTAAACATCATGAGGAAACTGGCAGGAACAAAGTGGGGGTGCCAATGAAAGGATCCTCAAGACCATCTACCTAGGTGCCGTACGACCACACCTTGAGAATGGATCCAGCTCATAGATGACAGCAGCTAAATCTCATCAACAGAACCTCGACAGAGTACAAAACCAGGCACTGCGAATCATCACTGGTGGAATGAGATCAACACCAATAGAACAAATGGAGCAGACAGCAGGCATCCCCCCACTTAACAAAGGAAGGGAATGCAAAGCACTGATCCAAGCTGCAAAGTTCAAATCGTTCAACAACCACCCGATGAAGATCAGGCAAGCACAGCTGTCATCAGGAAGACTTAAACGATCAAGTTTTGTGAGAGACAAAAGCACTTCAAAGGAAACGCCAAGAAATGTTGCCAGCACAAATAGAAGACCCAGACCACACCCTTGATCCTCCACCCTGGGAAAACAAAATAGAGAGCATAGCTATTCGCACCACAGTACCTCATCTCACAAACAAAGATGAACACTGATGTGAACAAGAAGGCCCTGACCCTAGCCATGCGGGAAGAAATGTACCCTCAGGAGACATAGATAAGGATCTACACAGATGGATCAGCCAAAGATGCAATTAGGAGCGGAGGTGCCGGACTGCACATACGGTATCCAAACGGACAACATGAGTCAGCTGCAATACCGACAGGCAAACACCGCACAAACTACAGAGCTGAAGTCGAAGCACTGGTTCATGCAGCTAATACCATCAGCAGAACAGCAGACCCTATTGCACAGATTGTCTTTTTATCTGATGCCCGCTCCGTCCTTGAGGCTATCACCAAAGGTAAGCTGCCACAAATTGAAGAAGCACTACAAACCATCAAATGCTTTCGGATGGCATTGTAGTTGATCCCCTCACACTGTGGAGTCCAAGGAAATGAGGAAGCAGACAAGATGGCAAAAGTGGGTGCAGAAGAGAATCAGACAGAAAACATGGTTACCCATACAGAGATGAAGACTATCATCAAGTCACTATAGAACACCTCAATCAGAAGATGCCTACCATCATCTCTCGAGGCCAGAGCAAGTGACCATTTTTCGTCTCGGAACTGGACATACCAGACTAAACCAACATGTACAGGCGGTTCCACCTTACGACATCGCCCGCTTGTCCTTGTGGAGAAGCACAAAATACCACAGAGCACATACTTCAATGTTGCAGTACGTATCAGCTGCTGAGAGAATAGATCTGGCCTTTGTCAACCTCTTCTTGAAAGGCTGTATGGGCCTATGGAAGAACTGAAGAAAACCACAGATTTCATCTTGAGAACGGCTCTCCAAGTGTGATACCAGCGATCGAAAAGAAGAAGACTAACAGACGCCAACTACATAGTAAGTGGTTCACATCAACCCGAATCTTCTCTTCGCTGATGATTAACAGGCGCCAACTACATAGTGAGTGCTACACATTATCCTGCACTTTCTCTGTGATGAGGACTAACAGGCGCCAATGACTGCTTTTCCTAGCTCTTCGCTGATAAGTAATAGGCGGCTTTCTATTATAACATAGTTATCTTATTTTGCTTAGCGCTGATTATAAGTAATACAGGTCAGCTAGACCTTAAGGACTATTGCTCAAACGAAAGAGGACTGTTTATTGTAAAGTCTCTTTCCCGGCTCTGCCAAGTTACATAGTGAGCCATGTTTCCATAATTGATCACTAACTTTAAGGCCTTCTAATTTACTTTCTGAGCAGCCATCTCTCTGCGACCCTCCAGCCATCTAGCCAAATAATTGTTTGGTAACTCCCTCCGCCGGTTTGGTTAGAGCTGGCCCGAGAAATCGCAGCGGTTTCTAGATGGTTAGAATCAAAACCATGATTACTCGCACATTCCCCCAGTACCCTTACCAGTACCTATTACGATAGACTATAAGCCAAAGTAGAAACTTACTGCGCAAACATTAATTATAGTAGCTTCAGCCGAGCAGTGAACCTCATAGCAATTACATAGCCCTAACTCAATGTAAACATTAGCACCAGGGAATGATTCTTATACGGCTCGTTCCTCAGCGATTGCGAAAGACGCTGATAGCAGACTAAATCTAAGGTGACAGGAAGGGGCGAGTGGGACCCCATGCCTTCAAGGAAGGTCACCATAGTCTGCCATCGGCTTCTTCAGCCCCGCCTTAACTAGATACGGTACTTACTCAATGCTTTTGTGCTGTCCTGTCCGTGTCCATTTAATTGTGGTTGTGCTGACACGTGGTTAGAAGTCGCTAATCGGCTTCCGACTCGTTGCCCAGGCAACATGTATGTGCCGTCAGCCTGAGGTAGTTGTTCAATGAGTCAGACCAGAGATGGGGTTCGAGCACATACGCCAGGAAGAGAAATTTTGTCAACGTTAAGTAGGCATAAGCCGTTTGATCCCTAAACATTCTATGTCTGGACTCAATAACTAACTTAGTCTAGCTCCATAAGAAGGACCGCCAAAATAATGCGGTGCCGACTAAACCAGTAACTAGTATAGAGACGACTGCGCCGACTTATGTTGAAACTTGCCTCCACGTAAACCAGCGTGAATCCCTATATATAAATAATAAGATACATATAATTCAGCACTTTTAGCCTTCATCTAAACTGGGAGAACGATATTAACCGATTCTCTTCGCTTCGGCGTGGTAGGAATTTTCCTCTGATGTAGGCCCGCGCGAGGCATTTTCCTCTCGCAAAACCAATTTATTGGCCCGCGCGAGGCATTAGTTTATATTGAACTAGGTAGCCGCGCTAGGACGTATCCCTTGCATGGGTACCTATAAGGATAGGTTAGGTATCTTTGGCGAGATACATTATAGATGGCACCAACACATCACTTTAATAACCTCGGGACACGAATCACTTTGTTAAACCATGTGCCAATACCTTTTCAGGAAGCCAGCCTTTGACTTGCTGAGCTATAACTATACTATATAATTAAAGTGTAAACCAAACAACATGTATCGACACACCAGTTACACGAATAGCCGGGACGACACGGTGGTGTTCGCCGTTGGCGAGAATGCTCACCCAGCCCCACTGGAACATGATCGTTCCACCAGCCCTCGAGGTCGGTATTTGAATTCACTGATCGCTCGCAGCTTATGTCATGACGACCGTCCATTGTGTGTTCATCCTTCCGTCTGCCATTTGTCCGTCCGTCGGCCATCAACTTTTCCTTTAAATGACTTCTCAATAACCGCTTTGCTGATTTCAATTATATTTGGATCCAAATTTGTTCAAACAGAGCCGATCGACCAATTTGATTGGCGGCCATCTTGGATTTTGGTCTATTTTTAGAACTCTTTAGAAATCTCCGAAACCGCTTGAGGGATTGAAGCAAACCTCATGAAATATGATCTAGGGCAAGGGCTGAACCAAGTTTGTTCAAGTGAACCTGATTGGTTAAATGGTTCGGTGGCCATCTTGGTTGACATAGTTTTAGCGAAAATGACCTCCAGAAACACAGGGATCAGCCAAAATTTTGCAGATATGATTAGGGACTAAGGGAATGACCAGACCCTGTGTAGTCTTTGACAAAAAATTAATCTACAGAGCCTAAGCTTTTCAAAAATATAATTTTAACCCATGTACTCCAACTAGAACCTAGTGAATATCTGAATCAAAAACCAGACTTGATGTGAAAACCTCTATTCCGACCATTTCTGTGTGACATCATGGGTTGAAGACGTTTCCGAGTTTGACGTCCGCATCTTGGATGACCTAGTTTTCGCAAAAACTTCCCCAAGAACCGCTGAAGTGATCAGGCAGAAATTTGTGATATATGATTATGGATTAAGGGCCATTAAAGTTTGTTCAAGGGAAGTTGATCCATCAAAAAAGCTGGCCACCCCGGGCCAGTTAAAATGTATCGTGTTTTGATGGCCATATTGGCTTTTTTTGGATAGATTGAGGCCGAAATTGGTTTTTGCATATTGTGATTTCAAATTTACCATTTTCGAGACTGTCGGATAAACGGTTTAGGGGCCATCTTGGATCAGTTACCCGCCAGAAGCTCCCATACTAAAGCAATGGGAAATTTGAAATGTATTCTCGAGAACCATTGAGCCGATTTCAATTATATTTGGAAGATACAATCCTTAGGTCATAGAGATTCAAGTTCGTTCAAAGTAACCCGATCGTCCAATTTAGCCAGCAGCCATCTTGGATTTTGGCCATTTTTAGCTCACCTGTCCTGAAAGGCCAAGTGAGCTTATGCCATGGTGACCATCCGTTGTTCGTCCAATAGGTGTTGTCCATCAACTTTTCCTTTAAACGACTTCTCAAGAACCACTGGGCCAATTTCAATTCTATTTGGCAGGAAGCCTCCTTATGGCATAGGAATCCAAGTTTGTTAAAACGATGCCGATCGGCCAATTTTGGCAGTGGCCATCTTGGATTTTGCCCGATTTTAGGAAACGTCTTAAAAAATCTCTGAAACTACTTAAGGGATCGATTCAAAACTCATGAAATATGTAGGATAAGAGCTGAACCAAATTTGTTCACAGGAACTTGATTGGCCAAATAGTTCGGCGGCCATTTTGGATGACTTAGTTTTCCTGAAAACGCCTTCTCCAGAACCGCTGAAGTTATTGGGCCAAAATTTGGGAGATATAATTAGGTAGTAAGGGACATTAAAATTTGTTTAGGAGAAGTTGATACGTCAAAAAACATGGTCGCTCTGGACCAATCAATATGTAGGGCATTTGGCAGCAATTTTGAATTTTTTTTATTTGATGGATTTTGAAATCGAAATTGGTTGTATATATGTTGTTGAGTATGCTGATTTCAAATTTGCCACTTTTGAGACTGTCGAATAAACGGTTTGGCGGCCATCTTGGATCGATTTCCCTCCGAAACTCCCATACTAAAACAATGAGAAAATTACAATGTTTTCTCGAGAACCACGGCAGATTTCAAGTATATTGGCAGGAATCATCCGTAGGGCATAATGATCCAAGCTTGTTCAAATGTAGCCGATCGGTCAATTTGGCTGGTGGCCATCTTCAATTTTGGCCTATTTTCTCCGAAACCGCTTGGGGCATCGATTCAAAACTCATGAAATATGATCTAGGCGAATAACTGAACCAAGTTTGTTCAATGGAATTTGATTGGCCAAATAGCTTGGCAGCCATCTTGGATGACCTAGTTTTCGTGAAAATAACCTCCAGGGCAGTTGACCGGATCGAGCCGAAATTTGGCACATGATTAGGGACTATGGGCCATTAAAGTTTGTTCAAGGGAAGTTGATACATAAAAAACATGGCCGCCATCAACTAATCAAAATGTCGTGTTTAGCTGACATTTGATATTTTTATTTGATGGATTTTGAAGCCGAAATTGTTTTTATATAGGTTTTTAGGTATTCTGATTTCAAATTTGCAATTTTCGAAACTGTCGGATAAGCGGTTTGTCGTCCATCTTGGATCTTTCCTACCAAAAACTCTCATACTGAAGCAATGGGAAATTTAAAATGTCTTCCTGAGAACCACTGGGCCGATTTAAAGCATATTTAACAGGAGGCATCCTTAGGGAATAAGGATACAAATTTGTTCAAAGGAGGATAATTGGCCAATTTGGCCCGTGGCCATCTTGGATTTTGGCCGACCTGTAGAAACGTCTTTAAAATTCTCTGAAACTGCTTGGAGGATCAATGCAGATCTCATGAAATATGATCTAGGCGAAGAGCTGAACCAAGTTTGTTCGAGGGAACTTGATTTGCCAATTGGTTCAGCGGCCATCTTGGATGACCTAGTTTTCGTGAAAACGACTTCTGAACTGCTGAACCGACATGTCCGCCATGAATCAATCAAAGTATAATGTTTTTGGGGAACATTCTGTATTTTGTGCAAATGCAAATTTATGAGAAAAGCAAAAAGATTAATTATTAACCACTTGGCCAATTTTAATAAAACTTGTCTAAACTTTCTTCACAGAAATTGGGTTGTTAAATTTTTAGTGGTCATCTCATTTTGTTCGGTCGTGCCAGTCACCAATAATTCCAAGTGAGCTGCACAGGCTACTTGGGCCTCTTGTTTATTAAACAGACTCATTTCCTCTAAATTGGTTATCAAAGAGGTTGTGGAAAATCCCACAAATCTAGCTGATTTTCACTGAAATTATGGTGAAAGTGAGATAAATGTCGTTTTAAAATAACCATCTGAGCAAAAAAATTAGCGCGATTACATCCCATTTAGGTGATAAATTTTGAGCTGGGAATCAATCAGCACGCTTGTGACAGGCTGTCCGATATTGAACAAAAGTAGTTTTTGTTATTGACAGAGAACTTTTCAAGCGAATCGGTGTATATTCTATTCAGTATTGACACACGTGTGATCTATTTATGCAAAGTTGTAACAGTCGTGTCATGCACACTTTAAATTAAATAATTGGGCTCCCTTATTTTCAAATTGCGCAGAATCTGTGCTTTTGGGGATCCAAAATAACTCGCTCTGACTGAGCACCATTAACACTTAAATGCCAAAATTTGGACACGGAAATTTTTAATTTCTCATAAAATGTCTATTTACAAACCAACAGAAGACTTTTTCAAAATTTACCACTGGAATAACTATCTGGGTTGTCGAGCCAGCCATTCCAGTGGTACAGTTTCCAAAATAGCCTTCTCTTGGTCTGCAAAATGACATTTCCCAAGATCCGTTTTTGGCCGGCTTAGGAAATAAAGCGTTAAATCCTAATGTTGATAGATTTTTCTATGTAACTTAGTAGGTGTTAAAACCTTTAATGTCTAAATTTGTTCAAAAAATTTACTTTTTAAATATCCATTTGCAGTTTATAAATGTCTTGAACATTTAAAACTCCGCCAGGTTCGTCACGAACTTGGCTATGCCATTCATGACGTAATTGGTTATGACATCATCCTACATGTCATGTGAAACTGGAATCATCCATTCATTTTCTGCGGACGAAGGCTGAGATTATAACGCAAGCGTTAATATTAGTGATCATTTTTTTTATACAAACGTACCCGGATAAATTTAGAAATTGTAAAAGAAAGTAAAATCGAAGTGCCTTTGCACACTAATTTAATTAATGCGTGTTTTGTGGTATCATATAGCTTCACAATTTACAAAATTGATATATAAGAAGAAACAATGCCCCAAATGATTTGTCTTGTATTTTCAATTTAATTGAATTACTAGAAAATGCAAATTACCTGATTATTATATAAAAACTGCCCACATACATGGAATAAATCCAGCACTCACAGCGTAAATAGTCTCATTATGTACTAGATTCCCTTTTATTATATATTTCCGTTGCAGTATGGCAGAAACATGCGATTTACGGCTGCAAGCTGAAATATCCTATGTCAAACTGAATTTGTTGAAAGTACTCCATATAAGAAATGTGTTTTACTTACTACCAAAGGCCTTCAAACATTATTAAGATACAGGTCTTCGCAGGGATGCTGGGTTAACTGAACGGCTAACCCAATGTAGGTCATATAATAGGGATGTATTATTATTATTATTATTATTATTATTATTATTATTATTATTATTATTATTATTATTATTATTATTTTACCATATTTATATAGCGTTCTTTTCCAAAAAAGGTGGTTCAAAACGCTGTACAATTATTAACTACTTAGGTTAAAATGGAAACTGACATCACATTTCATAAAATAGAAAACCATAATTAGAATTATTAAAAATTAGATGTGGATTGCAACAGATGATAAAACTTAATAGACGGCAGTAAAGTTTACATAGGTTCATAGTGTTCGATACAAAGATGGGTTTTAAGAGCTTTCTTAAAACCGGCAAGCTTGTTTATGTGCCGTATGTTAGCTGGCAGTGTTCCTCTTGCGAACCGTCTGTCACCGTATGTTATAGTTCTAGAGCCTGATACAATTAGAGTCATTGACTGCGCAGATCTAAGGCTCCTGTTCGGCTTATAGATATGTGTGCACCAGTCATGAAGAAGAAACTACACTGACCCAAAACGTCTAAGAAATACAGGTGAATCAAATGAATTTCCCAGAAAGAAGCTGAGATCATCTCGGTCTAGATTTTGATTGGAAAAGTCAGCGTTTCTTGTGTTGGGTCAGATGTACAATTGACCAAAAACAACAGAACGAAATGTAGCGATAAATACTGTTGCAACGCTGTCGTGTGCTTCGTGGATGCTGTTATAGGGGCTTGTGATAGCCGAGCTGTTAAATGGAGTCAAGAAATCAAAGACAGAGTTGCTCGTTATATTGATTTTGCAGCTGATGACGCAAGATACCATAAGCTATGATATCTAAGGCTGACGTCCTCCCACCCTCCGTTGTCAACCTTAGGGCAGTGTTCATCGACGTCAGGTCGCAGTGAGGACAGCGATTTAGTTATGCACTTCACTAAATTATGTGACTGGATAGAGAACGAAGTTGATGCTGAACTTTACAGTGTTAGTGAATTACAGAGCAAAATGGTTGAGTTGGCCGAAGGCCATGAGGTCTACTGTAAACAAAAGACTCAAACAAAAATTGTGTTACTACTACGGAGAGCATGTATATTTTGCCGAGACTGCTGGTAAAAGTGATGTTGTGTGCTTTCGCAATATGGCTAATTATATTCTATCTGAAAAGTGGTATACTGATAGTAAGGAATGTAACAATGGCGAAAGTGAACGAATTGTTAATGCAGCCGCAAAACTCATAAAGGCAGAAATAATGGAACATGAATATAGCAATGCTGAATATCCGGCGAATGATGATATTACTAATCATGAACTCGGGCTACAGCTACTTCCTCGGACTCTTCGAATTCTGGTGGAAACTGCGATAGCTTCTGAATTGAAACATAAGCATAGGCCAGTGTATATTACGAGTGGCCAAGCCGTGCAGTGTGATACCTCCCATTCTGTTCGGTCTTGGTGTAGAAGTCGATCATGTCTTTGACTCAAGATGGCTCACTGATGAACTCTCCAGTTTGGGATTCTCAATCCCATATGATGAAGTTCATAGATTTAAACAATCCGTGACTCAGAGTGAAACAAGAGATGATTTTCTATCGGAGTAATGTACCTGGGTGTTTTACACAGTGGGTCGCGGACAATGTTGATCACAACATAGCTACATTAGATGGTCATGGCACATTCCACGGAATGAGTATATTAGCGGCTTCCACACCATATGTTCGTGAGGCTACAACTGTTGCTCGACAACGCGCTGTAAAGCGCCACAGCATCTTACTGGCGAATGACCTTACCAAGGAACGTGGTGTTGAGATTGTTCGATATATCCGACCAGACAAGTCTCGGCTTTAATTAATGGACCTTTCCAGTTTTAGCTATGCCCCGCCCATCTCTAGCTAAGCTCCACCCACACCTCGCTCGTGTTGGGATCGATCGATCGATCTCTGAACACCCTGACTATTAATTTCCAAAAAACTACACATGTAGTCTGTTGAATATTTTGAAACTAATTTGGCTGGGTGCTGTTGCTGCCTAAGGCAGCAACAGCGCCCAGTCAAATTAGTTTCAAAATATTCAACAGCATGTTTATTAAATAGCAAAGAATTACAAAGACATACAATTCATACAACGTGTCGGACCATTTGAGATTTGCTGACGGTCTATATGGAACTCTTTGTGATGTAATGATTATGACGTCATCATACATGCGCTGAGCGGATTATGACGTCATACGAGGTCTGATAATGGATGTGACTATTGGTCAACATACACTGCCTGCCGATGTGCTTATATTGCCCATCATAGATTTAAATCCATCTGATGAGACCTGTTTGTATTCAACCTTGCTGTTTGTCGAGTCTCATGCTACGAAACTCAACATCGTTACACCTTGTATCACCTTTGACCAAGCATTAATGGAGCAAGGCCATTGATATAATCAAAGTCAAAGTGATGAATATCGTGTGTAGACTTGGATGATTTCATATGATGATGAGTTTTCTGGCCGGCTTCGGAGTGTTAATGAATGGATCTGGTTTGTCAGATCTTTTAGAAACTGCATATAGCTCTAACACAGTGACACATATGATGACCGGAAAAGCCATAGTGAGGGCAGTTCGTGGCCACTTTTTGGTTGGCAGTGCGCTAAATCAGATATTCTTACAGGAGATAGTACCAAAGGAAATCAGAGCAATGGAGGGTGAGTCCGCAGATAAAACAATGCATAATGAAACACTGGCTGACATACCTGGAATATCAGCTACAACGATGGAAGAGGTGTGTGCGAATGAACCAGGTGCATCATCCCAGGATGATGATTATGGTGCAAATGAAAAGCTGGATAACTGTGAAATCGAGGAAATAACGTCACTATATGACAAACTTGTTGAACATGATATTAGAATAGAAGATGTGGGTGAATCGAATGCTCTTATAAAGCTGAATAACTACATCAAGAATTATAAAGATGAAATCAGTAGTCAATCACGGACTGTCCGCCTATGGCTGCAATACATGTCATACATAGACACTCTGAAACTGTTTATTCGCGCAGAGAGAACTGGTGATTGTAATGTGCACCTTGTTGCTGTTAGTCGCGTGTTAAACTTATTTGCTGCTACCAGGCATAATAATTATGCTAAGAACACACGCGTCTACCAAGAGATGATGCTACCATTGCCGTCTGATCAACCCCGGCTCTTCAAAATGTTTGTGGCAAATGGATACCACACTGTCCGTCGATCTGATAGATTCTGGGCTGGACTGGACCGATCTCATTATAGAACAGGTCATGATGAGAACAATCAAATGTCACAGGGGGTGGGGTGGAGTGGGGGGGGGGGGGGATTGCCAACTCGAGGGAGAGGGATGACTGGATCTGTACGACTATTATGGGTGTACAGCATGCATAAGCGTGCTGGCGTCCATCGTGCTTTGACCACTTTGACAGAGCATAAGCATGAGACAAGTGAACAGCATGCCGATCTCAGCAAGTCTTCTTCCAGTCGTGACTACCTGGATCTGACAAAAATGCTTGAATGGCTTCTGACATACAGTCCTTTTGATGTACCCAATGCTAATCTAAGATGCCTGTCTACTGGTTTGACGGCATCAACAACGGACACAATTAACTGTGATGATGTGGACAGTATCAGACAGAGTGTTAACATGAAAATGGACAATAAGTCTTTATCTGATGTAACAATGAAAAAGGCTGACCATGTGCGCACACGGCTTAACTTGCAAAAATGTGTGCAAGTCGGCGAGAAGTCTGTCCATCTGGCGTCCGTTTTGGCGACTGACTTGGTGAGTGAATTTCACAAACCAGGTTTGTGCCTGGTGCCCTCTACCATTCATCTGGATTATATATGGCAGGGTACCAGGCACGGACCAGGTCCGTTGAATACTGACCCGGTCAGTCGCGAAAACGGGCCCCAGGATTCCACAGGTTTGTTCTGGCGACTGATTGTTTTAATAGAGCGATGCGAGAACATGGCACCGTATTTCAAATATGAACTCACAACAATCACAGCAGCACTCTTCAAAGATGCACAGATGCGAAAGAAACACAAATCAGTGCTGGCTGAACATATGACTTGCAACTTGGTACAGCCCATCTCACCACATGAAACTGCATATGTTCTTTATAGAGGTGCTTTGCTCCATAGACTTAGATGGCAACCGAACTCTACATATGGAACAGTACTTCAACAGTATGTAACATATGTAAGAACAAAGTATGGTCAGAACTGCTCAATCGTATTGATGGATACCCAGATGGGCCATCAACGAAAGATCACGAGCACCAAAGAAGAATTGTTAAGCCAGCAGCCAATATTAAAATTGAATTAAATATGTCTGCGCATAGTAATCAACAATTCTTTCTTTCTAATGATCGAAACAAAAACCAATTCATAAGGTTATTGACCCAAGACGTTAAACCAGACGGGCATGATGTGAGCACAGCAAAAGTAGATGCTGATACATTGATAATGAAAGTAGCATTGCCACGTTCAGCTAATGAAACAGTGGCCATTGTAGCCGACGACACGGATATACTCGTGTTGCTAATTCACCATTTTAAGCCTGAAATGTTTGACATTTACTTGAGATTAGAAACCAGATCCGGTAGGACCAAAGGAACCAAGCTTTGTAGAATTTCATTTGTCGCTGGTACTATTTTATTCATTAATGCGTGGGTGGGTGTGATACCACTTCGTGTTCCTACGGTCATGGAAAGACCATTGTGAAAAGCTTACGAACGTCCGAAGAAGTACAAAGTCTAAGTGTAACAATGAGCGCTTGTGATTCTACGAGGAAGTAAGTAATGCTGGGCACCGGCTATTTGTGATCATGTATGGTGGAAAACCATCTGACACACTGGATTACATGAGATACACCCATTTCATGAAGCATTCGGCTGATCGGTCCAAAATCTAACCAGAAAAACTTCAACCGACAGTAGCCTCTGCATCCCAGCATTCTCAGTTAATCTCAGTGCTACTAAACCGTCCCCGATCACCGTTTCCACGCCTTGTCGAAACATAAAGAAAATAGACGAATCTGCTTTCCGCCAAGATCTAGAGCAGTCTAGACTGATTACATCACCACCATCAGACTGTGAAGACCTCGCCGACCTCTACA
The DNA here is from genome assembly GCA_034401795.1 of Chaetoderma sp. LZ-2023a. NCBI lineage: Eukaryota > Metazoa > Mollusca > Caudofoveata > Chaetodermatida > Chaetodermatidae > Chaetoderma > Chaetoderma sp. LZ-2023a. The sequence goes on along the minus strand of CM067375.1, from coordinate 34,085,680 downwards.
ACGCAGAGCTAACCCGACTTCTCGACAAACATGCCCCAGAGAAATTAAAATCTATTCATCAGAGACCGAAATCTACGTGGCTTTTCACACCTGATGTAGCCAAAGCTAAAGCTGATAGACGGAAGGCCGAGAGGCAATGGAGGAAGTCCAATCTGGAAGTACATAGACAGATTTATGTCAACGCGAGGAACACAGTCTCTAAGATCATCGCTGGTGCTAAACAGTCTTTCTTTAACAACAAAATCTTAGAAAGTACGTCGAATCCCAAACAACTCTACAGTACAATGTTCGACCTAATGGGTAAGAAGAAAGACTCCTCCCTTCCTAGTGGTGAGGATCCGGCACTTATTGCCCAGTCATTTTCGGACTTTTTTCAAAGCAAAATCGTGGACATTCGCACACAATTGCACCAGTCCCAAAATACTACTGTTCCTCACGATGACCATCCTGTCTTCAATGGCAAAGGCCTCGATTACTTTCTTCAGTTTTCAGAAAATGATGTATTGACCCTTTTAAACGAGCTCAAGCCAACCTTCTGTACATTGGATCCTATCCCTACCAAACTTGTGCTAAAATACACGGACCTCCTGCTTCCGTCGATTACCATGATGGTTAATTCTGGTCTAATGTCCGGGACTATGCCAGCGTCATTCAAACGGGCTATTGTCAAACCACTACTGAAAAAGAATGGCCTGGACCACGATACCTTGAATAACTATAGACCGGTTTCGAACTTACCTTTCATGTCAAAACTTGTCGAAAAGGCGGTACTTAAAAGACTGTCAGTCCATTTACGAAAATGTGATTTATATGAGCCATTTCAGTCCGCATACCGACAATACCATAGCACCGAAACAGCCCTTCTAAGGGTTGTAAATGATATTCGCAGTGCTGTTGACAAAGGTAATGTTTCCCTGCTGCTATTGTTAGATTTGAGTGCCGCATTCGACACTATTGACCATCAGATACTTTTATCACAATTGCGTCATACATTTGGATTAGATGGCCCAGTATGGAACTGGTTTGAATCGTATCTATCCGAGAGATATCAGTCAGTCTGCGTAAACGGATCATTCTCCGAACCGATCAAGCTCACGTGTGGTGTGCCGCAAGGATCGATTTTGGGTCCAGTATTATTTACGCTATACACACGGCAACTTGGACAGAAAATCGAGAACCACAACATCCAACGCCATTTCTACGCCGATGACACGCAGCTCATCAACAGTTTTATACCATCAGTATCAGCCGCAAGTATGGCAACAGATCAACTAAATGACTGCTGTTCGGACATTAAATCCTGGATGACATTGAATATGTTGAAGCTAAATGATGACAAAACGGAGGCCATGCTAGTTGGTCCGGTGATTAGGCGCGCTAAATCAGACTTGACATGCATCACTGTTGGAACAAGCCAAATAAATCTGTCACCTGTGGTGAAAGATCTAGGGGTAATGCTTGATAATGAACTGACCATGGAAAAGCATGTTAATCATCTCTGCAAAGTGTGCTCGTACCAGCTACGTAATATTGGTTGCATCAGACGGTATATTACGAAGGAGGCTACAATCATGCTTATACTGGCGTTAATATCGTCAAGACTTGATTATTGTAACAGCTTGCTTATTGGTGCACCAAAACAACTTATTCATAAGCTACAGATTGTACAAAATACCGCTGCTAGAATCATATCACTCCGCCGAAAGTATGATCACATAACCCCTGTCTTACAGAATTTGCATTGGCTCCCGATCGAGCAGAGAATCACTTTCAAAATTTTATGCTTGACTTACCAATGTGTTTCCGGTACTGCCCCTGCATACTTAACTGAACTAGTACAACCCTATTCGCCTGGTCGATCACTCAGATCTGTCAATCAGATGCTGCTAAACGTCCCAAAAGTAAATTCTACTACATATGGCCACAAAACTTTCGCTTATGCAGCTCCCACCGAGTGGAACAATCTACCACTTAGTCTAAAAAACTCAGCATCATTAGATATTTTCAAATCACAACTGAAAACCACCCTTTTCAAACGAGCATATTCTCAGTAGATATAGCTATACGCACTAGCGCTTAGAGCACGCATTGTCATGGATTCAGCGCTTTATAAATGTACTTATTATTATTATTATTATTATTATTATTATTATTATTATTATTATTCATTCAGGGTTCACTTACAAATTATGCAATGGAAAACACTTATGACTGACAGTCTGGGTCCAACAAAATGGGACTGGACACATAAAGGGTCCATACGTGTACCTGGCTAAGGATGCTGGCCCGCCAGATATTCTAAATGCCATCCGTTGCAAGTGTAAGTCACCAAGTAAAAAACCATGTTCTGGGAATCAGTGCTCGTCCCGCAAGAATGGCATGCAATGTGCCACAGCTTGTGGGAGATGCCACGGTACTGAATGTAGAGAAATTATATATTCAGACAGTGATGCTTAGTTTGCATATACTGTACAGCACCACCCACCCACCACAAGCTAGCCATTGTAAACTAGCCACTATGGAAATAACCTGCAGTAGGCGATCACATGTCTTCGGTGAATACTTACATGGTGGCTAAGATATCTGCAATACACTGATATACTGATATAGTTTTTAATGAAATGCATATTAATACATATAGAAAATTCCGCCCAAGGCGGATTTTTGCGGATTTTATATATGTCATGATGTGTATAAATCTGCCTCGAATGGTGCAAGAAAAACGTAACTTATCGATTCTATCAAGCTCCGGCGCCACATTGATTGGACTAGTGTTTCCGAAGCTCCCCACAAATATCGATATCTCGCAAGACTAGTGTCCGCGGTCCACAGATCATTACATATATTTGCCATTGGATATTATTGAGGTTCTCCGAGTATCCCCTTTCACCAATGATGATTACATGTACACAGCAACTTTGATTACATTTGGACAGATAATAGCTGAGATATAGACCATTACATCTCATTCTCTACCATTAAAAGGTTCACTTTTTGAATTCCCATAGAAAACCAATGGTGAATAGGTCGATAACATAATTTGCTTATAAAAAATTCCGCCCAAAGCGGATTTTTGCGGATTTTGAATATGTTAAAATTCTGCGTCGAATGGTGCAAAAAAACCGAGGTACCAAATTTTTTCCGGTTAAACTATAATTCTACTACACTATATAGACAATAGAATCAAATAATATGGTGTCTGATATTTGAAAAGCATAAGGTGTCGGAATATTTCACGCTATGATTATAATTGTTGATCGACTAAAATTGAATATTAACCATTTAACACTTATATCAGCTAAAACGGCTTCTACAGTGGTCTTAAGAAATGTCCACTTGCAGACCAAAAGAAGACTATTTTTGAAAGTTTACCAATGGAAAGACTGACTCGATAATCGAGCCAGTCATTCCAGTGGTATATTTTCAAAAATAGTCTTCTCTTGCTCTGCAAATGGACATTTTCCAGTATGAGAAAGTTTAAATTTTCTTAAATAAATTCAAGGGTTAAAGTGTTAATTAAAGCCCTTTAACACTCATATCGACTAAAAGCTGCTTCTGTGGTGGTCTTAGAAATGTTAGTTTACAGACCAAGAGAAGACTATTTTTGGAAATTTAATACTGGAATGACTGGCTCGATAACCGAGCCAGTTCGTCCAGCGGTAAATTTAAAAAAATTGTCTTCTCTTGGTCTTCAAATGGAGATTTTCTAAGATTAACTTGAAATTTTCTTGAACAAATTCGAGATTTTAAAGGGTTGAGGTTACTGAATCCTATGGGAATATGCTTGGCCGCACTTGATGAATGAACTAGAATTTGTGTTGTAGTTTAATGTACCAGGGATGTTTGAGCCATTGGACAATAACAGTATCAGGGATTATTGCCCCATTATGTTGAATATTTTGAAACTAATTTGAATGGGTGCATTCTAAAGTAAATTTAGTTTAAAAAATATTCAACAGCTTAGCTGTATAGTTTTCTGGAAATTGAGAATCAGAGAGTGCAGGGGATCGATTGATCCGAACACGGGCAAAGCGTGGGTGGAACTTTGCTAGAGATAGGCGGGGCATAGCTAAACCTTGATTTATCCATTCCTTCTGTTTCCAATCTGCCAATGGGGAGTCGTGGATTTCTGATTAGCAAATTTGGTTTGTCTTTCTCTCCCCCCCCCCCCCCCCCCCCCGCAAAACAAGTTAAATGGAAATCTGAAGGGAGGTAATTCATGACAAACTTATGCATACAAAATTACAGATGTTTGCGTCCCTTATTTTCAAAACCAAATGGATACGCGGATTAACCATTCTCTCGACATTATGAGTAATTCAGCGTGAGGATGAGAGTTGATTATATTGTTGAGATGTATATTTCAATGTACGCCCCCACATGTTTATACAAACATGTAAAATGACTGAATTCTACATGGTCCTCTAGTGGATAACTTAAAATTTGCGGATCTTTGTCATCTCTGTCATCATCTGTTCATTTGGTGATGGTGGTGCTGTGATGTGGGATGGTTGTGTGGATGGGGTTGGGGGGGTGGGTGGGGGTTGAGGTGGGTGGGTGGCTACTACATACATAAACTAATATTGCATGTTTAGCTCAGATGACTTGACAGGCCTTATATAGGAATGATTCATTGTTACTGCCGTCTGTGTGTCTGTCATCCCGGCTCGCCAGCAGTAAGGGGGGGGGGGGGGGGGGGGGGGTAAGATAGACAGGCTTTTTCCATTGGCCATCGCAGGCCGCATGGCTTTGAAGGGTCTGGGTTTAATTGTCCATTTACGATGGGACCAAAAGGGTCATGTTCTGGTGGGTGTGTGTGCACAAAGACATAGGCTTGAACGCTAATGTGATTAAATCGAAAATTGTAATTATTTTTTAAATCCTGAATTTATATGATTATAAATTAAATAATCAAAGTCGTAAATAATTTCCACTGCATAAAATATTTCAAAGCCACCTTATAATTACTTTCTGATGCGACCGGTCAAGAAAATTGGAATTTTGATCAGGGAATATCCATTTCCTGGCCAAGAGAAGACTATTTTTTGAAAATGTATCACAGTTGGAATGACTGGGTCGAGCATCGACCCAGGTATTCCAGTGATACAATTTCAAAAATTACTTTCTCTTTGGCCTGGAAATGGACGCTTCTAAACGCCAGTGTATCTTTCATCATCGATATGGACATTGACATTGTTGAACATTATCTGGGTAATTTGTACCGAGGCTGATTAATCGAATAATCACGATTATTAAAAAATAATCGATAGTGATCACTCAAAACAATAAGCACTCAATCCTGCAAGGACGCCCACCAGAACACAAAAAGCGCATCTATCTCACCCTCCTTAATACTCTTGTCCTGATATTTTGGACGGATTTACAGTACAGCTCAGGAATAACCTAATGTGTTTCCAAGTCAATGTAAAGACTACTGTTGAATATTTAGAACCTAATGGAAGAATCCAGTTTCTCAGTCAATCATATGCAGGGCTGGGATAATTGGAATTGGGAATTTAAATTGATGGTGATTTAATTCCTTTTGTCAGGAATTGGTATGGAATTGGTAATTGGGTATGTTTTGAGGAATTGGATTGGAATTAATGACTTTGCTTAAGTAATTGGTAATTGACAATTCTTTTAGCAATTACCTTAGTTTACATTTATATACTCTTAGATTTAATTCTGCCTATTTATCTATTTCACTTATTTTATTCTTTCTGATCATTATAATCTAAAGCATATTTTGTTGGATGTTTTGAAACTGATTTGACTGGGAGCTGTTGCTCTCTATTGATTTAATTTATAATTTAGCCAAAAAACATGACAAGGAATATATAAAATTAACCATTTCAGCTCTTCACACCATACAAGTAAATTCATTGTAAAATAATATTCTGTTCAATATTTTGAAACGAAATTAATTGGAAGCTGTTGCTACACAAGGCAGCAACTGCTTCCATTTAAATTGTTTTTCAAAATATTCAACATATCATTTGTACGGTCACTTTGAAATTGAGAAGCAATTACTGCAATGACAAAATAATACCTGGTGTAGCACTATCACTTGTATCTACTAACTATGTATGCAAATGCTCAGCCCTGTGGTCCTTTGACTTGAATGGTCTAAACCGTCTCTCTCCTGAAATTCACATGTCTCAGTTTCAAGTAACCTGTACATATATGTAGGAAAACCGTTGACTATTTTGAAACTAATTTGACTAGGCGCTGTTGCTGCCATAGGAAAGAACAGCTCCATGTCAAATAATTTCGGAATATTCAACAGATTTACTTCTGCTGATTATTTTGAAAATAATCTTAGTGTTTAGAATTATTCAAAGATGACTTAAAGTTCAAGAACTGATAGGAATGTTGCTTTCAAAATATTTTGTGGTTTTATAACGTTCTCAGTCACACTATGTTTGTAGTAAATCGGAAGGAAAACATAATTCTCCTGATCAGTGAAGCGGTAAAGAACTGATTGATCTAATAGGGTTAGTTAACCAGACAAAAGCTTGTTTTCATCTGCTTTATATACTGAACCAAGTTTAGCAACACTGAGAATATTACTGTATAAATGTTATTTAAAAAACCCAATAAATTGATTCAAATATATTATTTAATTGCTAGGTCATTTTCCAATTTGAACAACAGTCTCTTGTTACAGTAATCGCGCATTTAACACGGCATCATTCAACAGAAGGGTCCAATTTAAGTAATGACACTGAGCTGTCAATACCGGTTGTGACTTCCGCGCGCATTAACCACCATCGCTTTCTCATGCTTCGAATTAAGCACCTGATGTCACAAAGAGGAATCGCATCCCATTCCCGGAGCAGCGCAGCTTCCAGCTCCCGAACGTTGTGAAGATGTGGATGGTTCTCACGCACCATACGGCCAAGAATGCCCCACATGTGTTCGATAGGAGACAGGTCCGGTGATCGCGCTGGCCAGTCCAACACCGGAACATTGTTAGCCTCAAGGAAATCACTGTTGACCCTAGCTGAATGAGGACGGGCGTTGTCTTGCTGGAACATAAAGTCTGCATGATGCTGCATAAAAGGGATGAGAAAAGGGGCGACAACTTCTTCGCAGTAACGTTGAGCCGTTAAATTTCCGCGAATCACAATAAGATCTGTTTTGCCATTTTCATGGATTCCAGCCCACACCATGACACTGCCGCCACCGAATCTGTCGTGCTGAATGATGTTGGCTGCATCATACCATTCTCTTAAACGTCACCAAACCCGTTGCCTACCATCTGCCACATCCACACAAAACCTCAACTCATCACTGAACAAAACGTGGCTCCATTGTTGAGCACGCCATCGCTGATGAGTTCTTGCCCATGCAAACCGATTCTCGATGTGATGCTCTGTAAGCGGAACAGCAACAAGTGGACGACGGGCATGCAGTCCAGCATCATGGAATCTGTTTCGCACAGTTTGTGCATGCACTGTAGTGCCGGTAGCGGTGTGCGAATTACGGGACAGCCGCGGCGCAGTCTCAAACCTGTGACGTCGTGATGACGTCACTAAGTAGGGGTCTTCTCGTGGTGTTGTTGCTCTCGGTCTGCCAGATCGTGGTCGGTCATTAACATGTCCAGTTTCCTCCTCACGTTGGCGGAGACGGGAAATGGTTGAGGCGTGAACATTAAAATGTCAAGCAACAGCGCCATAGCTCTGCCCAGCAGCGAGTCTTCCCATTGGTTCATGGCGCTGATTTTCGGGTAGCCCTGGGCGGCAGCCCATGTTCGGTAGGGTAAACCTTTAAGCGTTTTCTGTTAACGTTCGTTATCTGCTTTTGCAATATGGTGAATTTTTGCCTTCGCTACCCGCCAATGTCGGCCAGTGCATGAAAAATGCATTTTCACATGCAGTAAGCGTGTGGCCGAGAAATTCAAGAAATGATTTGCATTTCTTCATGATCAGCGAGACATTACATTGACGAAACATGCCTGCAAATTTGGTTATAAATAGACGCATAGTTTTAATACAACAATTTTTTTGGCTCATTATATAACCTTTTATCTTCTGAAAGACCGCTTCACCTGTTTACGTAACCCATTATCTTCTGAAAGACCACTTCACCTGTTTACGTAACCATTTATCTTCTGAAAGACCACTTCACATGTTTACGTAATCCTTTATCTTCTGAAAGACCGCTTCACCTGTTTATGTAACCCTTTATCTTCTTAAAGACCGCTTCACCTGTTTACATAACCCTTTATCTTCTTAAAGACCACTTCACCTGTTTACGTAACCATTTATCTTCTGAAAGACCACTTCACATGTTTACGTAATCCTTTATCTTCTGAAAGACCGCTTCACCTGTTTATGTAACCCTTTATCTTCTTAAAGACCACTTCACCTGTTTACATAACCCTTTATCTTCTTAAAGACCACTTCACCTGTTTATGTAACCCTTTATCTTCTGAAAGACCGCTTCACCTGTTTACATAACCCTTTATCTTCTGAAAGACCGCTTCACCTGTTTATGTAACCCTTTATCTTCTTAAAGACCGCTTCACCTGTTTACGTAACCCTTTATCTTCTTAAAGACCACTTCACCTGTTTATGTAACCCTTTATCTTCTTAAAGACCGCTTCACCTGTTTATGTAACCCTTTATCTTCTTAAAGACCGCTTCACCTGTTTACGTAACCCTTTATCTTCTTAAAGACCACTTCACCTGTTTACGTAACCCTTTATCTTCTTAAAGACCGCTTCACCTGTTTATATAACCCTTTATCTTCTTAAAGACCGCTTCACCTGTTTACGTAACCCTTTATCTTCTTAAAGACCGCTTCACCTGTTTATATAACCCTTTATCTTCTTAAAGACCGCTTCACCTGTTTATGTAACCCTTTATCTTCTTAAAGACCGCTTCACCTGTTTATGTAACCCTTTATCTTCTTAAAGACCGCTTCACCTGTTTACGTAACCCTTTATCTTCTTAAAGACCGCTTCACCTGTTTATATAACCCTTTATCTTCTTAAAGACCGCTTCACCTGTTTACGTAACCCTTTATCTTCTTAAAGACCGCTTCACCTGTTTACATAACCCTTTATCTTCTTAAAGACCGCTTCACCTGTTTATGTAACCCTTTATCTTCTTAAAGACCGCTTCACCTGTTTACGTAACCCTTTATCTTCTTAAAGACCGCTTCACCTGTTTATGTAACCCTTTATCTTCTGAAAGACCGCTTCACCTGTTTATGTAACCCTTTATCTTCTTAAAGACCGCTTCACCTGTTTACGTAACCCTTTATCTTCTTAAAGACCGCTTCACCTGTTTATATAACCCTTTATCTTCTTAAAGACCACTTCACCTGTTTATGTAAGCCTTTATCTTCTGAAAGACCGCTTCACCTGTTTATGTAACCCTTTATCTTCTTAAAGACCACTTCACCTGTTTATGTAACCCTTTATCTTCTTAAAGACCACTTCACCTGTTTACGTAACCCTTTATCTTCTTAAAGACCGCTTCACCTGTTTATATAACCCTTTATCTTCTTAAAGACCGCTTCACCTGTTTATATAACCCTTTATCGTCTGAAAGACCGCTTCACCTGTTTATGTAACCCTTTATCTTCTGAAAGACCGCTTCACCTGTTTATGTAACCCTTTATCTTCTTAAAGACCGCTTCACCTGTTTATATAACCCTTTATCGTCTGAAAGACCGCTTCACCTGTTTATATAACCCTTTATCGTCTGAAAGACCACTTCACCTGTTTATGTAACCCTTTATCTTCTGAAAGACCGCTTCACCTGTTTATGTAACCCTTTATCTTCTGAAAGACCGCTTCACCTGTTTATGTAACCCTTTATCTTCTTAAAGACCGCTTTACCTGTTTACGTAACCCTTTATCTTCTTAAAGACCACTTCACCTGTTTATATAACCCTTTATCTTCTGAAAGACCGCTTCACCTGTTTATGTAACCCTTTATCTTCTTAAAGACCACTTCACCTGTTTACGTAACCCTTTATCTTCTTAAAGACCGCTTCACCTGTTTACGTAACCCTTTATCTTCTTAAAGACCGCTTCACCTGTTTACGTAACCCTTTATCTTCTTAAAGACCGCTTCACCTGTTTACGTAACCCTTTATCGTCTGAAAGCCCGCTTCACCTGTTTACATAACCCTTTATCTTCTTAAAGACCGCTTCACCTGTTTATATAACCCTTTATCTTCTTAAAGACCGCTTCACCTGTTTACGTAACCCTTTATCGTCTGAAAGACCGCTTCACCTGTTTACATAACCCTTTATCTTCTTAAAGACCGCTTCACCTGTTTATGTAACCCTTTATCTTCTTAAAGACCGCTTCACCTGTTTACATAACCCTTTATCTTCTTAAAGACCGCTTCACCTGTTTACGTAACCCTTTATCTTCTGAAAGACCGCTTCACCTGTTTATATAACCCTTTATCTTCTTAAAGACCACTTCACCTGTTTATGTAACCCTTTATCTTCTTAAAGACCGCTTCACCTGTTTATATAACCCTTTATCTTCTTAAAGACCGCTTCACCTGTTTACATAACCCTTTATCTTCTTAAAGACCGCTTCACCTGTTTACGTAACCCTTTATCTTCTGAAAGACCGCTTCACCTGTTTATATAAGCCTTTATCTTCTTAAAGACCACTTCACCTGTTTATGTAACCCTTTATCTTCTTAAAGACCGCTTCACCTGTTTACGTAACCCTTTATCTTCTTAAAGACTGCTTCACCTGTTTATATAAGCCTTTATCTTCTTAAAGACCGCTTCACCTGTTTACGTAACCCTTTATCTTCTGAAAGACCGCTTCACCTGTTTATATAAGCCTTTATCTTCTGAAAGACCACTTCACCTGTTTATGTAACCCTTTATCTTCTGAAAGACTGCTTCACCTGTTTATATAACCCTTTATCTTCTTAAAGACCGCTTCACCTGTTTATGTAACCCTTTATCTTCTTAAAGACCGCTTCACCTGTTTATATAACCCTTTATCTTCTTAAAGACCACTTCACCTGTTTATGTAACCCTTTATCTTCTTAAAGACCGCTTCACCTGTTTACATAACCCTTTATCTTCTTAAAGACCGCTTCACCTGTTTATATAAGCCTTTATCTTCTGAAAGACCGCTTCACCTGTTTACGTAACCCTTTATCTTCTTAAAGACCGCTTCACCTGTTTATATAACCCTTTATCTTCTGAAAGACCGCTTCACCTGTTTATGTAACCCTTTATCATCTTAAAGACCACTTCACCTGTTTATGTAACCCTTTATCTTCTGAAAGACCGCTTCACCTGTTTACGTAACCCTTTATCTTCTTAAAGACCGCTTCACCTGTTTATATAACCCTTTATCTTCTTAAAGACCGCTTCACCTGTTTACGTAACCCTTTATCTTCTTAAAGACCGCTTCACCTGTTTATGTAACCCTTTATCTTCTTAAAGACCGCTTCACCTGTTTACGTAACCCTTTATCTTCTTAAAGACCACTTCACCTGTTTATATAACCCTTTATCTTCTTAAAGACCGCTTCACCTGTTTATATAACCCTTTATCTTCTTAAAGACCGCTTCACCTGTTTATGTAACCCTTTATCTTCTGAAAGACCGATTCACCTGTTTATGTAACCCTTTATCTTCTTAAAGACCGCTTCACCTGTTTATATAACCCTTTATCTTCTTAAAGACCGCTTCACCTGTTTATGTAACCCTTTATCTTCTGAAAGACCGCTTCACCTGTTTACGTAACCCTTTATCTTCTTAAAGACCGCTTCACCTGTTTACGTAACCCTTTATCTTCTTAAAGACCGCTTCACCTGTTTATGTAACCCTTTATCTTCTTAAAGACCGCGTCACCTGTTTATGTAACCCTTTATCTTCTTAAAGACTGCTTCACCTGTTTATGTAACCCTTTATCTTCTTAAAGACCGCTTCACCTGTTTATGTAACCCTTTATCTTCTGAAAGACCGCTTCACCTGTTTATGTAACCCTTTATCTTCTTAAAGACCGCTTCACCTGTTTATATAACCCTTTATCTTCTTAAAGACCGCTTCACCTGTTTATATAACCCTTTATCTTCTTAAAGACCGCTTCACCTGTTTATGTAACCCTTTATCTTCTTAAAGACCGCTTCACCTGTTTACATAACCCTTTATCTTCTTAAAGACCGCTTCACCTGTTTACATAACCCTTTATCTTCTTAAAGACCACTTCACCTGTTTATGTAACCCTTTATCTTCTTAAAGACCGCTTCACCTGTTTATGTAACCCTTTATCTTCTTAAAGACCACTTCACCTGTTTATATAACCCTTTATCTTCTTAAAGACCGCTTCACCTGTTTACATAACCCTTTATCTTCTGAAAGACCGCTTCACCTGTTTACATAACCCTTTATCTTCTGAAAGACCGCTTCACCTGTTTACATAACCCTTTATCGTCTGAAAGACCGCTTCACCTGTTTATATAACCCTTTATCTTCTTAAAGACCGCTTCACCTGTTTACATAACCCTTTATCTTCTGAAAGACCGCTTCACCTGTTTATATAACCCTTTATCTTCTTAAAGACCGCTTCACCTGTTTACATAACCCTTTATCTTCTGAAAGACCGCTTCACCTGTTTACATAACCCTTTATCTTCTGAAAGACCGCTTCACCTGTTTACATAACCCTTTATCGTCTGAAAGACCGCTTCACCTGTTTATATAACCCTTTATCTTCTTAAAGACCGCTTCACCTGTTTACATAACCCTTTATCTTCTGAAAGACCGCTTCACCTGTTTACATAACCCTTTATCTTCTGAAAGACCGCTTCACCTGTTTACATAACCCTTTATCGTCTGAAAGACCGCTTCACCTGTTTACATAACCCTTTATCGTCTGAAAGACCGCTTCACCTGTTTACATAACCCTTTATCTTCTGAAAGACCGCTTCACCTGTTTACATAACCCTTTATCTTCTTAAAGACCGCTTCACCTGTTTATATAACCCTTTATCGTCTGAAAGACCGCTTCACCTGTTTATGTAACCCTTTATCTTCTTAAAGACCGCTTCACCTGTTTACATAACCCTTTATCTTCTTAAAGACCGCTTCACCTGTTTAGATAACCCTTTATCTTCTTAAAGACCGCTTCACCTGTTTACATAACCCTTTATCTTCTTAAAGACCGCTTCACCTGTTTACATAACCCTTTATCTTCTGAAAGACCGCTTCACCTGTTTATGTAACCCTTTATCTTCTGAAAGACCACTTCACCTGTTTATATAACCCTTTATCTTCTTAAAGACCGCTTCACCTGTTTATATAACCCTTTATCTTCTTAAAGAACACTTCATCTGTTTACGTAACCCTTTATCTTCTTAAAGACCGCTTCACCTGTTTATGTAACCCTTTATCTTCTTAAAGACCGCTTCACCTGTTTACGTAACCCTTTATCTTCTGAAAGACCGCTTCACCTGTTTACGTAACCCTTTATCTTCTTAAAGACTGCTTCACCTGTTTATGTAACCCTTTATCTTCTTAAAGACCGCTTCACCTGTTTATATAACCCTTTATCTTCTTAAAGACCGCTTCACCTGTTTATATAACCCTTTATCTTCTTAAAGACCGCTTCACCTGTTTACATAACCCTTTATCTTCTTAAAGACCGCTTCACCTGTTTATATAACCCTTTATCTTCTTAAAGACCGCTTCACCTGTTTATATAACCCTTTATCTTCTTAAAGACCGCTTCACCTGTTTATATAACCCTTTATCTTCTTAAAGACCACTTCACCTGTTTATGTAACCCTTTATCTTCTGAAAGACCGCTTCACCTGTTTATATAACCCTTTATCTTCTTAAAGACCGCTTCACCTGTTTATGTAACCCTTTATCTTCTTAAAGACCGCTTCACCTGTTTATGTAACCCTTTATCTTCTTAAAGACCGCTTCACCTGTTTACGTAACCATTTATCTTCTGAAAGACCGCTTCACCTGTTTACGTACCCCTTTATCTTCTTAAAGACCACTTCACCTGTTTATGTAACCCTTTATCTTCTTAAAGACCACTTCACCTGTTTACATAACCCTTTATCTTCTTAAAGACCGCTTCACCTGTTTATGTAACCCTTTATCTTCTGAAAGACCGCTTCACCTGTTTACGTAACCCTTTATCTTCTTAAAGACCACTTCACCTGTTTATGTAACCCTTTATCTTCTTAAAGACCGCTTCACCTGTTTATGTAACCCTTTATCTTCTGAAAGACCGCTTCACCTGTTTATGTAACCCTTTATCTTCTTAAAGACCACTTCACCTGTTTATATAACCCTTTATCTTCTTAAAGACCACTTCACCTGTTTATGTAACCCTTTATCTTCTTAAAGACCACTTCACCTGTTTACATAACCCTTTATCTTCTGAAAGACCGCTTCACCTGTTTACATAACCCTTTATCGTCTGAAAGACCGCTTCACCTGTTTACATAACCCTTTATTATCTGAAAGACCGCTTCACCTGTTTATGTAACCCTTTATCTTCTTAAAGACCACTTCACCTGTTTATGTAACCCTTTATCTTCTTAAAGACCACTTCACCTGTTTACGTAACCCTTTATCTTCTTAAAGACCGCTTCACCTGTTTATGTAACCCTTTATCTTCTTAAAGACCACTTCACCTGTTTATGTAACCCTTTATCTTCTTAAAGACCACTTCACCTGTTTACGTAACCCTTTATCTTCTTAAAGACCGCTTCACCTGTTTACATAACCCTTTATCTTCTTAAAGACCGCTTCACCTGTTTACATAACCCTTTATCTTCTGAAAGACCGCTTCACCTGTTTACATAACCCTTTATCGTCTGAAAGACCGCTTCACCTGTTTACATAACCCTTTATCATCTGAAAGACCGCTTCACCTGTTTACATAACCCTTTATCTTCTTAAAGACCGCTTCACCTGTTTATATAACCCTTTATCGTCTGAAAGACCGCTTCACCTGTTTATATAACCCTTTATCTTCTTAAAGACCGCTTCACCTGTTTATATAACCCTTTATCGTCTGAAAGACCGCTTCACCTGTTTACGTAACCCTTTATCTTCTTAAAGACCGCTTCACCTGTTTACGTAACCCTTTATCTTCTTAAAGACCGCTTCACCTGTTTACGTAACCCTTTATCTTCTTAAAGACCGCTTCACCTGTTTATGTAACCCTTTATCTTCTTAAAGACCGCTTCACCTGTTTATGTAACCCTTTATCTTCTTAAAGACCGCTTCACCTGTTTACGTAACCCTTTATCTTCTTAAAGACCGCTTCACCTGTTTACATAACCCTTTATCTTCTTAAAGACCGCTTCACCTGTTTATCTAACCCTTTATCTTCTTAAAGACCGCTTCACCTGTTTATGTAACCCTTTATCTTCTTAAAGACCGCTTCACCTGTTTACGTAACCCTTTATCTTCTTAAAGACCGCTTCACCTGTTTATCTAACCCTTTATCTTCTTAAAGACCGCTTCACCTGTTTATGTAATCCTTTATCTTCTTAAAGACCGCTTCACCTGTTTACGTAACCCTTTATCTTCTTAAAGACCGCTTCACCTGTTTATATAACCCTTTATCGTCTGAAAGACCGCTTCACCTGTTTACGTAACCCTTTATCTTCTTAAAGACCGCTTCACCTGTTTACATAACCCTTTATCTTCTTAAAGACCGCTTCACCTGTTTATGTAACCCTTTATCGTCTGAAAGACCGCTTCACCTGTTTACGTAACCCTTTATCTTCTTAAAGACCGCTTCACCTGTTTATGTAACCCTTTATCTTCTTAAAGACCGCTTCACCTGTTTATGTAACCCTTTATCTTCTGAAAGACCGCTTCACCTGTTTACGTAACCCTTTATCTTCTTAAAGACCGCTTCACCTGTTTATGTAACCCTTTATCTTCTTAAAGACCGCTTCACCTGTTTACGTAACCCTTTATCTTCTGAAAGACCGCTTCACCTGTTTATGTAACCCTTTATCTTCTTAAAGACCACTTCACCTGTTTACATAACCCTTTATCTTCTTAAAGACCACTTCACATGTTTACGTAATCCTTTATCTTCTTAAAGACCACTTCACCTGTTTTTGTAACCCTTTATCTTCTGAAAGACCACTTCACCTGTTTACATAACCCTTTATCTTCTTAAAGACCACTTCACCTGTTTACATAACCCTTTATCTTCTTAAAGACCACTTCACCTGTTTACATAACCCTTTATCTTCTGAAAGCTCACTTCACCTGTTTATGTAACCCTTTATCTTCTTAAAGACCGCTTCACCTGTTTATATAACCCTTTATCTTCTGAAAGACCGCTTCACCTGTTTACATAACCCTTTATCTTCTTAAAGACCGCTTCACCTGTTTATGTAACCCTTTATCTTCTTAAAGACCACTTCACCTGTTTACATAACCCTTTATCTTCTGAAAGCTCACTTCACCTGTTTATGTAACCCTTTATCTTCTTAAAGACCACTTCACCTGTTTACATAACCCTTTATCTTCTGAAAGACCGCTTCACCTGTTTACATAACCCTTTATCTTCTTAAAGACCGCTTCACCTGTTTACATAACCCTTTATCTTCTGAAAGACCGCTTCACCTGTTTATCTAACCCTTTATCTTCTTAAAGACCGCTTCACCTGTTTATGTAACCCTTTATCTTCTTAAAGACCACTTCACCTGTTTACGTAACCCTTTATCTTCTTAAAGACCACTTCACCTGTTTACATAACCCTTTATCTTCTGAAAGACCGCTTCACCTGTTTACATAACCCTTTATCTTCTGAAAGACCGCTTCACCTGTTTATGTAACCCTTTATCTTCTGAAAGACCGCTTCACCTGTTTATGTAACCCTTTATCTTCTTAAAGACCACTTCACCTGTTTACATAACCCTTTATCATCTGAAAGACCGCTTCACCTGTTTATATAACCCTTTATCTTCTTAAAGACCACTTCACCTGTTTATCTAACCCTTTATCTTCTTAAAGACCGCTTCACCTGTTTATCTAACCCTTTATCTTCTGAAAGACCGCTTCACCTGTTTACATAACCCTTTATCTTCTGAAAGACCGCTTCACCTGTTTATCTAACCCTTTATCTTCTTAAAGACCGCTTCACCTGTTTATGTAACCCTTTATCTTCTTAAAGACCGCTTCACCTGTTTATATAACCCTTTATCTTCTGAAAGACCGCTTCACCTGTTTATCTAACCCTTTATCTTCTTAAAGACCGCTTCACCTGTTTATGTAACCCTTTATCTTCTTAAAGACCGCTTCACCTGTTTATCTAACCCTTTATCTTCTTAAAGACCGCTTCACCTGTTTATCTAACCCTTTATCTTCTTAAAGACCGCTTCACCTGTTTACATAACCCTTTATCTTCTGAAAGACCACTTCACCTGTTTACGTAAGCCTTTATCTTCTTAAAGACCACTTCACCTGTTTACGTAACCCTTTATCTTCTTAAAGACCACTTCACCTGTTTATATAACCCTTTATCTTCTTAAAGACCGCTTCACCTGTTTACATAACCCTTTATCTTCTTAAAGACCGCTTCACCTGTTTACATAACCCTTTATCTTCTTAAAGACCACTTCACCTGTTTACATAACCCTTTATCTTCTTAAAGACCACTTCACCTGTTTACGTAACCCTTTATCTTCTGAAAGACCACTTCACCTGTTTACATAACCCTTTATCTTCTTAAAGACCGCTTCACCTGTTTACGTAACCCTTTATCTTCTTAAAGACCGCTTCACCTGTTTACGTAACCCTTTATCTTCTTAAAGACCGCTTCACCTGTTTACGTAACCCTTTATCTTCTTAAAGACCGCTTCACCTGTTTATGTAACCCTTTATCTTCTTAAAGACCGCTTCACCTGTTTACGTAACCATTTATCTTCTTAAAGACCGCTTCACCTGTTTACGTAACCCTTTATCTTCTTAAAGACCGCTTCACCTGTTTATATAACCATTTATCTTCTTAAAGACCGCTTCACCTGTTTATGTAACCCTTTATCTTCTTAAAGACCACATCACCTGTTTACATAACCCTTTATCTTCTTAAAGACCGCTTCACCTGTTTACGTAACCCTTTATCTTCTGAAAGACCACTTCACCTGTTTACATAACCCTTTATCTTCTTAAAGACCGCTTCACCTGTTTACGTAACCCTTTATCTTCTTAAAGACCGCTTCACCTGTTTACGTAACCCTTTATCTTCTTAAAGACCGCTTCACCTGTTTACGTAACCCTTTATCTTCTTAAAGACCGCTTCACCTGTTTATGTAACCCTTTATCTTCTTAAAGACCGCTTCACCTGTTTACGTAACCATTTATCTTCTTAAAGACCGCTTCACCTGTTTACGTAACCCTTTATCTTCTTAAAGACCGCTTCACCTGTTTATATAACCATTTATCTTCTTAAAGACCGCTTCACCTGTTTATGTAACCCTTTATCTTCTTAAAGACCACTTCACCTGTTTATGTAACCCTTTATCTTCTTAAAGACCACTTCACCTGTTTACATAACCCTTTATCTTCTTAAAGACCGCTTCACCTGTTTACATAACCCTTTATCTTCTTAAAGACCGCTTCACCTGTTTACATAACCCTTTATCTTCTTAAAGACCACTTCACCTGTTTACGTAACCCTTTATCTTCTTAAAGACTGCTTCACCTGTTTACGTAACCCTTTATCTTCTGAAAGACCGCTTCACCTGTTTACGTAACCCTTTATCTTCTTAAAGACCGCTTCACCTGTTTATGTAACCCTTTATCTTCTTAAAGCTCACTTCACCTGTTTATGTAACCCTTTATCTTCTTAAAGACCACTTCACCTGTTTATGTAACCCTTTATCTTCTTAAAGACCGCTTCACCTGTTTACATAACCCTTTATCTTCTTAAAGACCACTTCACCTGTTTACATAACCCTTTATCTTCTTAAAGACCGCTTCACCTGTTTATATAACCCTTTATCTTCTGAAAGACCGCTTCACCTGTTTACGTAACCCTTTATCTTCTTAAAGACCGCTTCACCTGTTTATATAACCCTTTATCTTCTTAAAGACCGCTTCACCTGTTTATATAACCCTTTATCTTCTTAAAGACCGCTTCACCTGTTTATATAACCCTTTATCTTCTTAAAGACCACTTCACCTGTTTACATAACCCTTTATCTTCTTAAAGACCACTTCACCTGTTTACATAACCCTTTATCTTCTGAAAGCTCACTTCACCTGTTTATGTAACCCTTTATCTTCTTAAAGACCACTTCACCTGTTTACATAACCCTTTATCTTCTGAAAGACCGCTTCACCTGTTTACATAACCCTTTATCTTCTTAAAGACCGCTTCACCTGTTTACATAACCCTTTATCTTCTGAAAGACCGCTTCACCTGTTTATCTAACCCTTTATCTTCTTAAAGACCGCTTCACATGTTTATGTAACCCTTTATCTTCTTAAAGACCACTTCACCTGTTTACATAACCCTTTATCTTCTGAAAGACCGCTTCACCTGTTTATGTAACCCTTTATCTTCTTAAAGACCGCTTCACCTGTTTATGTAACCCTTTATCTTCTTAAAGACCGCTTCACCTGTTTACGTAACCCTTTATCTTCTGAAAGACCACTTCACCTGTTTATGTAACCCTTTATCTTCTTAAAGACCACTTCACCTGTTTATGTAACCCTTTATCTTCTTAAAGACCGCTTCACTTGTTTATATAACCCTTTATCTTCTGAAAGACCGCTTCACCTGTTTATGTAACCCTTTATCTTCTTAAAGACCGCTTCACCTGTTTACGTAACCCTTTATCTTCTTAAAGACCGCTTTACCTGTTTATATAACCCTTTATCTTCTTAAAGACCACTTCACCTGTTTATATAACCCTTTATCTTCTTAAAGACCGCTTCACCTGTTTATCTAACCCTTTATCTTCTTAAAGACCGCTTCACCTGTTTATGTAACCCTTTATCTTCTTAAAGACCACTTCACCTGTTTATATAACCCTTTATCTTTTTAAAGACCGCTTCACCTGTTTACATAACCCTTTATCTTCTGAAAGACCACTTCACCTGTTTATATAACCCTTTATCTTCTTAAAGACCACTTCACCTGTTTACATAACCCTTTATCTTCTGAAAGACCGCTTCACCTGTTTATATAACCCTTTATCTTCTTAAAGACCACTTCACCTGTTTATCTAACCCTTTATCTTCTTAAAGACCGCTTCACCTGTTTATCTAACCCTTTATCTTCTGAAAGACCGCTTCACCTGTTTACATAACCCTTTATCTTCTGAAAGACCGCTTCACCTGTTTATCTAACCCTTTATCTTCTTAAAGACCGCTTCACCTGTTTACATAACCCTTTATCTTCTGAAAGACCGCTTCACCTGTTTATCTAACCCTTTATCTTCTTAAAGACCACTTCACCTGTTTATGTAACCCTTTATCTTCTTAAAGACCACTTCACCTGTTTACGTAACCCTTTATCTTCTTAAAGACCACTTCACCTGTTTATGTAATCCTTTATCTTCTTAAAGACCGCTTCACCTGTTTATGTAACCCTTTATCTTCTTAAAGACCGCTTCACCTGTTTATGTAACCCTTTATCTTCTTAAAGACCGCTTCACCTGTTTACGTAACCCTTTATCTTCTGAAAGACCACTTCACCTGTTTATGTAACCCTTTATCTTCTTAAAGAACGCTTCACCTGTTTATGTAACCCTTTATCTTCTTAAAGACCACTTCACCTGTTTATGTAACCCTTTATCTTCTTAAAGACCACTTCACCTGTTTACATAACCCTTTATCTTCTTAAAGACCGCTTCACCTGTTTACATAACCCTTTATCTTCTTAAAGACCGCTTCACCTGTTTACATAACCCTTTATCTTCTTAAAGACCACTTCACCTGTTTATGTAACCCTTTATCTTCTTAAAGACTGCTTCACCTGTTTACGTAACCCTTTATCTTCTTAAAGACCGCTTCACCTGTTTATGTAACCCTTTATCTTCTTAAAGACAACTTCACCTGTTTATGTAAGCCTTTATCTTCTTAAAGACCGCTTCACCTGTTTATGTAACCCTTTATCTTCTGAAAGACCGCTTCACCTGTTTATGTAACCCTTTATCTTCTTAAAGACCGCTTCACCTGTTTATGTAACCCTTTATCTTCTTAAAGACCGCTTCACCTGTTTATGTAACCCTTTATCTTCTTAAAGACCACTTCACCTGTTTATGTAACCCTTTATCTTCTTAAAGACCGCTTCACCTGTTTATATAACCCTTTATCTTCTTAAAGACCGCTTCACCTGTTTATGTAACCCTTTATCTTCTTAAAGACCGCTTCACCTGTTTACATAACCCTTTATCTTCTTAAAGACCGCTTCACCTGTTTACGTAACCCTTTATCTTCTTAAAGACCGCTTCACCTGTTTATGTAACCCTTTATCTTCTTAAAGACCGCTTCACCTGTTTACGTAACCCTTTATCTTCTTAAAGACCGCTTCACCTGTTTATGTAACCCTTTATCTTCTTAAAGACTGCTTCACCTGTTTACATAACCCTTTATCTTCTTAAAGACCGCTTCACCTGTTTACATAACCCTTTATCTTCTTAAAGACCGCTTCACCTGTTTATATAACCCTTTATCTTCTTAAAGACCGCTTCACCTGTTTACATAACCCTTTATCTTCTTAAAGACCACTTCACCTGTTTATGTAACCCTTTATCTTCTTAAAGACCGCTTCACCTGTTTACGTAACCCTTTATCTTCTTAAAGACCGCTTCACCTGTTTATGTAACCCTTTATCTTCTTAAAGACCACTTCACCTGTTTATGTAAGCCTTTATCTTCTTAAAGACCGCTTCACCTGTTTATGTAACCCTTTATCTTCTGAAAGACCGCTTCACCTGTTTATGTAACCCTTTATCTTCTTAAAGACCGCTTCACCTGTTTATGTAACCCTTTATCTTCTTAAAGACCGCTTCACCTGTTTATGTAACCCTTTATCTTCTTAAAGACCACTTCACCTGTTTACGTAACCCTTTATCTTCTTAAAGACCGCTTCACCTGTTTATGTAACCCTTTATCTTCTTAAAGACCGCTTCACCTGTTTATGTAACCCTTTATCTTCTTAAAGACCACTTCACCTGTTTACATAACCCTTTATCTTCTGAAAGACCGCTTCACCTGTTTACGTAACCCTTTATCTTCTTAAAGACCGCTTCACCTGTTTACGTAACCCTTTATCTTCTTAAAGACCGCTTCACCTGTTTACGTAACCATTTATCTTCTTAAAGACCGCTTCACCTGTTTATGTAACCCTTTATCTTCTTAAAGACCGCTTCACCTGTTTATGTAACCCTTTATCTTCTGAAAGACCGCTTCACCTGTTTATGTAACCCTTTATCTTCTTAAAGACCACTTCACCTGTTTACGTAACCATTTATCTTCTTAAAGACCGCTTCACCTGTTTATGTAACCCTTTATCTTCTGAAAGACCGCTTCACCTGTTTATGTAACCCTTTATCTTCTTAAAGACCGCTTCACCTGTTTACGTAACCATTTATCTTCTTAAAGACCGCTTCACCTGTTTATGTAACCCTTTATCTTCTGAAAGACCGCTTCACCTGTTTATGTAACCCTTTATCTTCTGAAAGACCGCTTCACCTGTTTATGTAACCCTTTATCTTCTTAAAGACCGCTTCACCTGTTTATGTAACCCTTTATCTTCTTAAAGACCGCTTCACCTGTTTACGTACCCCTTTATCTTCTGAAAGACCACTTCACCTGTTTACGTAACCCTTTATCTTCTGAAAGACCGCTTCACCTGTTTACGTAACCCTTTATCTTCTGAAAGACCACTTCACCTGTTTACGTAACCCTTTATCTTCTTAAAGACCGCTTCACCTGTTTACGTACCCCTTTATCTTCTGAAAGACCGCTTCACCTGTTTACGTAACCCTTTATCTTCTGAAAGACCACTTCACCTGTTTATGTAACCCTTTATCTTCTTAAAGACCGCTTCACCTGTTTATGTAACCCTTTATCTTCTTAAAGACCGCTTCACCTGTTTACGTAACCCTTTATCTTCTGAAAGACCACTTCACCTGTTTACGTAACCCTTTATCTTCTTAAAGACCGCTTCACCTGTTTACGTACCCCTTTATCTTCTGAAAGACCGCTTCACCTGTTTACGTAACCCTTTATCTTCTGAAAGACCACTTCACCTGTTTATGTAACGCTTTATCTTCTTAAAGACCGCTTCACCTGTTTATGTAACCCTTTATCTTCTTAAAGACCACTTCACCTGTTTACATAACCCTTTATCTTCTTAAAGACCGCTTCACCTGTTTATGTAACCCTTTATCTTCTTAAAGACCACTTCACCTGTTTATATAACCCTTTATCTTCTGAAAGACCGCTTCACCTGTTTATATAACCCTTTATCTTCTGAAAGACCGCTTCACCTGTTTATGTAACCCTTTATCTTCTTAAAGACCGCTTCACCTGTTTATGTAACCCTTTATCTTCTTAAAGACCGCTTCACCTGTTTATGTAATCCTTTATCTTCTTAAAGACCGCTTCACCTGTTTACATAACCCTTTATCTTCTTAAAGACCGCTTCACCTGTTTATGTAACCCTTTATCTTCTTAAAGACCACTTCACCTGTTTACATAACCCTTTATCTTCTTAAAGACCGCTTCACCTGTTTATGTAACCCTTTATCTTCTTAAAGACCGCTTCACCTGTTTACGTAACCCTTTATCTTCTTAAAGACCGCTTCACCTGTTTACATAACCCTTTATCTTCTTAAAGACCACTTCACCTGTTTACGTAACCCTTTATCTTCTTAAAGACCGCTTCACCTGTTTATATAACCCTTTATCTTCTTAAAGACCGCTTCACCTGTTTATGTAACCCTTTATCTTCTGAAAGACCACTTCACCTGTTTACATAACCCTTTATCTTCTTAAAGACCACTTCACCTGTTTACGTAACCCTTTATCTTCTTAAAGACCGCTTCACCTGTTTATATAACCCTTTATCTTCTTAAAGACCGCTTCACCTGTTTATGTAACCCTTTATCTTCTGAAAGACCACTTCACCTGTTTACGTAACCCTTTATCTTCTTAAAGACCGCTTCACCTGTTTACATAACCCTTTATCTTCTTAAAGACCGCTTCACCTGTTTATGTAACCCTTTATCTTCTTAAAGACCGCTTCACCTGTTTACGTAACCCTTTATCTTCTTAAAGACCGCTTCACCTGTTTACATAACCCTTTATCTTCTTAAAGACCGCTTCACCTGTTTATGTAACCCTTTATCTTCTTAAAGACCGCTTCACCTGTTTACGTAACCCTTTATCTTCTTAAAGACCGCTTCACCTGTTTATGTAACCCTTTATCTTCTGAAAGACCGCTTCACCTGTTTATGTAACCCTTTATCTTCTTAAAGACCACTTCACCTGTTTACGTAACCCTTTATCTTCTTAAAGACCGCTTCACCTGTTTACGTAACCCTTTATCTTCTTAAAGACCGCTTCACCTGTTTACGTAACCCTTTATCTTCTTAAAGACAGCTTCACCTGTTTACGTAACCATTTATATTCTTAAAGACCGCTTCACCTGTTTACGTAACCCTTTATCTTCTTAAAGACCACTTCACCTGTTTATGTAACCCTTTATCTTCTTAAAGACCACTTCACCTGTTTACATAACCCTTTATCTTCTTAAAGACCACTTCACCTGTTTATGTAACCCTTTATCTTCTTAAAGACCGCTTCACCTGTTTATATAACCCTTTATCTTCTTAAAGACCACTTCACATGTTTACGTAACCCTTTATCTTCTTAAAGACCGCTTCACCTGTTTATGTAACCCTTTATCTTCTTAAAGACCACTTCACCTGTTTATGTAACCCTTTATCTTCTGAAAGACCACTTCACCTGTTTACATAACCCTTTATCTTCTTAAAGACCACTTCACCTGTTTATGTAACCCTTTATCTTCTTAAAGACCGCTTCACCTGTTTATATAACCCTTTATCTTCTTAAAGACCACTTCACATGTTTATGTAACCCTTTATCTTCTTAAAGACCGCTTCACCTGTTTATGTAACCCTTTATCTTCTTAAAGACCACTTCACCTGTTTATGTAACCCTTTATCTTCTTAAAGACCGCTTCACCTGTTTACATAACCCTTTATCTTCTTAAAGACCGCTTCACCTGTTTATGTAACCCTTTATCTTCTTAAAGACCGCTTCACCTGTTTACGTAACCCTTTATCTTCTTAAAGACCACTTCACCTGTTTATGTAACCCTTTATCTTCTTAAAGACCGCTTCACCTGTTTATGTAACCCTTTATCTTCTTAAAGACCACTTCACCTGTTTATGTAACCCTTTATCTTCTTAAAGACCGCTTCACCTGTTTATGTAACCCTTTATCTTCTTAAAGACCACTTCACCTGTTTATATAAGCCTTTATCTTCTTAAAGACCGCTTCACCTGTTTACATAACCCTTTATCTTCTTAAAGACCGCTTCACCTGTTTATGTAACCCTTTATCTTCTTAAAGACCGCTTCACCTGTTTACGTAACCCTTTATCTTCTTAAAGACCGCTTCACCTGTTTATATAACCCTTTATCTTCTTAAAGACCGCTTCACCTGTTTACATAACCCTTTATCTTCTTAAAGACCGCTTCACCTGTTTACATAACCCTTTATCTTCTGAAAGACCGCTTCACCTGTTTATGTAACCCTTTATCTTCTTAAAGACCGCTTCACCTGTTTACGTAACGCTTTATCTTCTTAAAGACCGCTTCACCTGTTTACGTAACCCTTTATCTTCTTAAAGACCGCTTCACCTGTTTATATAAGCCTTTATCTTCTTAAAGACCGCTTCACCTGTTTATGTAACCCTTTATCTTCTTAAAGACCGCTTCACCTGTTTACGTAACCCTTTATCTTCTTAAAGACTGCTTCACCTGTTTATATAAGCCTTTATCTTCTTAAAGACCGCTTCACCTGTTTACGTAACCCTTTATCTTCTGAAAGACCGCTTCACCTGTTTATATAAGCCTTTATCTTCTGAAAGACCACTTCACCTGTTTATGTAACCCTTTATCTTCTGAAAGACCGCTTCACCTGTTTACGTAACCCTTTATCTTCTGAAAGACCGCTTCACCTGTTTATGTAACCCTTTATCTTCTTAAAGACCACTTCACCTGTTTACATAACCCTTTATCTTCTGAAAGACCGCTTCACCTGTTTACGTAACCCTTTATCTTCTTAAAGACCGCTTCACCTGTTTACGTAACCCTTTATCTTCTTAAAGACCGCTTCACCTGTTTACGTAACCATTTATCTTCTTAAAGACCGCTTCACCTGTTTATGTAACCCTTTATCTTCTTAAAGACCGCTTCACCTGTTTATGTAACCCTTTATCTTCTGAAAGACCGCTTCACCTGTTTATGTAACCCTTTATCTTCTTAAAGACCACTTCACCTGTTTACGTAACCATTTATCTTCTTAAAGACCGCTTCACCTGTTTATGTAACCCTTTATCTTCTGAAAGACCGCTTCACCTGTTTATGTAACCCTTTATCTTCTTAAAGCCCGCTTCACCTGTTTACGTAACCATTTATCTTCTTAAAGACCGCTTCACCTGTTTATGTAACCCTTTATCTTCTGAAAGACCGCTTCACCTGTTTATGTACCCCTTTATCTTCTGAAAGACCGCTTCACCTGTTTACGTAACCCTTTATCTTCTTAAAGACCGCTTCACCTGTTTACGTACCCCTTTATCTTCTGAAAGACCGCTTCACCTGTTTACGTAACCCTTTATCTTCTGAAAGACCACTTCACCTGTTTATGTAACGCTTTATCTTCTTAAAGACCGCTTCACCTGTTTATGTAACCCTTTATCTTCTTAAAGACCACTTCACCTGTTTACATAACCCTTTATCTTCTTAAAGACCGCTTCACCTGTTTATGTAACCCTTTATCTTCTTAAAGACCACTTCACCTGTTTATATAACCCTTTATCTTCTGAAAGACCGCTTCACCTGTTTATATAACCCTTTATCTTCTGAAAGACCGCTTCACCTGTTTATGTAACCCTTTATCTTCTTAAAGACCGCTTCACCTGTTTATGTAACCCTTTATCTTCTTAAAGACCGCTTCACCTGTTTATGTAATCCTTTATCTTCTTAAAGACCGCTTCACCTGTTTACATAACCCTTTATCTTCTTAAAGACCGCTTCACCTGTTTATGTAACCCTTTATCTTCTTAAAGACCACTTCACCTGTTTACATAACCCTTTATCTTCTTAAAGACCGCTTCACCTGTTTATGTAACCCTTTATCTTCTTAAAGACCGCTTCACCTGTTTACGTAACCCTTTATCTTCTTAAAGACCGCTTCACCTGTTTACATAACCCTTTATCTTCTTAAAGACCACTTCACCTGTTTACGTAACCCTTTATCTTCTTAAAGACCGCTTCACCTGTTTATATAACCCTTTATCTTCTTAAAGACCGCTTCACCTGTTTATGTAACCCTTTATCTTCTGAAAGACCACTTCACCTGTTTACATAACCCTTTATCTTCTTAAAGACCACTTCACCTGTTTACGTAACCCTTTATCTTCTTAAAGACCGCTTCACCTGTTTATATAACCCTTTATCTTCTTAAAGACCGCTTCACCTGTTTATGTAACCCTTTATCTTCTGAAAGACCACTTCACCTGTTTACGTAACCCTTTATCTTCTTAAAGACCGCTTCACCTGTTTACATAACCCTTTATCTTCTTAAAGACCGCTTCACCTGTTTATGTAACCCTTTATCTTCTTAAAGACCGCTTCACCTGTTTACGTAACCCTTTATCTTCTTAAAGACCGCTTCACCTGTTTACATAACCCTTTATCTTCTTAAAGACCGCTTCACCTGTTTATGTAACCCTTTATCTTCTTAAAGACCGCTTCACCTGTTTACGTAACCCTTTATCTTCTTAAAGACCGCTTCACCTGTTTATGTAACCCTTTATCTTCTGAAAGACCGCTTCACCTGTTTATGTAACCCTTTATCTTCTTAAAGACCACTTCACCTGTTTACGTAACCCTTTATCTTCTTAAAGACCGCTTCACCTGTTTACGTAACCCTTTATCTTCTTAAAGACCGCTTCACCTGTTTACGTAACCCTTTATCTTCTTAAAGACAGCTTCACCTGTTTACGTAACCATTTATATTCTTAAAGACCGCTTCACCTGTTTACGTAACCCTTTATCTTCTTAAAGACCACTTCACCTGTTTATGTAACCCTTTATCTTCTTAAAGACCACTTCACCTGTTTACATAACCCTTTATCTTCTTAAAGACCACTTCACCTGTTTATGTAACCCTTTATCTTCTTAAAGACCGCTTCACCTGTTTATATAACCCTTTATCTTCTTAAAGACCACTTCACATGTTTACGTAACCCTTTATCTTCTTAAAGACCGCTTCACCTGTTTATGTAACCCTTTATCTTCTTAAAGACCACTTCACCTGTTTATGTAACCCTTTATCTTCTGAAAGACCACTTCACCTGTTTACATAACCCTTTATCTTCTTAAAGACCACTTCACCTGTTTATGTAACCCTTTATCTTCTTAAAGACCGCTTCACCTGTTTATATAACCCTTTATCTTCTTAAAGACCACTTCACATGTTTATGTAACCCTTTATCTTCTTAAAGACCGCTTCACCTGTTTATGTAACCCTTTATCTTCTTAAAGACCACTTCACCTGTTTATGTAACCCTTTATCTTCTTAAAGACCGCTTCACCTGTTTACATAACCCTTTATCTTCTTAAAGACCGCTTCACCTGTTTATGTAACCCTTTATCTTCTTAAAGACCGCTTCACCTGTTTACGTAACCCTTTATCTTCTTAAAGACCACTTCACCTGTTTATGTAACCCTTTATCTTCTTAAAGACCGCTTCACCTGTTTATGTAACCCTTTATCTTCTTAAAGACCACTTCACCTGTTTATGTAACCCTTTATCTTCTTAAAGACCGCTTCACCTGTTTATGTAACCCTTTATCTTCTTAAAGACCACTTCACCTGTTTATATAAGCCTTTATCTTCTTAAAGACCGCTTCACCTGTTTACATAACCCTTTATCTTCTTAAAGACCGCTTCACCTGTTTATGTAACCCTTTATCTTCTTAAAGACCGCTTCACCTGTTTACGTAACCCTTTATCTTCTTAAAGACCGCTTCACCTGTTTATATAACCCTTTATCTTCTTAAAGACCGCTTCACCTGTTTACATAACCCTTTATCTTCTTAAAGACCGCTTCACCTGTTTACATAACCCTTTATCTTCTGAAAGACCGCTTCACCTGTTTATGTAACCCTTTATCTTCTTAAAGACCGCTTCACCTGTTTACGTAACGCTTTATCTTCTTAAAGACCGCTTCACCTGTTTACGTAACCCTTTATCTTCTTAAAGACCGCTTCACCTGTTTATATAAGCCTTTATCTTCTTAAAGACCGCTTCACCTGTTTATGTAACCCTTTATCTTCTTAAAGACCGCTTCACCTGTTTACGTAACCCTTTATCTTCTTAAAGACTGCTTCACCTGTTTATATAAGCCTTTATCTTCTTAAAGACCGCTTCACCTGTTTACGTAACCCTTTATCTTCTGAAAGACCGCTTCACCTGTTTATATAAGCCTTTATCTTCTGAAAGACCACTTCACCTGTTTATGTAACCCTTTATCTTCTGAAAGACCGCTTCACCTGTTTACGTAACCCTTTATCTTCTGAAAGACCGCTTCACCTGTTTATGTAACCCTTTATCTTCTTAAAGACCACTTCACCTGTTTACATAACCCTTTATCTTCTGAAAGACCGCTTCACCTGTTTACGTAACCCTTTATCTTCTTAAAGACCGCTTCACCTGTTTACGTAACCCTTTATCTTCTTAAAGACCGCTTCACCTGTTTACGTAACCATTTATCTTCTTAAAGACCGCTTCACCTGTTTATGTAACCCTTTATCTTCTTAAAGACCGCTTCACCTGTTTATGTAACCCTTTATCTTCTGAAAGACCGCTTCACCTGTTTATGTAACCCTTTATCTTCTTAAAGACCACTTCACCTGTTTACGTAACCATTTATCTTCTTAAAGACCGCTTCACCTGTTTATGTAACCCTTTATCTTCTGAAAGACCGCTTCACCTGTTTATGTAACCCTTTATCTTCTTAAAGCCCGCTTCACCTGTTTACGTAACCATTTATCTTCTTAAAGACCGCTTCACCTGTTTATGTAACCCTTTATCTTCTGAAAGACCGCTTCACCTGTTTATGTAACCCTTTATCTTCTGAAAGACCGCTTCACCTGTTTATGTAACCCTTTATCTTCTTAAAGACCGCTTCACCTGTTTATGTAACCCTTTATCTTCTTAAAGACCGCTTCACCTGTTTACGTACCCCTTTATCTTCTGAAAGACCACTTCACCTGTTTACGTAACCCTTTATCTTCTGAAAGACCGCTTCACCTGTTTACGTAACCCTTTATCTTCTGAAAGACCACTTCACCTGTTTATGTAACCCTTTATCTTCTTAAAGACCGCTTCACCTGTTTATGTAACCCTTTATCTTCTTAAAGACCGCTTCACCTGTTTACGTAACCCTTTATCTTCTGAAAGACCACTTCACCTGTTTACGTAACCCTTTATCTTCTTAAAGACCG
Source organism: Chaetoderma sp. LZ-2023a (assembly GCA_034401795.1). Classification (NCBI taxonomy): domain Eukaryota; kingdom Metazoa; phylum Mollusca; class Caudofoveata; order Chaetodermatida; family Chaetodermatidae; genus Chaetoderma; species Chaetoderma sp. LZ-2023a. The sequence continues at coordinate 34,054,916 of CM067375.1, read as the reverse complement.
CTTCACCTGTTTACGTACCCCTTTATCTTCTGAAAGACCGCTTCACCTGTTTACGTAACCCTTTATCTTCTGAAAGACCACTTCACCTGTTTATGTAACCCTTTATCTTCTTAAAGACCGCTTCACCTGTTTAAGTAACCCTTTATCTTCTTAAAGACCACTTCACCTGTTTACATAACCCTTTATCTTCTTAAAGACCGCTTCACCTGTTTACGTAACCATTTATCTTCTTAAAGACCGCTTCACCTGTTTACGTAACCCTTTATCTTCTGAAAGACCGCTTCACCTGTTTATATAACCCTTTATCTTCTGAAAGACCGCTTCACCTGTTTATGTAACCCTTTATCTTCTTAAAGACCGCTTCACCTGTTTACGTAACCCTTTATCTTCTTAAAGAACGCTTCACCTGTTTATGTAACCCTTTATCTTCTTAAAGACCGCTTCACCTGTTTATGTAATCCTTTATCTTCTTAAAGACCGCTTCACCTGTTTACATAACCCTTTATCTTCTTAAAGACCGCTTCACCTGTTTATGTAACCCTTTATCTTCTGAAAGACCACTTCACCTGTTTACGTAACCCTTTATCTTCTTAAAGACCGCTTCACCTGTTTACGTAACCCTTTATCTTCTTAAAGACCGCTTCACCTGTTTATGTAACCCTATATCTTCTTAAAGACCGCTTCACCTGTTTACATAACCCTTTATCTTCTTAAAGACCGCTTCACCTGTTTATGTAACCCTTTATCTTCTTAAAGACCGCTTCACCTGTTTACGTAACCCTTTATCTTCTTAAAGACCGCTTCACCTGTCTATGTAACCCTTTATCTTCTGAAAGACCGCTTCACCTGTTTATGTAACCCTTTATCTTCTTAAAGACCGCTTCACCTGTTTATGTAACCCTTTATCTTCTTAAAGACCGCTTCACCTGTTTATGTAACCCTTTATCTTCTTAAAGACCGCTTCACCTGTTTACATAACCCTTTATCTTCTTAAAGACCGCTTCACCTGTTTACGTAACCCTTTATCTTCTGAAAGACCGCTTCACCTGTTTATATAAGCCTTTATCTTCTTAAAGACCACTTCACCTGTTTATGTAACCCTTTATCTTCTTAAAGACCGCTTCACCTGTTTACGTAACCCTTTATCTTCTTAAAGACTGCTTCACCTGTTTATATAAGCCTTTATCTTCTTAAAGACCGCTTCACCTGTTTACGTAACCCTTTATCTTCTGAAAGACCGCTTCACCTGTTTATATAAGCCTTTATCTTCTGAAAGACCACTTCACCTGTTTATGTAACCCTTTATCTTCTGAAAGACCGCTTCACCTGTTTACGTAACCCTTTATCTTCTGAAAGACCGCTTCACCTGTTTATGTAACCCTTTATCTTCTTAAAGACCGCTTCACCTGTTTATATAACCCTTTATCTTCTGAAAGACCGCTTCACCTGTTTACGTAACCCTTTATCTTCTTAAAGACCGCTTCACCTGTTTATGTAACCCTTTATCTTCTGAAAGACCGCTTCACCTGTTTATATAACCCTTTATCTTCTTAAAGACCGCTTCACCTGTTTACGTAACCCTTTATCTTCTTAAAGACCGCTTCACCTGTTTATATAACCCTTTATCTTCTTAAAGACCGCTTCACCTGTTTACATAACCCTTTATCTTCTTAAAGACCGCTTCACCTGTTTACGTAACCCTTTATCTTCTTAAAGACCGCTTCACCTGTTTATATAACCCTTTATCTTCTTAAAGACCGCTTCACCTGTTTACGTAACCCTTTATCTTCTTAAAGACCACTTCACCTGTTTATGTAACCCTTTATCTTCTTAAAGACCGCTTCACCTGTTTACGTAACCCTTTATCTTCTTAAAGACCGCTTCACCTGTTTATATAACCCTTTATCTTCTTAAAGACCGCTTCACCTGTTTACGTAACCATTTATCTTCTTAAAGACCGCTTCACCTGTTTATGTAACCCTTTATCTTCTTAAAGACCGCTTCACCTGTTTATGTAACCCTTTATCTTCTTAAAGACCGCTTCACCTGTTTATATAACCCTTTATCTTCTTAAAGACCGCTTCACCTGTTTATGTAACCCTTTATCTTCTTAAAGACCGCTTCACCTGTTTACATAACCCTTTATCTTCTGAAAGACCGCTTCACCTGTTTACATAACCCTTTATCTTCTTAAAGACCACTTCACCTGTTTATGTAACCCTTTATCTTCTTAAAGACCACTTCACCTGTTTATGTAACCCTTTATCTTCTTAAAGACCACTTCACCTGTTTATGTAACCCTTTATCTTCTTAAAGACCACTTCACCTGTTTATGTAACCCTTTATCTTCTTAAAGACCGCTTCACCTGTTTATGTAACCCTTTATCATCTTAAAGACCGCTTCACATGTTTATATAACCCTTTATCTTCTGAAAGACCGCTTCACCTGTTTACATAACCCTTTATCTTCTTAAAGACCACTTCACCTGTTTACATAACCCTTTATCTTCTGAAAGACCGCTTCACCTGTTTACATAACCCTTTATCTTCTTAAAGACCGCTTCACCTGTTTATATAACCCTTTATCTTCTGAAAGACCGCTTCACCTGTTTACGTAACCCTTTATCTTCTTAAAGACCGCTTCACCTGTTTATATAACCCTTTATCTTCTTAAAGACCGCTTCACCTGTTTATTTAACCCTTTATCTTCTTAAAGACCGCTTCACCTGTTTATATAACCCTTTATCTTCTTAAAGACCGCTTCACCTGTTTATATAACCCTTTATCTTCTGAAAGACCGCTTCACCTGTTTACATAACCCTTTATCTTCTTAAAGACCGCTTCACCTGTTTATGTAACCCTTTATCTTCTGAAAGACCGCTTCACCTGTTTACATAACCCTTTATCTTCTTAAAGACCACTTCACCTGTTTATGTAACCCTTTATCTTCTTAAAGACCGCTTCACCTGTTTACGTAACCCTTTATATTCTTAAAGACCGCTTCACCTGTTTATATAAGCCTTTATCTTCTGAAAGACCGCTTCACCTGTTTACATAACCCTTTATCTTCTTAAAGACCGCTTCACCTGTTTATATAACCCTTTATCTTCTTAAAGACCGCTTCACCTGTTTACGTAACCATTTATCTTCTTAAAGACCGCTTCACCTGTTTATGTAACCCTTTATCTTCTTAAAGACCGCTTCACCTGTTTATGTAACCCTTTATCTTCTTAAAGACCGCTTCACCTGTTTATGTAACCCTTTATCTTCTTAAAGACCGCTTCACCTGTTTACATAACCCTTTATCTTCTGAAAGACCGCTTCACCTGTTTATGTAACCCTTTATATTCTGAAAGACCACTTCACCTGTTTATGTAACCCTTTATCTTCTTAAAGACCGCTTCACCTGTTTATGTAACCCTTTATCTTCTTAAAGACCACTTCACCTGTTTATATAACCCTTTATCTTCTTAAAGACCGCTTCACCTGTTTACGTAACCCTTTATCTTCTGAAAGACCACTTCACCTGTTTATGTAACCCTTTATCTTCTTAAAGACCGCTTCACCTGTTTATGTAACCCTTTATCTTCTTAAAGACCACTTCACCTGTTTATATAACCCTTTATCTTCTTAAAGACCGCTTCACCTGTTTATATAACCCTTTATCTTCTGAAAGACTGCTTCACCTGTTTACGTAACCCTTTATCTTCTTAAAGACCGCTTCACCTGTTTATATAACCCTTTATCTTCTTAAAGACCACTTCACCTGTTTATATAACCCTTTATCTTCTTAAAGACCACTTCACCTGTTTACGTAACCCTTTATCTTCTTAAAGACCGCTTCACCTGTTTACGTAACCCTTTATCTTCTTAAAGACCGCTTCACCTGTTTACGTAACCCTTTATCTTCTTAAAGACCGCTTCACCTGTTTATATAACCCTTTATCTTCTTAAAGACCGCTTCACCTGTTTATGTAACCCTTTATCTTCTGAAAGACCGCTTCACCTGTTTACGTAACCCTTTATCTTCTGAAAGACCACTTCACCTGTTTATGTAACCCTTTATCTTCTTAAAGACCGCTTCACCTGTTTATGTAACCCTTTATCTTCTTAAAGACCACTTCACCTGTTTATATAACCCTTTATCTTCTTAAAGACCGCTTCACCTGTTTATATAACCCTTTATCTTCTGAAAGACCGCTTCACCTGTTTACGTAACCCTTTATCTTCTTAAAGACCGCTTCACCTGTTTATATAACCCTTTATCTTCTTAAAGACCACTTCACCTGTTTATATAACCCTTTATCTTCTTAAAGACCACTTCACCTGTTTACGTAACCCTTTATCTTCTTAAAGACCGCTTCACCTGTTTACGTAACCCTTTATCTTCTTAAAGACCGCTTCACCTGTTTACGTAACCCTTTATCTTCTTAAAGACCGCTTCACCTGTTTATATAACCCTTTATCTTCTTAAAGACCGCTTCACCTGTTTACGTAACCCTTTATCTTCTTAAAGACCGCTTCACCTGTTTACGTAACCCTTTATCTTCTTAAAGACCGCTTCACCTGTTTATATAACCCTTTATCTTCTTAAAGACCGCTTCACCTGTTTATGTAACCCTTTATCTTCTGAAAGACCGCTTCACCTGTTTACGTAACCCTTTATCTTCTGAAAGACCACTTCACCTGTTTATGTAACCCTTTATCTTCTTAAAGACCGCTTCACCTGTTTATGTAACCCTTTATCTTCTTAAAGACCACTTCACCTGTTTATATAACCCTTTATCTTCTTAAAGACCGCTTCACCTGTTTATATAACCCTTTATCTTCTGAAAGACCGCTTCACCTGTTTACGTAACCCTTTATCTTCTTAAAGACCGCTTCACCTGTTTATATAACCCTTTATCTTCTTAAAGACCACTTCACCTGTTTATATAACCCTTTATCTTCTTAAAGACCACTTCACCTGTTTACGTAACCCTTTATCTTCTTAAAGACCGCTTCACCTGTTTACGTAACCCTTTATCTTCTTAAAGACCGCTTCACCTGTTTACGTAACCCTTTATCTTCTTAAAGACCGCTTCACCTGTTTATATAACCCTTTATCTTCTTAAAGACCGCTTCACCTGTTTATGTAACCCTTTATCTTCTGAAAGACCGCTTCACCTGTTTACGTAACCCTTTATCTTCTTAAAGACCGCTTCACCTGTTTACGTAACCCTTTATCTTCTTAAAGACCGCTTCACCTGTTTACATAACCCTTTATCTTCTTAAAGACCGCTTCACCTGTTTATATAACCCTTTATCTTCTGAAAGACCACTTCACCTGTTTATGTAACCCTTTATCTTCTGAAAGACCACTTCACCTGTTTACATAACCCTTTATCTTCTGAAAGACCGCTTCACTTGTTTATGTAACCCTTTATCTTCTTAAAGACCGCTTCACCTGTTTACGTAACCCTTTATCTTCTTAAAGACCGCTTCACTTGTTTATGTAACCCTTTATCTTCTGAAAGACCGCTTCACCTATTTACGTAACCCTTTATCTTCTTAAAGACCGCTTCACCTGTTTACGTAACCCTTTATCTTCTTAAAGACCGCTTCACCTGTTTACGTAACCCTTTATCTTCTTAAAGACCGCTTCACCTGTTTACATAACCCTTTATCTTCTTAAAGACCGCTTCACCTGTTTACATAACCCTTTATCTTCTTAAAGACCGCTTCACCTGTTTACATAACCCTTTATCTTCTGAAAGACCGCTTCACCTGTTTATGTAACCCTTTATCTTCTTAAAGACCGCTTCACCTGTTTACGTAACCCTTTATCTTCTTAAAGACCGCTTCACCTGTTTACGTAACCCTTTATCTTCTTAAAGACCGCTTCACCTGTTTACGTAACCCTTTATCTTCTTAAAGACCGCTTCACCTGTTTACATAACCCTTTATCTTCTGAAAGACCGCTTCACCTGTTTACGTAACCCTTTATCTTCTTAAAGACCGCTTCACCTGTTTACGTAACCCTTTATCTTCTTAAAGACCGCTTCACCTGTTTATGTAACCCTTTATCTTCTTAAAGACCGCTTCACCTGTTTACATAACCCTTTATCTTCTTAAAGACCGCTTCACCTGTTTATATAACCCTTTATCTTCTTAAAGACCACTTCACCTGTTTACATAACCCTTTATCTTCTGAAAGACCACTTCACCTGTTTATGTAACCCTTTATCTTCTTAAAGACCGCTTCACCTGTTTATATAACCCTTTATCTTCTGAAAGACCACTTCACCTGTTTATGTAAGCCTTTATCTTCTGAAAGACCACTTCACCTGTTTATGTAACCCTTTATCTTCTTAAAGACCGCTTCACCTGTTTATATAACCCTTTATCTTCTGAAAGACCGCTTCACCTGTTTACGTAACCCTTTATCTTCTTAAAGACCGCTTCACCTGTTTATGTAACCCTTTATCTTCTTAAAGACCGCTTCACCTGTTTATGTAACCCTTTATCTTCTTAAAGACCACTTCACCTGTTTACGTAACCCTTTATCTTCTTAAAGACCGCTTCACCTGTTTATATAACCCTTTATCTTCTTAAAGACCACTTCACCTGTTTATGTAACCCTTTATCTTCTTAAAGACCACTTCACCTGTTTATGTAACCCTTTATCTTCTTAAAGACCACTTCACCTGTTTACATAACCCTTTATCTTCTTAAAGACCGCTTCACCTGTTTATGTAACCCTTTATCTTCTTAAAGACCGCTTCACCTGTTTATGTAACCCTTTATCTTCTTAAAGACCGCTTCACCTGTTTATGTAACCATTTATCTTCTTAAAGACCGCTTCACTTGTTTATATAACCCTTTATCTTCTGAAAGACCGCTTCACCTGTTTACATAACCCTTTATCTTCTTAAAGACCGCTTCACCTGTTTACATAACCCTTTATCTTCTTAAAGACCGCTTCACCTGTTTATGTAACCCTTTATCTTCTTAAAGACCGCTTCACTTGTTTATGTAACCCTTTATCTTCTTAAAGACCGCTTCACTTGTTTATGTAACCCTTTATCTTCTTAAAGACCGCTTCACCTGTTTACGTAACCCTTTATCTTCTTAAAGACCGCTTCACCTGTTTACGTAACCCTTTATCTTCTTAAAGACCGCTTCACTTGTTTATGTAACCCTTTATCTTCTTAAAGACCGCTTCACTTGTTTATGTAACCCTTTATCTTCTGAAAGACCGCTTCACCTGTTTACGTAACCCTTTATCTTCTTAAAGACCGCTTCACCTGTTTATATAACCCTTTATCTTCTTAAAGACCGCTTCACCTGTTTACGTAACCATTTATCTTCTTAAAGACCGCTTCACCTGTTTACGTAACCATTTATCTTCTTAAAGACCGCTTCACCTGTTTATGTAACCCTTTATCTTCTTAAAGACCGCTTCACTTGTTTACATAACCCTTTATCTTCTTAAAGACCGCTTCACCTGTTTACGTAACCCTTTATCTTCTTAAAGACCGCTTCACCTGTTTATGTAACCCTTTATCTTCTTAAAGACCGCTTCACCTGTTTATGTAACCCTTTATCTTCTTAAAGACCGCTTCACTTGTTTACATAACCCTTTATCTTCTTAAAGACCGCTTCACCTGTTTATGTAACCCTTTATCTTCTTAAAGACCGCTTCACCTGTTTACGTAACCCTTTATCTTCTTAAAGACCGCTTCACTTGTTTACATAACCCTTTATCTTCTTAAAGACCGCTTCACCTGTTTATATAACCCTTTATCTTCTTAAAGACTGCTTCACCTGTTTATGTAACCCTTTATCTTCTTAAAGACCACTTCACCTGTTTATGTAACCCTTTATCTTCTTAAAGACCGCTTCACCTGTTTATGTAACCCTTTATCTTCTTAAAGACCACTTCACCTGTTTATGTAACCCTTTATCTTCTGAAAGACCGCTTCACCTGTTTATATAACCCTTTATCTTCTTAAAGACCACTTCACCTGTTTATGTAACCCTTTATCTTCTTAAAGACCGCTTCACCTGTTTACGTAACCCTTTATCTTCTTAAAGACCGCTTCACCTGTTTATGTAACCCTTTATCTTCTTAAAGACCGCTTCACCTGTTTACGTAACCCTTTATCTTCTTAAAGACCACTTCACCTGTTTACATAACCCTTTATCTTCTTAAAGACCACTTCACCTGTTTATGTAACCCTTTATCTTCTTAAAGACCGCTTCACCTGTTTATGTAACCCTTTATCTTCTTAAAGACCACTTCACCTGTTTATGTAACCCTTTATCTTCTGAAAGACCGCTTCACCTGTTTATATAACCCTTTATCTTCTTAAAGACCGCTTCACCTGTTTACGTAACCCTTTATCTTCTTAAAGACCGCTTCACCTGTTTATGTGACCCTTTATCTTCTTAAAGACCGCTTCACCTGTTTATGTAACCCTTTATCTTCTTAAAGACCGCTTCACCTGTTTACGTAACCCTTTATCTTCTGAAAGACCACTTCACCTGTTTACGTAACCATTTATCTTCTTAAAGACCGCTTCACCTGTTTATATAACCCTTTATCTTCTTAAAGACCGCTTCACCTGTTTACGTAACCATTTATCTTCTTAAAGACCGCTTCACCTGTTTATATAACCCTTTATCTTCTTAAAGACCGCTTCACCTGTTTACGTAACCATTTATCTTCTTAAAGACCGCTTCACCTGTTTATGTAACCCTTTATCTTCTTAAAGACCGCTTCACTTGTTTACATAACCCTTTATCTTCTTAAAGACCACTTCACCTGTTTATGTAACCCTTTATCTTCTTAAAGACCACTTCACCTGTTTATGTAACCCTTTATCTTCTTAAAGACCGCTTCACCTGTTTATGTAACCCTTTATCTTCTTAAAGACCACTTCACCTGTTTATATAAGCCTTTATCTTCTTAAAGACCGCTTCACCTGTTTACATAACCCTTTATCTTCTTAAAGACCGCTTCACCTGTTTATGTAACCCTTTATCTTCTGAAAGACCGCTTCACCTGTTTACGTAACCCTTTATCTTCTTAAAGACCGCTTCACCTGTTTACGTAACCCTTTATCTTCTTAAAGACCGCTTCACCTGTTTACATAACCCTTTATCTTCTTAAAGACCGCTTCACCTGTTTATATAACCCTTTATCTTCTGAAAGACCACTTCACCTGTTTATGTAACCCTTTATCTTCTGAAAGACCACTTCACCTGTTTACATAACCCTTTATCTTCTGAAAGACCGCTTCACTTGTTTATGTAACCCTTTATCTTCTTAAAGACCGCTTCACCTGTTTACGTAACCCTTTATCTTCTTAAAGACCGCTTCACTTGTTTATGTAACCCTTTATCTTCTGAAAGACCGCTTCACCTGTTTACGTAACCCTTTATCTTCTTAAAGACCGCTTCACCTGTTTACGTAACCCTTTATCTTCTTAAAGACCGCTTCACCTGTTTACGTAACCCTTTATCTTCTTAAAGACCGCTTCACCTGTTTACATAACCCTTTATCTTCTTAAAGACCGCTTCACCTGTTTACATAACCCTTTATCTTCTTAAAGACCGCTTCACCTGTTTACATAACCCTTTATCTTCTGAAAGACCGCTTCACCTGTTTATGTAACCCTTTATCTTCTTAAAGACCGCTTCACCTGTTTACGTAACCCTTTATCTTCTTAAAGACCGCTTCACCTGTTTACGTAACCCTTTATCTTCTTAAAGACCGCTTCACCTGTTTACGTAACCCTTTATCTTCTTAAAGACCGCTTCACCTGTTTACATAACCCTTTATCTTCTGAAAGACCGCTTCACCTGTTTACGTAACCCTTTATCTTCTTAAAGACCGCTTCACCTGTTTACGTAACCCTTTATCTTCTTAAAGACCGCTTCACCTGTTTATGTAACCCTTTATCTTCTTAAAGACCGCTTCACCTGTTTACATAACCCTTTATCTTCTTAAAGACCGCTTCACCTGTTTATATAACCCTTTATCTTCTTAAAGACCACTTCACCTGTTTACATAACCCTTTATCTTCTGAAAGACCACTTCACCTGTTTATGTAACCCTTTATCTTCTTAAAGACCGCTTCACCTGTTTATATAACCCTTTATCTTCTGAAAGACCACTTCACCTGTTTATGTAAGCCTTTATCTTCTGAAAGACCACTTCACCTGTTTATGTAACCCTTTATCTTCTTAAAGACCGCTTCACCTGTTTATATAACCCTTTATCTTCTGAAAGACCGCTTCACCTGTTTACGTAACCCTTTATCTTCTTAAAGACCGCTTCACCTGTTTATGTAACCCTTTATCTTCTTAAAGACCGCTTCACCTGTTTATGTAACCCTTTATCTTCTTAAAGACCACTTCACCTGTTTACGTAACCCTTTATCTTCTTAAAGACCGCTTCACCTGTTTATATAACCCTTTATCTTCTTAAAGACCACTTCACCTGTTTATGTAACCCTTTATCTTCTTAAAGACCACTTCACCTGTTTATGTAACCCTTTATCTTCTTAAAGACCACTTCACCTGTTTACATAACCCTTTATCTTCTTAAAGACCGCTTCACCTGTTTATGTAACCCTTTATCTTCTTAAAGACCGCTTCACCTGTTTATGTAACCCTTTATCTTCTTAAAGACCGCTTCACCTGTTTATGTAACCATTTATCTTCTTAAAGACCGCTTCACTTGTTTATATAACCCTTTATCTTCTGAAAGACCGCTTCACCTGTTTACATAACCCTTTATCTTCTTAAAGACCGCTTCACCTGTTTACATAACCCTTTATCTTCTTAAAGACCGCTTCACCTGTTTATGTAACCCTTTATCTTCTTAAAGACCGCTTCACTTGTTTATGTAACCCTTTATCTTCTTAAAGACCGCTTCACTTGTTTATGTAACCCTTTATCTTCTTAAAGACCGCTTCACCTGTTTACGTAACCCTTTATCTTCTTAAAGACCGCTTCACCTGTTTACGTAACCCTTTATCTTCTTAAAGACCGCTTCACTTGTTTATGTAACCCTTTATCTTCTTAAAGACCGCTTCACTTGTTTATGTAACCCTTTATCTTCTGAAAGACCGCTTCACCTGTTTACGTAACCCTTTATCTTCTTAAAGACCGCTTCACCTGTTTATATAACCCTTTATCTTCTTAAAGACCGCTTCACCTGTTTACGTAACCATTTATCTTCTTAAAGACCGCTTCACTTGTTTCCGTAACCATTTATCTTCTTAAAGACCGCTTCACCTGTTTATGTAACCCTTTATCTTCTTAAAGACCGCTTCACTTGTTTACATAACCCTTTATCTTCTTAAAGACCGCTTCACCTGTTTACGTAACCCTTTATCTTCTTAAAGACCGCTTCACCTGTTTATGTAACCCTTTATCTTCTTAAAGACCGCTTCACCTGTTTATGTAACCCTTTATCTTCTTAAAGACCGCTTCACTTGTTTACATAACCCTTTATCTTCTTAAAGACCGCTTCACCTGTTTATGTAACCCTTTATCTTCTTAAAGACCGCTTCACCTGTTTACGTAACCCTTTATCTTCTTAAAGACCGCTTCACTTGTTTACATAACCCTTTATCTTCTTAAAGACCGCTTCACCTGTTTATATAACCCTTTATCTTCTTAAAGACTGCTTCACCTGTTTATGTAACCCTTTATCTTCTTAAAGACCACTTCACCTGTTTATGTAACCCTTTATCTTCTTAAAGACCGCTTCACCTGTTTATGTAACCCTTTATCTTCTTAAAGACCACTTCACCTGTTTATGTAACCCTTTATCTTCTGAAAGACCGCTTCACCTGTTTATATAACCCTTTATCTTCTTAAAGACCACTTCACCTGTTTATGTAACCCTTTATCTTCTTAAAGACCGCTTCACCTGTTTACGTAACCCTTTATCTTCTTAAAGACCGCTTCACCTGTTTATGTAACCCTTTATCTTCTTAAAGACCGCTTCACCTGTTTACGTAACCCTTTATCTTCTTAAAGACCACTTCACCTGTTTACATAACCCTTTATCTTCTTAAAGACCACTTCACCTGTTTATGTAACCCTTTATCTTCTTAAAGACCGCTTCACCTGTTTATGTAACCCTTTATCTTCTTAAAGACCACTTCACCTGTTTATGTAACCCTTTATCTTCTGAAAGACCGCTTCACCTGTTTATATAACCCTTTATCTTCTTAAAGACCGCTTCACCTGTTTACGTAACCCTTTATCTTCTTAAAGACCGCTTCACCTGTTTATGTAACCCTTTATCTTCTTAAAGACCGCTTCACCTGTTTATGTAACCCTTTATCTTCTTAAAGACCGCTTCACCTGTTTACGTAACCCTTTATCTTCTGAAAGACCACTTCACCTGTTTACGTAACCATTTATCTTCTTAAAGACCGCTTCACCTGTTTATATAACCCTTTATCTTCTTAAAGACCGCTTCACCTGTTTACGTAACCATTTATCTTCTTAAAGACCGCTTCACCTGTTTATATAACCCTTTATCTTCTTAAAGACCGCTTCACCTGTTTACGTAACCATTTATCTTCTTAAAGACCGCTTCACCTGTTTATGTAACCCTTTATCTTCTTAAAGACCGCTTCACTTGTTTACATAACCCTTTATCTTCTTAAAGACCACTTCACCTGTTTATGTAACCCTTTATCTTCTTAAAGACCACTTCACCTGTTTATGTAACCCTTTATCTTCTTAAAGACCGCTTCACCTGTTTATGTAACCCTTTATCTTCTTAAAGACCACTTCACCTGTTTATATAAGCCTTTATCTTCTTAAAGACCGCTTCACCTGTTTACATAACCCTTTATCTTCTTAAAGACCGCTTCACCTGTTTATGTAACCCTTTATCTTCTTAAAGACCGCTTCACCTGTTTACGTAACCCTTTATCTTCTTAAAGACCACTTCACCTGTTTATGTAACCCTTTATCTTCTTAAAGACCGCTTCACCTGTTTATGTAACCCTTTATCTTCTTAAAGACCGCTTCACCTGTTTACGTAACCCTTTATCTTCTTAAAGACCGCTTCACCTGTTTATGTAACCCTTTATCTTCTGAAAGACCACTTCACCTGTTTACGTAACCCTTTATCTTCTGAAAGACCGCTTCACCTGTTTACATAACCCTTTATCTTCTTAAAGACCGCTTCACCTGTTTATGTAACCCTTTATCTTCTTAAAGACCGCTTCACCTGTTTATGTAACCCTTTATCTTCTTAAAGACCGCTTCACCTGTTTATGTAACCCTTTATCTTCTGAAAGACCACTTCACCTGTTTACATAACCCTTTATCTTCTTAAAGACCACTTCACCTGTTTATGTAACCCTTTATCTTCTTAAAGACCGCTTCACCTGTTTACGTAACCCTTTATCTTCTTAAAGACCGCTTCACCTGTTTATATAACCCTTTATCTTCTTAAAGACCGCTTCACCTGTTTATATAACCCTTTATCTTCTTAAAGACCGCTTCACCTGTTTACGTAACCATTTATCTTCATAAAGACCGCTTCACCTGTTTATGTAACCCTTTATCTTCTTAAAGACCGCTTCACTTGTTTACATAACCCTTTATCTTCTTAAAGACCGCTTCACCTGTTTACGTAACCATTTATCTTCTTAAAGACCGCTTCACTTGTTTACATAACCCTTTATCTTCTTAAAGACCGCTTCACCTGTTTATGTAACCCTTTATCTTCTTAAAGACCGCTTCACCTGTTTACATAACCCTTTATCTTCTTAAAGACCGCTTCACCTGTTTATATAACCCTTTATCTTCTTAAAGACCACTTCACCTGTTTACATAACCCTTTATCTTCTGAAAGACCACTTCACCTGTTTATGTAACCCTTTATCTTCTTAAAGACCGCTTCACCTGTTTATATAACCCTTTATCTTCTTAAAGACCGCTTCACCTGTTTACGTAACCATTTATCTTCTTAAAGACCGCTTCACCTGTTTATGTAACCCTTTATCTTCTTAAAGACCGCTTCACTTGTTTACATAACCCTTTATCTTCTTAAAGACCACTTCACCTGTTTATGTAACCCTTTATCTTCTTAAAGACCACTTCACCTGTTTATGTAACCCTTTATCTTCTTAAAGACCGCTTCACCTGTTTATGTAACCCTTTATCTTCTTAAAGACCACTTCACCTGTTTATATAAGCCTTTATCTTCTTAAAGACCGCTTCACCTGTTTACATAACCCTTTATCTTCTTAAAGACCGCTTCACCTGTTTATGTAACCCTTTATCTTCTTAAAGACCGCTTCACCTGTTTACGTAACCCTTTATCTTCTTAAAGACCACTTCACCTGTTTATGTAACCCTTTATCTTCTTAAAGACCGCTTCACCTGTTTATGTAACCCTTTATCTTCTTAAAGACCGCTTCACCTGTTTACGTAACCCTTTATCTTCTTAAAGACCGCTTCACCTGTTTATGTAACCCTTTATCTTCTGAAAGACCACTTCACCTGTTTACGTAACCCTTTATCTTCTGAAAGACCGCTTCACCTGTTTACATAACCCTTTATCTTCTTAAAGACCGCTTCACCTGTTTATGTAACCCTTTATCTTCTTAAAGACCGCTTCACCTGTTTATGTAACCCTTTATCTTCTTAAAGACCGCTTCACCTGTTTATGTAACCCTTTATCTTCTGACAGACCACTTCACCTGTTTACATAACCCTTTATCTTCTTAAAGACCACTTCACCTGTTTATGTAACCCTTTATCTTCTTAAAGACCGCTTCACCTGTTTATGTAACCCTTTATCTTCTTAAAGACCGCTTCACCTGTTTACGTAACCCTTTATCTTCTTAAAGACCGCTTCACCTGTTTATATAACCCTTTATCTTCTTAAAGACCACTTCACCTGTTTATGTAACCCTTTATCTTCTTAAAGACCGCTTCACCTGTTTATGTAACCCTTTATCTTCTTAAAGACCGCTTCACCTGTTTACGTAACCCTTTATCTTCTTAAAGACCGCTTCACCTGTTTATATAACCCTTTATCTTCTTAAAGACCGCTTCACCTGTTTATATAACCCTTTATCTTCTTAAAGACCGCTTCACCTGTTTACGTAACCATTTATCTTCATAAAGACCGCTTCACCTGTTTATGTAACCCTTTATCTTCTTAAAGACCGCTTCACTTGTTTACATAACCCTTTATCTTCTTAAAGACCGCTTCACCTGTTTACGTAACCATTTATCTTCTTAAAGACCGCTTCACTTGTTTACATAACCCTTTATCTTCTTAAAGACCGCTTCACCTGTTTACGTAACCATTTATCTTCTTAAAGACCACTTCACCTGTTTATGTAACCCTTTATCTTCTTAAAGACCGCTTCACCTGTTTATGTAACCCTTTATCTTCTTAAAGACCGCTTCACCTGTTTACGTAACCCTTTATCTTCTTAAAGACCGCTTCACCTGTTTATGTAACCCTTTATCTTCTGAAAGACCGCTTCACCTGTTTACGTAACCCTTTATCTTCTTAAAGACCGCTTCACCTGTTTACGTAACCCTTTATCTTCTTAAAGACCGCTTCACCTGTTTACATAACCCTTTATCTTCTGAAAGACCGCTTCACCTGTTTATGTAACCCTTTATATTCTGAAAGACCACTTCACCTGTTTACATAACCCTTTATATTCTGAAAGACCGCTTCACCTGTTTACATAACCCTTTATCTTCTTAAAGACCGCTTCACCTGTTTATGTAACCCTTTATCTTCTGAAAGACCGCTTCACCTGTTTATGTAACCCTTTATCTTCTTAAAGACCACTTCACCTGTTTACATAACCCTTTATCTTCTGAAAGACCGCTTCACCTGTTTATGTAACCCTTTATCTTCTTAAAGACCGCTTCACCTGTTTACATAACCCTTTATCTTCTTAAAGACCGCTTCACCTGTTTACATAACCCTTTATCTTCTTAAAGACCGCTTCACCTGTTTACATAACCCTTTATCTTCTTAAAGACCGCTTCACCTGTTTACATAACCCTTTATCTTCTGAAAGACCGCTTCACCTGTTTATGTAACCCTTTATCTTCTGAAAGACCGCTTCACCTGTTTACGTAACCCTTTATCTTCTTAAAGACCACTTCACCTGTTTATATAACCCTTTATCTTCTTAAAGACCGCTTCACCTGTTTACATAACCCTTTATCTTCTTAAAGACCGCTTCACCTGTTTACGTAACCCTTTATCTTCTTAAAGACCGCTTCACCTGTTTACATAACCCTTTATCTTCTGAAAGACCGCTTCACCTGTTTACATAACCCTTTATCTTCTTAAAGACCGCTTCACCTGTTTACGTAACCCTTTATCTTCTGAAAGACCGCTTCACCTGTTTACATAACCCTTTATCTTCTTAAAGACCACTTCACCTGTTTACATAACCCTTTATCTTCTTAAAGACCGCTTCACCTGTTTATGTAACCCTTTATCTTCTTAAAGACCACTTCACATGTTTACGTAACCCTTTATCTTCTTAAAGACCACTTCACCTGTTTATGTAACCCTTTATCTTCTTAAAGACCGCTTCACCTGTTTACGTAACCCTTTATCTTCTTAAAGACCGCTTCACCTGTTTACATAACCCTTTATCTTCTTAAAGATCGCTTCACCTGTTTATGTAACCCTTTATCTTCTTAAAGACCGCTTCACCTGTTTACGTAACCCTTTATCTTCTTAAAGACCGCTTCACCTGTTTACGTAACCCTTTATCTTCTTAAAGACCACTTCACCTGTTTATGTAACCCTTTATCGTCTGAAAGACCGCTTCACCTGTTTACATAACCCTTTATCTTCTTAAAGACCGCTTCACCTGTTTACGTAACCCTTTATCTTCTTAAAGACCGCTTCACCTGTTTACGTAACCCTTTATCTTCTTAAAGACCGCTTCACCTGTTTACGTAACCCTTTATCTTCTTAAAGACCACTTCACCTGTTTATGTAACCCTTTATCTTCTTAAAGACCGCTTCACCTGTTTATGTAACCCTTTATCTTCTTAAAGACCGCTTCACCTGTTTATATAACCCTTTATCTTCTGAAAGACCGCTTCACCTGTTTACGTAACCCTTTATCTTCTTAAAGACCACTTCACCTGTTTACGTAACCCTTTATCTTCTTAAAGACCGCTTCACCTGTTTACATAACCCTTTATCTTCTTAAAGACCGCTTCACCTGTTTACATAACCCTTTATCTTCTGAAAGACCGCTTCACCTGTTTATGTAACCCTTTATCTTCTGAAAGACCGCTTCACCTGTTTACGTAACCCTTTATCTTCTTAAAGACCGCTTCACCTGTTTATGTAACCCTTTATCTTCTTAAAGACCGCTTCACCTGTTTATGTAACCCTTTATCTTCTTAAAGACCGCTTCACCTGTTTATGTAACCCTTTATCTTCTGAAAGACCACTTCACCTGTTTACATAACCCTTTATCTTCTTAAAGACCGCTTCACCTGTTTATATAACCCTTTATCTTCTTAAAGACCACTTCACCTGTTTATATAACCCTTTATCTTCTTAAAGACCGCTTCACCTGTTTATATAACCCTTTATCTTCTTAAAGACCGCTTCACCTGTTTATATAACCCTTTATCTTCTTAAAGACCGCTTCACCTGTTTATATAACCCTTTATCTTCTGAAAGACCGCTTCACCTGTTTACATAACCCTTTATCTTCTGAAAGACCGCTTCACCTGTTTACGTAACCCTTTATCTTCTTAAAGACCACTTCACCTGTTTACGTAACCCTTTATCTTCTTAAAGACCGCTTCACCTGTTTATGTAACCCTTTATCTTCTTAAAGACCGCTTCACCTGTTTATATAACCCTTTATCTTCTTAAAGACCACTTCACCTGTTTATGTAACCCTTTATCTTCTTAAAGACCGCTTCACCTGTTTATATAACCCTTTATCTTCTTAAAGACCGCTTCACCTGTTTATGTAACCCTTTATCTTCTTAAAGACCGCTTCACCTGTTTACGTAACCCTTTATCTTCTTAAAGACCACTTCACCTGTTTATGTAACCATTTATCTTCTTAAAGACCGCTTCACCTGTTTATGTAACCCTTTATCTTCTTAAAGACCACTTCACCTGTTTACGTAACCCTTTATCTTCTTAAAGACCGCTTCACCTGTTTATATAACCCTTTATCTTCTTAAAGACCGCTTCACCTGTTTATGTAACCCTTTATCTTCTTAAAGACCACTTCACCTGTTTATGTAACCCTTTATCTTCTTAAAGACCGCTTCACCTGTTTACGTAACCCTTTATCTTCTTAAAGACCGCTTCACCTGTTTACGTAACCCTTTATCTTCTTAAAGACCGCTTCACCTGTTTATGTAACCCTTTATCTTCTTAAAGACCGCTTCACCTGTTTATGTAACCCTTTATCTTCTTAAAGACCGCTTCACCTGTTTATATAACCCTTTATCTTCTTAAAGACCACTTCACCTGTTTATGTAACACTTTATCTTCTGAAAGACCACTTCACCTGTTTATGTAACCCTTTATCTTCTTAAAGACCGCTTCACCTGTTTACGTAACCCTTTATCTTCTTAAAGACCGCTTCACCTGTTTATATAACCCTTTATCTTCTTAAAGACCGCTTCACCTGTTTATGTAACCCTTTATCTTCTTAAAGACCGCTTCACCTGTTTACGTAACCCTTTATCTTCTTAAAGACCACTTCACCTGTTTATGTAACCATTTATCTTCTTAAAGACCGCTTCACCTGTTTATGTAACCCTTTATCTTCTTAAAGACCACTTCACCTGTTTATATAACCCTTTATCTTCTTAAAGACCGCTTCACCTGTTTACATAACCCTTTATCTTCTTAAAGACCGCTTCACCTGTTTACGTAACCCTTTATCTTCTTAAAGACCGCTTCACCTGTTTACATAACCCTTTATCTTCTTAAAGACCGCTTCACCTGTTTATGTAACCCTTTATCTTCTTAAAGACCACTTCACCTGTTTATATAACCCTTTATCTTCTGAAAGACCACTTCACCTGTTTATGTAACCCTTTATCTTCTTAAAGACCGCTTCACCTGTTTACGTAACCCTTTATCTTCTTAAAGACCACTTCACCTGTTTACATAACCCTTTATCTTCTGAAAGACCGCTTCACCTGTTTATGTAACCCTTTATCTTCTTAAAGACCGCTTCACCTGTTTATATAACCCTTTATCTTCTGAAAGACCACTTCATCTGTTTATGTAACCCTTTATCTTCTTAAAGACCACTTCACCTGTTTATATAACCCTTTATCTTCTTAAAGACCGCTTCACCTGTTTATGTAACCCTTTATCTTCTGAAAGACCGCTTCACCTGTTTATGTAACCCTTTATCTTCTTAAAGACCGCTTCACCTGTTTATGTAACCCTTTATCTTCTTAAAGACCGCTTCACCTGTTTACGTAACCCTTTATCTTCTTAAAGACCGCTTCACCTGTTTACATAACCCTTTATCTTCTTAAAGATCACTTCACCTGTTTATATAACCCTTTATCTTCTGAAAGACCACTTCACCTGTTTATGTAACCCTTTATCTTCTTAAAGACCGCTTCACCTGTTTACGTAACCCTTTATCTTCTGAAAGACCGCTTCACCTGTTTATATAACCCTTTATCTTCTTAAAGACCGCTTCACCTGTTTATATAACCCTTTATCTTCTTAAAGACCGCTTCACCTGTTTATGTAACCCTTTATCTTCTGAAAGACCGCTTCACCTGTTTACGTAACCCTTTATCTTCTTAAAGACCACTTCACCTGTTTACGTAACCCTTTATCTTCTGAAAGACCGCTTCACCTGTTTACATAACCCTTTATCTTCTTAAAGACCACTTCACCTGTTTACGTAACCCTTTATCTTCTGAAAGACCGCTTCACCTGTTTACGTAACCCTTTATCTTCTGAAAGACCGCTTCACCTGTTTACATAACCCTTTATCTTCTGAAAGACCGCTTCACTTGTTTATGTAACCCTTTATCTTCTTAAAGACCGCTTCACCTGTTTACGTAACCCTTTATCTTCTGAAAGACCGCTTCACCTGTTTACGTAACCCTTTATCTTCTTAAAGACCACTTCACCTGTTTACGTAACCCTTTATCTTCTGAAAGACCGCTTCACCTGTTTACGTAACCCTTTATCTTCTGAAAGACCGCTTCACCTGTTTATGTAACCCTTTATCTTCTGAAAGACCGCTTCACCTGTTTACGTAACCCTTTATCTTCTGAAAGACCGCTTCACTTGTTTATGTAACCCTTTATCTTCTTAAAGACCACTTCACCTGTTTACGTAACCCTTTATCTTCTGAAAGACCGCTTCACCTGTTTACGTAACCCTTTATCTTCTGAAAGACCGCTTCACCTGTTTATGTAACCCTTTATCTTCTTAAAGACCGCTTCACCTGTTTATATAACCCTTTATCTTCTTAAAGACCGCTTCACCTGTTTATGTAACCCTTTATCTTCTTAAAGACCGCTTCACCTGTTTATGTAACCCTTTATCTTCTTAAAGACCGCTTCACCTGTTTACGTAACCCTTTATCTTCTTAAAGACCACTTCACCTGTTTATGTAACCATTTATCTTCTTAAAGACCGCTTCACCTGTTTATGTAACCCTTTATCTTCTTAAAGACCACTTCACCTGTTTATATAACCCTTTATCTTCTTAAAGACCGCTTCACCTGTTTATGTAACCCTTTATCTTCTTAAAGACCGCTTCACCTGTTTATATAACCCTTTATCTTCTTAAAGACCGCTTCACCTGTTTACGTAACCATTTATCTTCTGAAAGACTGCTATACAGGAAAGCTACCACTGTATAGGAAAGCTGTTTAATATTTTCAAACGATTTTTACTGGAACCTGGTGCTGCCTATGGCCGAAACACATCCCAGAAAAATTAGTTTCAAAATATTCAACATAATATTCTTATGTTATAAATGGAGTTTGGTATTTTGTGTTTTAGTTTCAAAGAGTAAACTCTGTATATGTAAATGTCAAATATGATGTCATCTTATTATACATTCTCCAGACCCCAAGATTATGAAAAGGAATTGGTAATTGGAATTAATTCCTTTTCAAAAGAATGCGAATTGGACTTAATTCCTTTTGTATTTAGGAGGAATTGGAATTAGAATTGTTGAAAATCAAAAGGAATTGGAATTGGATTAATTCCTTTCATTGGGAATTGACCCCAGTCCTGATCATATGATGTCATAACCGAGCGTGTAGGCTGCAAAAATTCAGCAGGCAGACAATTAAGGACCCAATGGACCTTTCCTGTTTAACTGTTCTCCGCCCATCACCATCAAAGCTCCACCCACACGCCGTCGGTGTTGGGATCAATCAGTCTCGATCTGAACTCCCTGACTATCGATTTCGAAAAAACTGTACAGATGAGCTGCTGGGTATCTTGACGCTATACTTTGACTGGGGGGGGGGGGGGGGGGGCGTCCAATCTGGTTAGTTATAAGATGTTCAACAGAATGGCTATTGGATGGAGACGTGCAATTTGTACAACGTATCAGACTATTAATCGTTAAAGACTGGCTATATCGAGGCATTCATGAGGGCATGATTGTGATGCCATCTTACACGTCACGTAGTTGATTATGACGTCATATGATCGGTGGATAAACTTGGAAAGGTCCATTCTCTCAGCCTATAATAATCATTTATATTTTATCATTTATATATGTATAAATATTAATTACTGTAATTTGTATTGATTGTCTCATGTAATGTATGCTGATTAGCCTAAACAGGCAAAAAAGCAAATAAATATCTATCTATCTAATCAACTACCTCACACGTAGGCTGACATCATAATCATTATGTCATGAATGACACAATTTAGTCCTTCACAAACTCTTAATAGTCCGTCAAGTTGTAGGAATTGTATGTCTTTACCATTTAATAAACATTGTGTTGAATATTTTGAAACTAATCTGACTGGGTACATTACAGCAACAGCACCCACTCAATTTGTTGCAAAATATTCAACAGCTTACCTGTATAGTTTTGCGGAAAGTGGAGACTCAAAGAGTGTAGGGATCGATTGCTCTCAATACTCACTTAATAGTCCGTCAAGTTATGCGAATTGTATGTCTTAACTATTTAATAAATATTTTGTTGGATTTAAAAAAATCTAAATTGACTGGCCAGTATTGAGATTTGGAGAGTGCAGGGATCGATTGGTACCAACATGGGCAATGCGTGGCTGGAGCTTAGTTAGAGATGGGACTGGCATAGCTAAAACTGGATTTATCCATTGGATTAGAAGCCACTCCTGCTAAGACGGTAATGGCTCAAAAACCTTTTTACACACTTTTGTACAAACTACTCGGTTTCTGTTTTTGCTATGGAGATACCTTAGCTATGTCTGAGCTGTACTGTAGCCCAAACCTACCTGGTCAATATGTTAATAAATGCATCTATCCGTAACCTTTTGGCTCTCACAGAGCAGAAACGGCAAATAATTTATAATGTATGGAATATTTTGCTCAATATTCTGAAACTAATTTAACCGGGTGGGTGGGTGGGGTGGAGGTGGGGATGGGTGGGTGGGTGGGTGGGTGATGTATGTAGCCAAAATAGATAATAATAATAATAATAATAATAATAATAATAATAATAATAATAATAATAATAATAATAATACAGCATTTTTATATCTCGATAAACTAATATTCATAGGCGCTTGTGAATAGGTGAGACTTAAGTGTTTTCTTGAAATTTTCTATTGATTTGTATGTTCTTATAGCAAGAGGCAGTTTGTTCCATAGTTTAGGGGCAACAACACTGAAGGCTCTATCCCCACAGGAGCGCAAGTTTGATCGTGGGACGCAGATCAATTGGTGGTCTCTCGACCGAGGTATGCGGCCTGGGTCATAGGGTGTTAGCACGTGTTGCATGTGTTCCGGGGCTCTGTTGTGCAGACATTTCCAGGTCAGGAGGAGAAGCTTAAACTCTATTCTCTGCCGGACTGGCATAAATCAACTCTCCAGGTAGGCGCTTTCCGGAAAGATTAGGCGATTCGGTATATCCGTATGGATTCACTTCCGAATGAGGACAGGATCAACTTTCCCACGAGCGTTGGTTGTCGAGGGCCCAGTTGCACTAATAGCGCATTTTCTATAAGCGGTGTGTGTGTGTGTGCGTGTGTGCGACCGCGCGTGCGTGCGTGCGTGCGTGCGTGCGTGCGTGCGTGCGTGCGTGCGTGCGTGCGTGCGTGCGTGCGTGCGTGCGCGTGCGTGTGTAATAATTATAATGATTATAATTTAATTTGTAAACTTACTGTTCATTGTTGTATTCGTATACTTCAAAAGAAGTTTAGCGAAATAAAGAAAATTGAAAATTGGCATCCAGTGGAGATGTTTTAGAATTGGTGTTATATGCTCCCCCTTCCTGACCTTCATGATAATGCGAGCCGCAGCATTTTGAAGACCATGCAGTTTATTCAGAGACTGTTCTGTAATACCGGAAAGAATACTATTTCTATTGTCTAATCGTGACGTGATGAAGGCATGTATTAATGTCTCTGCTTTGGTGTGTTAGCACATTTCTGATGGAGTTGATGTTGCGGATATGGAAATATGCAGATCTACACACGGATCGTATATGGGCATTCATGTATTGAATGATGTATTGATGCATTGCATGCTCCGTCTTGCCGTTCATCCGTCCGGCCGTCCATCCGTCTGTCTGTTTATCAACAATTTCGCCATTTGTTGATGGATTAAAACTGAATTTTATTTAGCCAGTATTTATTTGGGCTATGGAGATGAAGTGGCCAAGCTTTGAAATAGCAGAGTTATGGCCCTTGCTATATTTTCAAACTGTTTCAACCATTTGACAGTGGCATGTAATAGGCACGGGAAAAGCAGTCTTGTTCTCGATTGTAGATTAGTAAAGTTATTTTAAATTAAATTTGGCTTTAAAGTCTGTATGCAAACACAATTTTAATAGCCATTTATACAACATAGTTGAAACACAATCAAAATCCGTCTCCCACATATAAATTGTGCGAGCATACAATAAGAAACATAGCAAGAAATGTAAATTTGAAAACGCTCGAAACGGGAAGTCTGATTTCAACTTTTTCAATTTCGGCAATCGATATCTCAACCGTGTCTAAGTAACTCCAGCTACGGCTAACATAGCCCTGCATATCAATCATTAGTAAACAAGGCAGATATCGAAAATGGTGTCACCGAAATTACTTTTAGTACGCGTGATATTTGTAATGTGTTCTAGTACAGTTTTCCCTGCTGAATACGCTCGTGTGTGTTTATTTTTCATTAAACAGACTGATTACCTCTAAATTGGTTGTCAATGAGAAATTACTGTGAAAGGGAGATAAATGTTTTCTTATAAGAACCGTCTGAGCAAATAAATTAGCCGGCGTGATTACGTCCCATACAGGTGATACATTTTGAGTTGGGAATCGATCAGCGTGTTGATGGCAGGCTGTCAGATATTGAACACAAGTTGTTTTTGTTATTAACAGAGAACGTTTCAAGTGAATCGGTGTGTATTTTATGAAATATTGACACATGTGTGATCTATTTATACACAGTTATACCAGTCGCGTCATGCACAATTTAAGCCAGATGACATAGAAGGAGATTATTTGCTTACTTTTGACTTGAAATCCGCTTATCACGATATTGAGATTTATCCTGATCATAGAACCTACTTAGGATTTGCTTGGAACCAGGAAAATGAAACACATTTTTACATTTCAACGTTTTGCCATTTGGCGTATCCACCGCAGCGTATATTTTTGCTAGGCTATTCGAGTTATGGTGACCTGTTGACGTAGCCATAGATTTAGAGTTGTCATGTATATGACTGATGGGTGTGGCTGGGATAGTAGTTTGACAGAGGTGCAATTTTTTTAGCAAAGCTATTCAGGAAAAAGCAGAGTACTCATTGCATCTGATAAATGTCATTGGGCCCCTAGCAACACTGTCGTTTGGCTGGGGAATGTTTTAGATATGAAGCAGGATCATATTAGTTAATGATGATAAAATAAACAGTTTTCTTGAAAGCACCAATGACGTTGTTGAACCGATTACATCTGGGACTGTATGCATTAATGTTCTTGAAATATCAGGTACTGTTGGAAGGCTAATTCCTATGCATACAGCAATGGGTACAATTGTTCAATTTAAGACTATATAGTTATACAGTTATATTTAGACACGCTCCAGTTGAAAAGGGTGTGTGAACGTGAACAGTGAGGCACTTAGTGAGCTTTTATTTTGGCAAGAGAATGCCAAACACATAAATGTTAAAGCTATTTGTCAGGAAGTTGAAATGCAATGAATGCATACAGTGATGCATCAGCCAATGGGTTATGGTAACCCAGTACATGTAGCATTGTACTTTAAAAGTTTGATAGAGTGCACGTGCTCTTTCACCTTTATTTCAGCATCTTATTTTGCTATAAAGTGGACACATAGTTTAGCTTGCGAATGCGATCCAACAAGCACACCTTTTCGAAGTTACTGGTGTTGGCCTTATGTAATTCCGTGGAATTGTCTGTAAATTTATGGCACCATAAATTTCGGTCATATTCCTCAAAGTAAACGTTTTAGTGACAGTTTTTCCTTTGTGTTTTCGGCCCATTTTTCTCGAAATGTTTAACGAGTCGCATATGCGGTATGCAAAACTTAAAGAAATTCTTGATTACCTTGAGAGAAGTATTGTATGCTGCATTTCAAGATGCTCACATTAAGAATTATGAAATAATCTCATATTCATAGGGCGTTTGGAGTCAATCACAATATTTCCAGTAGAAATGTTCTCCGAATATATAAAACAATCTGTAAATTTCAATGGGAAACAAATGCATTATAATACTAGCAATTTGCATTGTCTAAAAAGCTATGACTACGTGTATTTATTTAGAGTTATACAAAATGCAACATAACTGATTAAAACATGTTTCTTAATCAAATTATTATCATTAGTCATGTTGTGTTTGTGCAATGGAAAATAAGATAATTTATATTACATATCCGTGGCAATGAAGGCAGTCAACCAGTTTATAAGGGTGGTGGAGGGTGGAGGGTGGAGGGTGATACATCAATATTCAACACTCATCATAATTTATTGCTACACATCTCTGTACAGACTAAATTTGCGATTCCACATGAACATGATAAGCACCATTACATACCACCTTTGTTCTTTTGGCAATGACCCTGTACTAACTCGCTGATAGCTTCTGGTGCTGCCTTTAAATGAGTGATTATTGGGAGATAACTGTTGTTATGCGGTTCCAACCATTTAGAATAAGTGATGGTAAATTTGGAATGGCTTGGCCATCATGATACCACACCAAGGCCTGGTAATATGCTGTTAATATGTGATTGTGTACAGCAGCTGAAGGGGGTGGCAACTTCTATGCTTCAGCTTGCATCGTCTTGAAAAGAGTCCATCAAAACTGGCCAATGCCAGTGATCTCAGATATTCATATCAAGAGATAACTTGACTTAAGAAGCAAATTTTAATGCCTTAGTTGGGCGAATGCTTCAACTATATTTTCCCCAGCCTTCCGAAATTTATCCCAGCAGCTAACATTGCATTTGCCGAAAAGATTGTCCAGCTGTGTGACAGTCTATAAAGCTGTTAAAGCCAAGTAATGTAGCAATTAAATAATCTAATCCTTCATATGTTGGTTTCAATCTTCTGGCACGACGTTTCTTAGATGTCTCGTGCTAAAGCATGTTTCCATTCCTAAAATGATACAACTCCAGGATGAATACATCTGTATCTAGAGCCATGATACGCGTGGTACTTCCGGTTATTGATTGCAGAATCCATTGCATGTAATATATCACTGTATCTACCTCTTCTTGCTCTGTGGATAGGCCATAGGTGTTCTACGTCATGCTGGGTTGATTTAGCACCGAGTTGTGTTGACACTACAATGACTTTACCATTGAAGTGGTCCAAAGATTTAGGCTAAGTATAGAGTCAGACTAGGTTTTGTTTTGTTTCAGTGCAAGAATTGGCGTAAGCTGTCATTTATTGGAGTTGAATCAATACATTTTGCTATCAAGTACAGAAAGAAACTCATTACCTATGTCTAAACATGTTTTACGATTTCCGTGTTGGAATGGAGGTCTCTGGAGATAGCCAAATCATTCATGATAAGTATTTTCTCTGGTTTAGGAGAATCGTCGATTGTATCCATTGTGTCAGCTTCTAATCTACCTAACATTTCCTGACTTTCTACTACTTGGCCAATAACATCTATATGTGCTGGAGTCCCCACTCGTACATTTCCCAGCAAACTTGGCAGGCTGCTCTTGTTTTAACAAGGATGTTCAGTTCCATCACTTGCGAATAAGGACACATTGAAAAATTGAAACCCGCCAACTGCATCTTGGATGCCAATATCTAGCCTTGAACGAGGTGGAATAATCATCCCGGCAAAGAGAGAACACTTTTCCTGTATTTCAACTACTTCCTTGTCCAGATTCAGGTGGACTACTTTACCTGAATCAATCCATGTCTTTAGCTTTAGCTTGGTTATTCTGTACCATAGATCTTCATCTCTCGTAATACGCTCTGAAGGAACTTTGTATATGCTTCTTCATCAACAGTACCGCAGAATGTCACAAGCTATTTAGTCAGGAATGATAGATTTTGTGACAAAATTCATCAGCTCTCCTGTTTCTATCCCGAATAGTGTGGTTACCTCAGTAACTGCTTTGAGAGGCTTGATGTTGTTGTCATTACTTCTAATTGCAGTAACCGATGTCTGGACATGGTGTAATCGGCTAATCCTGATAATACCATACCTGTTTTCAACCTCAAGATGCCAGCTTTGCCGATTCTGGAGCTATACGGAGGAAAAGTGTCAATGTTGTTGGGGTTCGCGTTATTCCTGTCAGCGCCTCCACGAACTGCCATTTTACTATGTTGTTAACTTCTTGTTCTTGATCGTGGTCCGCACGGATGCTCCAGATTTTGAGATCAGTTTTCTTCAATGCAAGTTTCCCACCAGGGAATTCTTTCCAGCTACCTGATTCGTAGTTCATACATTGTTGCCAAATACTTGAGGATAATCGGTGCCTATTTTAATCTAAATCGCCTGACATGCCTGAGGAAGTGGGTGCAGAGTTCTCCGAGTGATGCTAGCAATAGATGCCAAAAAATCCAGAGACACTCATGTGATGCTCAGATGAAAAGTAATAATGTGGGCACCATATCTGACGTGCATTTGGTGGATTTCACCATGGGCATAATTTCTCCCTTACTTCAGCAGATTTTCTTTAGATATATAACCAAGGAAATGCCATCAGTAATCCACACAATGGACCTTTCCATTTATTAGCTATGTCCCGCCCATCACTAGCTAAGCTCCACCCACACCTCGCCGTGTTGGGATTGATCGATCCCCAAATGCCCTAGCTATCAATTTCCTGAAAGGTATACAGGGAAGCTGTTGAATATTTTGTAACTAATTTGACTGGGTGCTGTTGCTGCCTATGGCAGCAACACCGCCCAGTCAAATTAGTGACAAAATATTCAACATAATATTTATTAAATAGTAAAAGCAAACAATTTGTACAACAACGTATAGACCGTCTTCAAATATGCGTTCATGACGTACTTATCGACGTCATTCATGACGTCATTCATTATGATGTCATTGTACACATCACGCAGTTCATTATGACGTCATATGATGGGTGGGTACTCTGGAAAGGTGAATTTCATTGGCAGATCACATACACCACGGACACGAAGTAGACCATTTTATGGGCTACACAGGCCACTGGTGACTATGATATCACCTCTAAATTTCTTAGCCAACCATAAGAAATCAATCTCTGCTGAAATTATTCTCTCTGAATCGTCACTATACCTGTTCACAGTCTTAGCAATTTGCTGACACCGGGTCTTTGTTCGTAGATTTCATATCGGAGCTTTGCATGTGGAAATTGTATCCTTATGAACGGTTTCCTGAAAACATTGTCTGTACCACGAAGCCTCAGCGTTGGAAAATTGATCTGCAGTGACATCTTGTAATATTTTGCATAGATATTTAAAGGTTGTCTCATCGTAACCTACACAACATGTACTTGTATATATTACCGACCAACCCATTCGCCAATTAGCCAAATGCTCATAAAATTGTGATCTGGCTAATAAAAAGCAGAATTGGCTAAATATTTGACAAATGATTAAAATCATATTTTACATAATTTCCAAGTAAGAGAATCATTAAAATTAACATTGAAGAACATTTTAACATAAGTGTTTATGTGACTAGTACTTACTTATATTATGTTTTCTTGTGACAAAGTAAACCCTGAAATCCTCATATCTCGGATCAAAAGCACGCATATAGACCAGCTGTTGAATATTTCGAAATTAATTTGACTGGCAGCTGTTGCTGCCTTAGGCCGCAACAGCTTCCAGACAAATTAGTTTCAAAATATTCAACATAATCTTGTACTATTGTATTCGATTGTAGACATTTGTAAACATTGGCTAAAATAGTTCAGATTTGGCTACGAAAAATATTGAACAATATTATTGCGCCAAATGGTGGCCAACACAGTTTATTTTCAATAATATTGCATCAATATAATTGGTGGTCCCAGAGTAGTAGTAGTAGTAGTAGTAGTAGTAGTAGTAGTAGTAGTAGTAGTAGTAGTAGTAGTAGTAGTAGTAGTAGTAGTAGTAGTAGTAGTCCCTTAACTGTATCACAATTATCTGCTTTGTAATATCGTGTAAATGTTGAACAGCGATATCCACCATTTTATCTAATCTAGCGATAGTGTGTGAAGTCATGTAAGTCATCTAATAATCATCTTGTTAAATATTTTGAAACTAATTTGATTGGAAGTTGTTGCTGGCTAAGGAGGGCAACAACTTCCAGTCAAATTAGTTTCGAAATATTCAACAGCTTACAAGTATGGTTGCTTTTATACCACAAAACAAGCTGTAGCGTACACAAGCATATACCGACGCAGACACACTAGTTTCTTTCTGATTGGTTGAAAAGGAAATCATGACAGCCATCATAGTGTGTATAAATGTACCAACATTTAGCTACTAAAGCCTGAATATCTTTCTTTAGCGGGCTGATAAAAAGCTTAAGATTACCTGCATAGTTTATGACTGGCCTAATAAATCACCTGAATAGCTATCAAGTAATGAGGTTAGTTATCCTTTAAATGGTAATCTGACATCTTTTGGAAATTTTGCAATGACGTCATTAGCCACGCCCATTTTACGAATATCAAATATGAATATCGAATACAGTTTTCAAAATAAACACATCAGGCGTTGATATCAAATGAAAGGCAATGGTACATACATTGTGGAAAAAAATCATTTAAAATATCTTATTTTTATTTTGAAAACTTTATTCGACCTTCAAATTCGATATTCGATTTTCGCAAATGGGGTGTGGCTATTGACGTCATTAAGAAAAATTACCCAAAGATGCTAAGGGGACACTCGTAAGATTCCTAGATTACAGGCAGGTGCCCCTCAAAATGCAGGTAAACAAACAAAATGGACCTTTCCAGTTTTAGCTATGCCCTGCCCATCTCTAGCTAAGCTCCACCCACACTACGCTCGTGTTGGGATCGATCGATCTTTGAACTCCCTGACTATCAATTTCCAGAAAACTATACAGGTAAGCTGTTGAATATTTTGAAACTAATTTTACAGGGTGCTGTTGCTGTCTATGCATTCTAGTAGTAAATTAAAAAAATAGTCTTCACTTAGGCTAGGTACAGAACAACCAGTACGATTTGGTTTGGGTACTGAATGACTAGAATTATGCCTAGGGATCATGATTTTTTTTATCACGAAGTTTCTCAATAACGTAGGCCTACAGGTAAAATACAATTTAAAAAAAATTTTAAACGACTAGGATTTTGATATCCATTTAACAGATTATTAAACTTTATTAAGCTCCTAACTAAATGCGATCATCCGTTTATTTGTCTATGGCAGCGTTAATTTGTGCCTCACAGTAATGTATCAAACTCTCCAAATACTTGTTAGTATAAAAAAATCAAACAGCTAGACTAATTCATCCATCTTCTCACCCAATCTTTACACCCAAGTTATCCATCAACCCAAGCATACATCGTCATCATTGTTAATATTCCTTGAAACACCGCAAGGGCAAGTAGCCCTAAATAGAATAATACATTCATTATTGTTGTTATCATTATTATGTAAGCGGTCCCACTGTCTTAGCCCTCGTCCGGCGGAGGTGGTGTAAAAATAATAATAATAATAATAATAATAATAATAATAATAATAATAATAATAATAATAATAATAATAATAATAATAGTAATAATAATAATAATAAAAATAATAATAATAATATTATTATTATTATTATTATTATTATTATTATTATTATTATTATTATTATTATTATTATTGTACTGCTACCGTCCATTGTCAATGCACAAATAATCCTCATATGCCGTTGTCACGAACTGCGTGTAATAAAGAAAATACGAAAATACGTATGCTGCCAAAGAAGCTAGGATCAGAATAGATGGTTGCGTGTGTTTGCCTCTTACGTTTCGGGCGGTAGAACAGTTGAAAATGCGCGCAAGTCTTCATTTGGTACGAGATATCGCGATTTCAGCAGTGAAACGGTTAAATGAAATCCTGCATAGCGTCTCTCCCAATTAGTATAATCTTTTACCTGGTACCTAAAGAATCGTTGATCTCTTTTACCTGGTACCTATAAAATCATTGATCTAAACAATAGTATGAGTAACAATGTCCATAGATTTCCACAGCATCTCTAGCGGTGATGCTTCATTATAACAAAGACGATTCCATGCCGCCATTTGTTGTTCGCTAAGACTTTCTCTGAACTACCTTCCAAGGATGAACTGAATTGAACACATTCCTTGTCAAACATTCTGTGAAGTATATTGTATTTTTTGTCTGTAGAAATCAATATATTTGATTTTCCCGAAACCCCCAAGACAAAGGCTTTGTTTCAGTTTTCACGTCTTACTAGCATAGACCTGATGAAGCGACTATAGATTTATCAACAAACGATGCAAGATCTTCCCTGAATATCACTCTCCAGGGAAGGTATTTCATTGTTTGTAAGTAACTATATAATAGCGTCACTAGCAACAGAATGTGATATGGTAATTGCTACAGTAAGGTAATGAGTAAGTTAACACGCTTCCAAAAAATAGCACCGAAAATATGTTAGTTAGTATGTTATATTGAATATTCTGAACATAATTGTAATCAATACGCTTATGCTCAAAATATTCAACAGTACGTTTTATTTTGTTTTGCAATCATTTCTGAGCTATATATCTACATATATATATATATATATATATATATATATATATATATATATATATATATATATATATATATATATATATATATATATATATATATATATATATATATATATATATATATATAAGCATGTGCAGCGACGAACTTTGACTAAGTTCATAGTTTTATAATTCTGTGCGACAGTGATATCAACAGATGGTTCATGGTAAAGATTTGTTGAATGAATGAATGAATGAATGAATGAATGAATGAATGAATGAATAGATGGATGGATGGACGAAAGCATAAAATTTGCACTATTTATAATATTTACACTTTTATAACTGCAATTATAATCTCAAGTGCCATTTTTTAAATTTTCATATTTATTATTATTGTTATTATCAGTTGAGTGTAGTTCTTGCAGTAGTACCAGTAGTCGTAGTAGTAGTAGTAGTAGTAGTAGTAGTAGCAGTAGCAGCAGCAGCAGCAGCAGCAGCAGCAGCAGCAGCAGCAGCAGCAGCAGCAGCAGCAGCAGCAGCAGCAGCAGCAGAAGCAGTAGCACCGTTGCTAGAGTCGATCCTCTAAGTCAAGTTCCTGCAACACTTTGACCCCTGAATAACTAGAATCTCATTTTCACGGTAACTTCACAGGTAATCTGTTGGATAATTTGAAGCTAATTTGACAGGAACCGGTTGCTGCTATACAACTTCCAGTCAAATTAGCGTCAAACTAATCGACTGAATATTTCTTGCATTGAAGATTATTTTTCAAATTTCGTCTTTTGGGTTCAAAGGGCTGATGGCCACCTCTCTTGAAGGAGGACAAGCCTTGAAAGACCAGCTGACATGATGCACCACCATGGTGTGACCAGCCATCAAATTAGTGCTTAGGGAGGTTCTAACGGAAAAGCCTGTCAACTAACTTTGACGTCATAACGGAGTCAGTACAGACAGCTTTTAAAATGTCTGTGTTTTAGATTTTATTTGATTTTCAATAATATGATGGTAATAGTAATCCTTTCGAATTCTTATTTCTCTACAGTGTACTATAGGTATTTCAGAATAAAAGACAAAGGACTATAATTGCAAATTATCGCTTCACTGCAAACTGTTGATACTCGTCCAGCAAAATTCTTAAAATGAATATTACGAGCCAGACGGTACATGCTGTGAACCAGACAAACTTCTTTCCAATCCCAGAGATAGTAGGTCGCGCTTATACTGCAATAGACCCTCCCCTCCCAACATCGTGGCAGTCATATTTTGAGATCCCCGAATGGCTGAGCAAGACAATCGTTGTTGTATGGTATGCCATTGGACTGTTAGCCAATATTGTCACTCTAGCTTACTTTGTCAGGAGTGGAAAGTATCGCATACCCATATTTACGTTGTTCACAAGTTTGGCTATTAGCGACACGCTCACCTGTCTCGCTGCGTGTACCCTGGCGCAAGGCGTGTATCCGGAGGTAATCTTTCCATTTGCCGCAACGCAGATAGCAATCGTCGTGAACCAGATTATATGTGTCGCGTACGGAGCTAGCGCCCTGGATTTAATGTTCCTAGCAGCTTTACGTTATTACCAGTTATGTTACCCACTCCAGGCAAAGGTCCGCGTGTCATTCACGTGGGTAATGCGCTGGTGCGTGGCTATGTGGCTGGTGTCAGGAATAATTTACATCCCTATGGCATTCTACAGAGACATACGTGACATGTCGTACAACAATAGAACTGTGCAACTTTTCATTTTTACTGGAAATTTTAACTTGAAAAACATATTGGAGTCAACGTCGGGACAGGTGTTTCCATTAGTTGTGATCGCCACGTTGCATTTGTTGAAGCTGTACAAGATGGCAGTCAAATCTGATCTGCCAAACAAAGGTCCTCGTAGCGCGAGTTCCAAAATGGCTGCCCTTATCATAGTTACGTTTATTCTGTCAATAGTCGTGAGACTGGCACATAGCTTCTCCCATGGCGTTCTAGGGATTCCATATCAAAGTTTTCACATTCAGTTAGCGCTTACAGCGGCGTGGATAGGATACTCAAATAGCATCGTAGACCCTTTCATATACTTCTTCTGCTCTGCTGAGATACGGAAAGATATCTGGAAAACATTCATTCGATGTAAAATAGTGCATACTTAATGTCAGGTAAACTTGCGCAAGTATTGTTTTGAGTGACTTTGGTCGATTATGTAGTAATAATCGTGATTACCAGATTAATAATTCTGGGTACAAATTACCGAGATATGGCAACAGAAGCCATATCGATGACGAAAGTTACAATGGTGCTTAGAAATGTCCAAGATAAGCCTATTTTGAAAATGTATCACTGGGATTCCTTGATCGAGCCAGTCATTCCAGTGATACACTTTCAAAAAATAGTCTTTTCTTGGCCTACAAATGGACATACATTCGCTGAGCAACATGTCAATCTTCGTCACGGATCGCATTACTGAGCGACTAAAACTAGGTTTTTAAATATTCTATGCAGTAGAAATTATTCACGATTATTCGATCATTTAATTTTGAATCCTATATATTTCCGATTAGAAAAAATTCGTGATTTTCGATTAAATCACGTAGGGCGAATCGCGCAATCATAATGTCAGTTCATTGTGTCGATCTGGGCGTAATAGTTTGATCCAGTTCCACTCATTTCTGGATCACTTTGAACCTTGAATTCCCAGAATCTCAATTCCAAGGTAAATATACAAGTAAGCTGATAAAACTAATTTGACTTGAACACATTGCCGCCTATGGTTCCTCATCAAATTACTTTCAATATATTCAACAGAACGATGCTTAAGTTCTAAATTAACCAAAGATTCAGATGATTTCTTGACGGGCGTTTGTCACTTTCGTGACATACCTACGCCATTTCACTGTGACATCAGTTAACACGTGACGTATTTTGATTAAGACATCAGATACTTGCTTGACATACAATTCGCCTTTCCAGAGTATCCACCAACCATATGACGTCATAATCAACTACGTGATGTGTAGAATGACATCATAATGAATAACGTCATGAATGACGTCGATAAGTACGTAACGAGCGCATATTTGAAGACGGGCTATGTGTTGTTGTACAAATTGTATGTCTACTATTTAATAAATATTCTGTTGAATATTTTGAAACTAATTTGACTGGGCGCTGTTGCTGCCATAGGCAGCAACAACACCCAGTCAAATTAGTTACAAAATATTCAACAGCTTCCCTGTATAGTTTTCAGGAAATTGATAGCTAGGGCATTCGGGGATCTATCAATCACAACACGGCGAGGTGTGGGTGGAGCTTAGCTAGTGATGGGCGGGACATAGCTAAAAATCGAAAGGTCCATTGGAAAGGTCCGCACGAATGTGTTTGAATTGTATGTCTTTGGTGAATTTACTGTGTCAACTTATACCTTCAACGGCCAAACCGGTCAGAAAGGGCAGCAGTGGTCTTAAGAAATGTCCATTTGCATGGAGAGAAGACAAAATTTTGAACATTTTCTACTGGAATGACTGACTCGGTAACCGAGCCAGTCATTCCAGTCGTAAATTTTCAAAAATAGTTGGCTCTTACCTTGCAAATGGACACTGACTAAGGAAATACTTAGATTTTCCTGACCATTAACCCGTTACTCAGCATGCCGGCCAAGAACTACCTCTTAAAAATCTATGTTCCCAAATTCCAGTGGTAGATTTACAAAAAGGTCTTTTCTTGGCCAGCAAATTGTCATTCGCTGGACACAAAAAAATTTAAATTTCTTGAAAAATCTTGACAAATTAAAGGGTTAATTAATTGTTAATTAATAAAAGTAGCATTTTGAGCGCTTTGGGGTGTTGTTGACACAAGAGGTGTAAATAGAGATTCTGTTGAACATTGGTAACTATCCAACAGTTTACCCGTATGGATACTTTGAAATATGCCCTGTAGGTGGGGCTTAGAATACACCTTCCTGTATCCTCTGCGTGTCGTACGAGGCGACTAAAGAAGGTAAGGGTGAGGTAACCCTGACAGAAACCTCGAGTGCTGAAGACGGAGGTTACAGGCCGCACGGCGCACTCTAATAAACCATGGATCCACGCGCTTAACGCTTATGATCATGTCGATAGTCACTTACAGGACTGGCGGTATGATCAGCGAACGAAAAGAAGAAGAGAAGGATACTTTGAAATCGAAATTCTGGTAGTTTAGTGTTTAACGTGTTACATATAATCAAATGCTCGTTAAAAGTGGGCGGTGCTTAGCTAGAAATGCAGGACCTCTCTGTTACTAGCTGGTGTTTATTTCGGCTTGATTCAAATTTGGTGATTAGACCTCAGCGTGATGCTGGGGGTGCTGTCTGAAATAGCAGCGTCGTTTGACACAGCCGCTAGCAAACCGGATCTAAGACAATATCCAATATATCAGGACTGGCAACACATTACTGATTAGTGTGTATGAGAACACGGTCTTAGTATTTTCAAAACAAAAAAAAGCGCACAGTTGAATATTTTGAACATAATTTGATTGGAAGACATTCTTCCAATCAAATTATGTTCGAAATATTCAACAGAACATTTCTTACTAATTAACTAATTACTGTCTTTGTTCTGGAAACATTTTGATTTATATACGGTACTGTGTGTGTGTGAAAAAGTAAAAGATAAAACTTAATTCAGCTTCTGTGTGTGGAATTTTTAAACAAAAAAGTATTATTCATATTATTTTGTTACGTTTATAGTATATTTTTACTAAGAAATAACTCTCGGGTCATTCTGTGATTTTCAATGTGGTACATTTTCTCTGACAATTTTCCTTTTAAACATTCCCCTTTCTAAAGAAGGGCCAGTACTATGTATACGAAAAACCCAGCAACCATCCCACACAGCCCCACCCCAATTAACCCTTTGTTCCTGAAAGGCCAAATATTAAAAATAATTTGCAATTGAAGAATTATTATGTTGATTATTTTAAAGCTAATTTGACTGGAGGCTGCCTATGGTAGCAACAGGTTCCAGTGAAATTAGTTTCAATATATTAATCTTTACCACTCTGATGTCAATATTCTATCTTTTAGTAGCAGTCAGTAGCAAAGAAACTTGTGTACATTTTTCAACAACTTTGGTGGACGATGTTGCTGTCTACGACAACAACATCGTCCACCAAATTTGTTGAAAAAATGAACACCAGTTGATGTTTTAATTTAATTTGAAAATTAAAAATTTTGACAGCAGGGTGGTAAGGGTTAAACAGCTTATCTGTATAGTTACCTGGGATACTGGAGGTTCTGTGAATTCAGTGATCAACTGGTTAAATATTAACTATCTGTTCGATATACGGTTTCCCTCAAAAAATTGTAAAATATTGTTTATTTTTGGTTTAAGTTTGTTGGTAACATTCCAAGAATCCAACGAAATCTACCAAACTGAATCTGTGATTGACACCATGATTTCTATATTTATATACATAGAACATAAATAAGTTATCTATTGCTTATCTATTGAACTAAATTGAACTTGAACTGGACTTAGTTACTGTACTGTATGCTATTGTTTATTCAAACGAGGTGTATCTTTTTAAAGTAGGAAGCTACGAACATAGAAGAGAATTGTATAGGATAATGGCAAAATTTGGTTAAACGGATTCTAATCTCATCTCAACTATTGTATTTCACCGATAGATTATGGTATATAGATAGCAATTATCATTCATGTTCTGTCACACTCCCTTATCTGTATCACAAGTATCTGCTTTGTAATATCGCGTAAATGTTGAACAGTAATCGCCGCCATTTTGTCTCCTCAAGCGATAGTGCGTGATGTCATGTAAGTGCCAATACATTACATTCTTTATCATGTGAGACTCATCGTGTTGAATATTTTGAAACTAATTTTACTGGAAGTTGTTACTGCCTACGGCAGAAACAACTTCCAGTCAAATTAGTTCAAAAATATTCATCAGCTTACCTGTCTGGTTGCCTTTACAACACATTGACAAACTATAGATGGCACTTCTATGGCTGACCATATATACCGAGGCAGACAAACTTACGTTTGTTTCTGTTTGGTTAAAAAGTAGATCATAACAGCCATCATAGGTGTAGAAATGTACCAACATATAGGTACTAAGGCCTGGGTATCTTTCTTTAGCGGCATGATAAAAAGCTTAAGATTACCTGCAGAGTTTATGAGTAGCATATTAGATCACCTGAATAGCAATCAAGAGATGAGGTTAGTTATCCTTTAAATCCAATATGGCAGATATTTCACCATTGTCAACCGAAGAGCTGTGGTCAGTGCTTCTTCTTCTTTAGCCACTGTTTCTCATCCTCAGCGACAGTCCTTAACTCCTAGCCTCCTGCAGGTTCTCTTTTGTCTTGATCTTGATTAATCATGCTGAACCATCCCGAGGACATCAGTCCACCACGCGTTCGTCAAATCGCTAAGTTAGATATATTGTTTCCATCTGATTAATTCGGCAAATTTACTGATAGAATTTGTTGAGGTTTTTGAACTGCTTAACTGGAAAAATGCTGTAGAATAGCTAATAGTTCTGTGAACAGTTCTTTGAGGATTTACAAATGTATTTCATCCGGCCACACGGCCTTTGATGTTTTCCGAACCATTTAATAATTTCATTATTTCATTCAGGATGATAATGATATTTTCAATTAGGCATTATGTATGGTATTTCGCTGAAAAATATTTTCAGTGCCCACACTAGTGAATTGACTGCTAAGTGCTTCGGCTTTACTGTGGCCGGTATATGCGTGAATTCCATTGGTTTTTAGTGCTGGTATTCCTTGTTTGGCAGATTTTTGGTTGGTAATAGGCCTATACTTCCAAAACAGGATGAGTCCAATTTCATGCCACCGAGCAGTTTGTTGACATAGTTGTTGTGGGAATCCAGAACTTCTTTCTTAATTTGCTTTCACAGAGCTTTCCAGATATCTTTTAGGCGTAGGCTGTCAGGCTTTTTACACTGGTTACTCGCTTTGTTCCTGCGCTTGATCAAAGCCGTTATTTTGTTGTTCATCCAGGATAGTGTTTGTTAGGAACGAGATAGCTTACTAGGTACATTTAGAGTTTCAGTTTCATTTAGAAAATTTTTAATTAGTTGCCAATTGATCTTGATATCACGGCTATTCTGGTGACCATTGAAGTACTTGGATCTTGCAAACTCCAATGTGTCTTTGCGCATAGTACCATAGCCTCCATTCGAATATTGAAAAAAAACCCACCCTGTCTACGTGTTTTCATTTTGTCAGAGATACTAACACGGTTGCCACAAGGGCAGCAAGGTCACTGAATTTGTTTGGCGAACGAATATTACTTATTTGGCTAGGTAATGTTGTTGCTATTAAATCTAGTGTTTCATTCTTGGGTTGTGAAAAATACTAGCTGTCCGATTCTAAATGATTATTCCAGTAAAGATATCAAGTAAGTTTCGGGCGTCTAAATCCGATAAAGAAGCACGAGGTTAAGTGCCGCATTTTGTTGGCCAATCAATATTTCCGATGTTAAAGTCTCCAGGAACGTGGTTAGTTGGTAGATGGGCTGCTTTATGATTTGACTTACTCATAAGTGGTTGTTTTCCGCACAGGTTAATGTGATCTAATTTCTGTGATCTGGTTCTCTGTACCAACTGCTGATCTAGTGGTAGTTTCCATTTATTGACAACTTTTACCATACTGATTGTTATCCGTTTTCTAGGTCGCCTACTTGTGATGATTCTAAATTTGGATTCAGTAATACGATAGTCGCTCCAATATACATTATCATTTCTGAAGATATAGTTGTCTCATTCCTGTGGAAATAGCGTCAGTGCACCCAATCCGGCTTCTTTTACATTTGTACGTAGCACGCAAGGATTGCGTAGTGGAGTCCCCTACGGGCATTATAGATGTTAGCATTGAGTACAGCAAATCTCAAGGCCTTCTGTGCATGGATGCATTTTGGCATTCACAGAACATGAACAAACGTAGTCCATCTTTGGTGGTCCACATTCACTGACAATGGATTGGTATTGCACATAGTATATACCTAGAGATATATAGAGATTTTTCTGCCCGCTCAGCGATGTTGGGGGTTAATTGTGCCTATGCAGACATGTATCAAGCTTATCTCGAGGTTCACTTCCATGCTGCCCAGCAGTTAGATGTGCACAGCACCAAGTGATACACATGCTGTGTCATATAAGTGTAGTTTTTGGCCCGGTGGATCCCCGAGCAGCGGATCCACAGTTTCCGAAGGCAATGTTTCCCGTGACGCAAGATGCAGCGATGTCAGAGGAGCTACACATTAGTGAACTAAGGATTTTGAACTTATCCCAATCCTCCCGCCAATGGGGCTTTCCAGAGTAATGACGTCATATGACGTCATAATAGCTAGGCGGCATGTAGGATGACGTCGTGATCATTACGTCATAAATGATTCTATACGGGGGTCCCGTCTTTAACTCTTAATAGTCCGGCACGTTGTACAAATTGTATGTATGTATGATTACTGTATTCTGCGGCTGTAGTAGTAGAAACAGCCTACAGCTGCAATCAGTCCTTCTTCGCTTTTGCCCACTGTGTCTTGTCCTCGGCCAGAATCCTTAGCTTCCTCAGGTCCATTCTTGACTTGAGTGTACCTAATCCTGCTTTCCTGAGGTCACCTCGTAGCACGCTTAGCAGATTTATGCAATGACGTTCTCTCCTGGTTCTGTATTTGCTGGCTCAGAGTAGGGAAAATTCCAAGGCTCTCTGTGCTGGTGTGTCTTCTGGCGTCTTTAGCACATGGCCAAACATGAACCATCTTTGCTGGGCGACTTTTACAGACAGCGGCGGCGTATTACACATCTTGTATAGTGCATCGTTGGAAATTATGCTCTTTGGCCATCGGTGTCCAATGATGGTGTGTAGGTGTTTGCGGTGGAAGGTGTCAAATGTGTCTAGAGCTGCCTTTAGAGCTGCCCAGCTGTTACAGTTATACATCATCAAGGATACGCAGGTTGCATTGTATAAACGTAGTCTTTTTACCAATGGCATCTTTGATCTACGAATCCATAGCTTCCAGACGGACTGGAAAGCTATGTTCCCCATGATGCAGCGTGCATCAATGTCAGCAGTACTGCAAAGCAGTGAGCCCAGGATTTTACTTTTCCTCCATGGCTCGCCGCCACGGAGTGGATCGTTATTTTCTTTAGTTTCATGCTTTGTAGATAGGTATATGTGGGTGAACTCTGTTTTGGATTCATTCATAAAGAGATTCTAAATTTTTAGTTTGCTTGCAGCTATTGGGAGAAGTTCGTCAAGGGGTTTCTTTTCCTCATCTATAAAGTCCACATCGTCGGCATGTTCCATCTCTAGCGGCATGCCCAGTATTGACACCGGGGTGGGAGGGGGGGGGGGGTTTGGTCTTGTAGAGTTTTCCTGCACGGATTTTAATGCAGCAGCAAGGTAACAAGTGGAAAGCACAGGGGATAGACCATCTCCATGTGGGGAGCCGATTGATGTCTCAAACTCTACAGACTTCACTGACTTGACTCGTACTCTCAGCTTGGTGTCTGCAAGCAGTAGTCTCACTAGTCGTAGCTCATCTTCATTGCAACTGGCTTGGCGTAGTACATCTAGGATCTTTGAGCGTTTAATTGTGTCGAAGGCTCGTGACATGTCAATGCCCATTTTGTGGAAATCACAGTGTTTGAACATGACTACCGACACAAGCATGCAAACAAATTGTATGTCTTTGTTATTTAATAAACATGCTGTTGAATACTTTGAAACTAATTTAACTGGGCGCTGTTGCTGCCTAGGGCGCTGTTGCATAGGCAGCAACATCACCCATTCA
The DNA here is from genome assembly GCA_034401795.1 of Chaetoderma sp. LZ-2023a. Taxonomy (NCBI): domain Eukaryota; kingdom Metazoa; phylum Mollusca; class Caudofoveata; order Chaetodermatida; family Chaetodermatidae; genus Chaetoderma; species Chaetoderma sp. LZ-2023a. The sequence goes on along the minus strand of CM067375.1, from coordinate 34,012,708 downwards.
AATTAGTTTCAATATATTCAACAGCTTACCTTTATCGTTTTCTGGAAATTGATAGTCAGGGAGTTCAGAGATCGATCAATCCCAACGCGATCGTGGTGTGGGCGGAGCATAGCTTGAGATGGGCGGGGAATAGCTAAAATGGAAAGGCCCATTAGCCTTCGTTACTGACTTAGCCTGTCGCTGATAGGTGTACATGGGTAAAATAGGTATTAGCTTCCTTCATGAAGAGATTCACATTCTTGCTTTGCCCTGCAGCTCTAGGGAGAAGATTATCGACAGGATTTCTTATTCTCATCTATGAAGTCTACTTCGTCCGTGTACTCCATCTCTAGTTGGAGGCCCAGTGTGCATGCTGGTTGGTTGGTCTTGTGGATTATTCTCAGTCATGTAGAGTATTCCCGCACAGCCAAGAGGGATGTGGCAAGGTAACCTGTGTATAACACTGGATAGAGGTAATTTCTCTGTGGAGAATGAAGGGTGGTCGCGAACTCTGCAGACTCCACATTCTTACACACACTTTCAACTTGGTATTTACCGAATTTATGATTTTCAACCGAATATCTCTCAAATAGGGCATTATACTTGTAAAAACTATTATCCATGGAAGTGGCTATGATGATGCATCCTTGTCATACATGCCATTTGTATCTGTATCTGTATGTGGAAATCCAGCCTCAGTGAGCTCACCCCGAATCCATATGGTTGGAACGATTATTCAAAATGTCTATATAACACTAAAGTCTTAAATACATGAGTACAGGAATTTTACTCTGAGTAGGATGAAATTAATTAATGTCCAATTGTTTGCAGAGTTTTTCATTCACACTTAAATGCACATTAATGATAAAGTTCTGTTAGTAACATTTATAATTTCTAAAACACGGAATAGAACAGATAATCTTTGATTTTATCTAATTTGCTTTGATTAGTGTTCATGCAGGTATTTATACCGTCAGTGCCTCAATCAATGGGTGCATGTTTGAGGTACAAGGCACAGCAGAGAAAACAAGTAGTTTTCACATTTTTGTGAGGATTTGCTGGTGATAACTTAATGTTCAATCTGGATATCATCATTGTATGAGAAAATATCAGCTGAGTTTGTGTTTTCAGGATCAGCTACTAACGTGTTGTTGGGGTTTGTGTAATTTTCAATTTACTGGTTAGTTTCCCGACTCCTCCAATGCGATTTATATTGTAACGAAGTGATTCCTGTCACGAGGTGCTGAATGGCACAGTAAGCGCTCGTCAGAGACAACATACTGATCAAAACGGGCACGATTTGCTTCTAAGGTGTATGCGCCAGTTATAATCTTCGCTTTTAATACTGCTCATCTAAAATCCCTGGTTGTGTTGTCATATGAGTCCCAACAAGGCATACATTGACATTCAAGTATCTTGCGGATGTCTTCATGTCATCTTTCTTAATATTTTGTCCAGCACTGTTGACTTGTTTTTCTACTTGCGCCATCCACGCTAACTTTGTGGACATGATAATTAGATGGTAGATACTTGGAACTGATATCTATGAAGGTGTTTTGCCAATGAAATCATTGCTCTTAATATTCTTTAAGTTGTCTGGATGCTATCAGGAAATCTACAGTATCATCATTCCTGAGGGTGTTACCTAATAGTACCAGTTTTCTGGAGTCTAGCTCTACATGAATGAGTCTTATTTCTAGAAGGTATAGTGTTGCTGATGATTTTGGAAGGGACTGTCATTGTTTAGGAATTGACAGTTTGAATTGTTCCAATGCACTAATCTCCGTTATCATTTGAATGACCTCTAAACAAACAAAACATAAAAAGACTTTTTCAGATATGTGCTGAAGTTAACGGAGAAAGCATACAATTGCCATGAAGTCTAGCTCCCATCAGCGAATATAGTGTTCTTTGTGTTGCTTGAATGCGTTTCTCTAGAGTCCATTTTCCCAGTTGTTTACCGTTCTATACCTAAGTGTGTTTCACACTCGGATTCAATGGACCTTTCCAGTTTTAGCTATGCCCAGCCCATCTCTAGCTAAGCTCCACCCACACACCGCTTGTGTTGGGATCTATCGATTTCCCAAAAACTACACAGGTATGCTGCGGAATATTTTGAAACTAATTTGACTGGGTGATGTTGCTGCATAAGGTAGCAACAGCGCCCAGTCTAATTAGTTTCAAAATATTCAGCAGCATGTTTATTAAATAGCAAAGAATTACAAAGATATGTAATTTATACAAATTGTCGGACTCTCAGATTTGATGATGGTCTATACGGAACCCTTTGTGACGTAATGATTGTGACGTCATCATACACGCGCTGAGATGATTATGACGTCATACGAGGTCAGATGATGGATGGATACTCTGGAACGGTGAATGTTCTCTAGGTGAATAACAGGAGCAGATTCAGATCGCTTATTCACAAAAATCAATGCACCTTTTCCAGGGTTTATGGTGTATTGGTCTCGAAGCCTGTAGTGATAAACTCATCGTGCTATTGCTACGTTCCCTACAGCGTAGCTATGTGGGTGGGTGTATTTTAGTACGATGTGATAAACTATGCTTAGGAGCTGATGTAGGTGATCAGTGTATTGTGCTAATAGACCTTTCTCACAATAGCATATTTTGGTAAAATACCTTCCCGGAATACATCGCGAATACCACTTCCGGCTGGTAGCCGGCGAGCAAACGCCATTACATTACTATTGGAATCAGATACAACGCACTTTAAACAGTTTATATAAACTAATTTCATCATATTATTGAAGTCATACATCATTGGAAAGCTAAGCCAATTTTCTAAACGTTGCTGTATTCGTTTTTATAGTTTTGTAAAATTTAATACAGTTGATTGTAATCTTTAAAAAAAGCCCCTACTATTCACTTGTTTGAATGAGTCTAGGTATAAATGGTGTATTTTATATACGCAAATAACCTAGTGAAAGATTTACAAAAATATTAAAAAAATAATGCATTAATGATTGGGCAACCGAATGCGCTTTCCAATGATGTATGACTTATATAATAAAGTGATTTTAGTTTATCATAGGAACGGTTTAAATTGCGGTGTATTTTAGTGCAGTAGTAACTCAACGCAGGTCATCTGCTTGTTGATGGCTTTACCGGCCAGCAGTTCCGGGCTGATCGTTAATTTAGGGGTATCCCGGCGTAATGACGTCAATGTGAGAAAGGTGTATATGGCTATGTCATCAGCTCATGTTAGTGCATTGTAGTTAAATGTGCTTATTCACACTAAATGCTTGAAAATAAAATTGTTAATATCGAATACTTTTAGAGGCTTAAATTATGTGGCTAGATGTATTGAAACGAAATAAATATGAGCAAATGATGATTTAATTCCATTAATTCCATATAAATTAATATAATTTTTTGAGTTGTAAAATTGAATTAGAGGCATGAGCCTCTAATTCAATTTCACACCTCAAAAAATTATATTAATTTATATGGAATGAAATCATCATATGTTAACATTTATTTCGTTTCTTTATATCTAGGCCCAAAGTTTAAGCCTCTGAAAATATACAATTTAGATAATTTAATTTTCAAGCATATAGTATGAATATTCACCTTTAATTTGCTCAATTTTAGCACCAATATCCACATCTTAAATTATCTTAAGACGGTAGTTATTGAAGAGTTTGTCATGGATTGTTGATAGACTTCCACCTCTGATAATCAACTGCGTCACACTTATGGTGACATCATAATCAATTACATCATGAATGACGCGATATAGTCCATAATAAAATCTTAATAGTCCGACGTCAAGTTGTACGAATTGCGTGTCTTTACTATTTAATAAACATTATGTTGAATATGTTGCCATAGGCAGCAACAGCACCCAGTCAAATCAGTTTCAAAATATGCAACAGGTTACCTGCATAGTTTTCTGGAAATTGAGATTCAGAGAGTGCAAGGATCGATTGATCCCAACAATGGAAAAGCGCGCGTGGAGCTTAGCAGGAGATAGGTGGGGCATAGCTAAAATTGGATTCCCCCACTTCTTCCGATATCAAAGATGCGCGATGTGTCGTCACTCGCAACCAGCGATTGTGTGTATGAAGTGTAATTGCAGCGCGCACATCGCTACGGGCTCAAACTAAGATTCATGTGATTGATGTCATAAACTCCAATGTTAGCTTTTGATTGGTTCTCTGAACGAAAGGAAAATACTTTGTTTGCTATCAGTGTTCGCATAGTTGAGGAGAAGACTGGTTATTCCTCTATCAAAGTTCTGGATTGAAGATGTGAGGCATCTGGTGTTGCCGTCTCACGAAAGAGTCTATATCTGTAGTGAGGTTTATAACTGGGCTGACTTTGAAAGTGGAACGATGTTTGTGGTATCAGACACTTGCTATATGCGGGTGTGTCTCTTATGAAAACTTATACAGACGCCTTCATTCTACGTGATAGACAAGTGACGTCATTGACTACGTTTGATGTTGCAAAAATAAACTGCGTTATCTATTGGATAGAGGGGAGGGGTGAGTGGGGTAGGGTGGGTGTTGTCGGTGACAGTTACAATAACGCTTTCAATCAGAATTAGCTTCGCTTTGCTCAACAACTGAGTTATTATGAGGAGTAGGCAAATTATCGATTCGATGAACTGGGCTCTACTTAGTTTTGGAACCGGCTTAGTTCGGTTGGGCCTATATAAGGGGAACTTTGACGTAGCAACTCGCTAAAAGGTTGCAAGCAAAGCGGCAGCTGTTGGCACCAGAACTCGGGAATTCGTGAATCCATTTCCTTACTCAATCATATGATGTCATAATCAACTACGCGGCGTGTACGCGGCGCGACGTCATAATCATAACATCATGAATGATTCAATTAAGCCCGTCTTTAACGCTTAATCGTCCGGCCATAGACAGCAACAGCACCAACTCAAATTAGTTTCAAAATATTCAACGTTAACTGTGTAGTTTTCTGGAAGTTAACAGTCAGGAGTTCAGAGATCGACCTATCGATCCCAACACGAGCGAGGTGTGAGTGAAGCTTAGATAGAGATAGGCGGGGCATAGCTAAAACTGGAAAAGTCTATTGTCTAGTCTGATATGACGGGCTTAACGGCTTACGATAGCTTTAGCAGACGCTTAAAAGTTGCGCTATTCGAGAGGTTATTCCAGGCCCGTGCTCTGCACGTGTTGTACAAAGTGTGTATACAATCAAGACGTTCGCGAGACCTCGAGTGTTCTTGAGCGATTTATAAATACATTTCAGGATTATTGTTGTGCCAATTTTGCATGTGGTATATAGAATCTAAATACATAAACTATGTTTCTCTAGAACTCCAATGGATGAAGCCACTCTTAGCTATGCACAAACCCATTTCTAGTTAAGCTCCTCCCATGCTTTGTGTTGTGATCGATTGAAAACTGAATTCCCAGTGTCCCACATTATGGTAACTGTACAGGTAAGCTGTGGGATATTTTGAAGCCTTTGGAAGCAACACCGTCCAGTCAAATTAAAAATTTCGAAACTATTGAAACTAATTTAAGGCTACTGGGAGCTGTTTCTGACTATGGCAGCAACGGGCTCCTGTAAAATTTGTTTTAAAATATGCAACAGCATACATGTATAGCTACCTTGAAATTCAGATTCTGGATATACCGTGTTCAAATGCTTGATTACCTATGCTTGCGTAATTTTCCATACAAACTGTGAAAGCCATTTTATTTCAGTACATACTATTTAACATAGTTCTACAGGTATTCGTGACATTATGCTATATTAGCATTGATGGAGAAACCGGTGGGTTCGATTCCCCATCAATAATAATTAACACATACGCTAATTCACCTTTCCAGAATATGCATCTATCATCTGACGTCATATATGACGTCATAATTAGCTACGCGGCGTGTATGATGACGTCATAATCATTACGCCATAAATGATTTTATTTGTCCCGTCTTTAACTCTTAATATTCGGACACGTACGAATTGTATGTCTATACTATTTAGTAAACATTCTGTTGAATATTCTGAAATTAATTTGACTGGACAGTGTTGCTGCCATAGGCAGCAACAGCGCCCAGTCAAATTAATTACAACATATTCAATAGGTTACCTGTTTAGCTTTCTGGAAATTGATAGTCAGAGAGTTCGGAGATCGATTGATCCCAACACGAGCGAGGTGTGTGTGGAGCTTAGCTAGAGATGGGCGGGGCATAGCTAAATATGGAAAGGTCCATAATGAATGTAACTATGAACTGTTGTTACTGTAGTTAGACAAAGGCCTGCGAGTATTTTTGCTTTGCAAAGATGCCGGAAATCTTACCGCCATTAACTAGCCGTGAGTACAAGCTGAAGCTAGTGGTACGTTCAACAATACGAGTCTGGTGGTGGAAGAGGTATGTACCTTGCAAAATGCGATACCGAGTTGTTTTCGATTGATTTTGTACCTTTGATGTGTCTTAGTTACACATCTAAATGATGCCACACTGGCAACTTTGGGAAAAATTTGAGAAATCGCATAGAGCGTTCAAGATGGTCGCCATAATACGAAACTCAGTATATTTTGATGGCTAGAAAGATAATTCTGGTGTATATGACTAGGTTTTCTATGTCAAGGAATCCATACTTTTCAATATCCACGATATGGGATTACTCAGTCCAACATATTCAAGATGGCCACCATAATGGCTCTCGCTAAACTGAGATTTTGTAATATTTTGGCTTCCAGATGAGATAGATTGCGAAATCTGACGTATGTAACTAGTTTTGTTAGATCAAGGAATTCAGTTTTAACATAAACTATCTCATGAAGTCACTTCTTTTGTCAAGCATACAGCCTAAAGAAAAACTCTGTGTACAAGGATTTTCACATTCGAAACATATGCACATATATGCATGGGCTTAAATTCGTCACATAATATTGTCAAGTGCAATTAAAATTTAAAAGAAATTAAAACTGATTATTTCAATGTAAATGTTCAGTCCAGTACACGTAGTCCACTGATGAACTAATGTTTCTGTTATGGATATCCTTAGAAATTGTTGCTATATTGGCAAACTATAACTTGTAATTGACTACAATACTAAATTGATACAAAGTTATTCATCTTCATCTTCTGTATGAATGCCCTTTTCTTCATGTGTAGCAAACTTTGTCCATATTTTGAGACATGTTAACTCATCTGCGCAACAGCTACAGAAGACAGGTAAGCTGACCATTATCGCAGGAACATTTCTCTACCCCACACGATTTATCAGTGCGGCACACAACCTATTTATCTTTAGAATTTCAGGCGGGACAGCTTGTACATTAGATGGCAGGCCGTTTGTATAATGGACTGTGAGATATCATCCATGAGCCACCAATAATTTTGCACAGCAAGATGCGGTGACTCCTCTTATAATGTTGCCATCAAGATAAAAACCTACAGATGGGCACGTTTGACATTTCCTATAAATGCCTCTGATGTTGATGGAAGTGATTTAAGTTTTGGTGTACTTGTGGCCTTCTATTCGGTTGGCAACGTTTTGCGGCCAAGTTTGATAGCGGAACAGTGTCTCTGTGACCTTGCTTCCATAGCACATTTAATAAATAATGTGGTCTCCTCAACAACGTCGTTAATATCTACCACAGACTCGAGTTCGTACTTTTTCGTCAATACCTGCATCAGTGCCGGATTAAGCTGGCGCGTTGCCCTGGGCTAGAGCCCCTGCGGGTTCGATTTTTAAATCTAGATTTTCTGTAATGCAATCTATGTGACATAATTTTATTAATCATTAATTGGTCATGATTTTTCAAGAGAATTCTAATTTTTTACGGCCAAGAGAAGAAAATTGTGTAAATTTACCAGTAAAATTTTACTAAAATAGCATTCTGTCGTCCTGCAAATGAATATTCCTCAGTACCACTGTAGAATTCTTTTGATCATCAAAGTGATATTAAGTGGACAATAAGATTCACGTCTTTTCATAGCAAATGACCATTTGCACGCCAAGAGAAGAATATTTTTGAACATTTATGACTGGAAGGACAGGCTCGGTTACCGAGCCAGTCATTCCAGTGGTAACATTTCAAAAGTACTCTGCTCTTCGACTACAAATGGTCATTAATCAAGAGGGCTGTATTACTGTAGTGTAGGTGATACCTTCGTTGCGTTACGTAGCCTATAGAAATATTTAAATATTTTTTTGGTTTAAGTGCGAGGCCCTCCTTAAGAGCGAGGCCCTAGCTTAGGGTTAGGGTTAGCCTAACCTACGGTTAGCCTAGTGACTAATCCGACCCTGACCCGCATGACAGCGGCTTTTCCGATTCCAAACATGTCCACAACAGTGTCACATCCTGATACATTCATACCTCGCGAGATCTCCTTCGATACGGGATTGAGAAAAGTATCTCATATGTATTGAGTAGCGATTGGCGTAGTTATTTCACCAGAATATGGTGGTAGAGAGAACTTAAAAGGACACAAGCGCTACTCTCCTCATACCAGACCATATTAATTCACATAAAACGAGATGATATAAAGCCTATAGTAGTCTGTATGACAAGTGGTTAACAGAAAAATAGTCCCTCTGAATTCGTCGTAAAATTCAAATCTGTCGCACATCTGTCTCACACAAAATGAGATCAAGAATTTGCTGACGTTGTGTGGATATCGATATCACACGAACCACTGCATGGATCAAGTCCATTTGAATGTCTGTATCAAGCTAGTAATACAGAGGTAAAGATGGTACCAAAAATCAACACGATCCACAGTGTTGCTTTTGCTGTCCGCTACAGAGATAGACTGGGTCCCAATCTGTCTGGTCTCCAAAGTGGAGTCTGTGTAACAGTCTAGTCGTTGTCAATACATTAGAGGTGTGTTCTCGAAGAAGCAACGCCTCTATTTTTGGATTGATCCTGATATTGTCTGAGTTGCCAAGACATACGTAATAATGGAGCATGCTTTCGAACTGTAGCGACTAGATCAGCAAGAGCTTTCCGTGGACTGGTTGCTCCTACAACGAGACAATATGGTAAAAGGATGCTAATCTCATCTCAAATGTTATATTGCACCGATAGATTATAGTTTATAGATTCCATATCATTCAAATCCTGTTACATTCCCCTTTCTGCATCAGAATTATCTGCTTTGTAATATCGCGTAAATGTATCACAGTGATCGTTACCATTTTGTCTACTCAAGCGACAGTGTGTGATGTAAGTGCCTTACATTCTTTATTATGTAATACTCATATCGTTGAATATTTTGAAACTATTTTGACTGAAAGTTGTTGCTGCTTATGGCAGTAACAACTCCCAGTCAAATTAGTTTCAAAATATTCAGCAGCTTACCGGTATGATTGCTTTTATACCACATTGCCAAACTATAGATGGCACCTGTATGACTGAGCGTTTATCCCAATGCAGGCACGCTAGGCTCTTTCTGATTGATTGAAAAGTAAACCATGACAGCCATCATAGGCGGTAGAAATGTAGCAACATTTAGATACTAAAGCATGAATATCCTTCGTTGTTAGCATGCTAAAAAGCTAAAAATGTCAGGGATGGACTATGAGTGGCAAATTCTATCACCTGAATGGACAGTTTACGATAAGGTGAGATTTCGTTTAAGTTTTGCTTGTGGTACATATACATAAACATGATAAACACATCACAATCATCACATTTTCCAACAACGTTGCTTGAGCATTCATCTGTTGCTAGAGTCACAATGGACCTTTCCAAGGTTATCTATCGATTCTCTGACGTCATATGACGTAATAATTAACTAAGTGACGTGTATGCTGACGTCATAATCATGACGTCATGTGTGATTCCAAATAGTCCGTCTTTACCGCTTAGCTTAATAGTCAGACATGTATTGTATGTTTTTGTTATTTAATAAACATGCTGTTGAATATTTTGAAACTAATTAGATTGGGCGCTGCTGCTGCCTGTGTATCGAATGGATACGTATCACCCAGTGAAATTAGTTTCAAAATATTCAACAGCTTACATGCATAGTTTCTTGAAATTGATAGTTAGGGAGTTTAGAGATCGATCGATCCCGACATGGATGTTGTGTGGGTGGAGCTTGGATTGATATGGTCGGGGAATAGCTAAAGTGGAAAGGTGCTGCGCAATGATGGCATCTGCCGCTTCATGTGTTGTCTGCATGCATGTGATCCACTTACAGCAATAGTCCCATTGAGTCCGGATGCCTGATAGGGTTGGATCATGTAAATACGAGTATGTGGCCGTATGCAGTGCTAGTAGCTTGTCGTTTTGTCGATATATCTTGAAGTTGGGAGGAAATGAGATCACTAGACATTCCCACTGTAATCAATCCAATATCTGACGTCATAATCAACTACATGACGTATAGAATGACATCACAATCAATGACGTCTTTGTGACGTCTTGAATGACGTAGATAAGTACGTCACGAACATATATTTGAAGACGGACTATACGTTGTTGTACGAATTGTATGTCTTTACTATTTAATAAATATTCAACTTGCAACTAATTTGACTGCGCGCTGTTGCTGCCAAATTAGTTGCACAGTCTTCAACAGCTTACCTGCATAGTTTTCAGGAAATTGATAGTTAGGGAATTCGGGGATCGATCAATCCCAAAACGGCAAAGTGTACGTGGAGCTTAGCTAGTAATGGGCGGGGCATAGCTAAAGTTGGAAAGGACCATTGTCTGGACTTTATTCTTTGTTACAGCTAGAACAACTTTTTGAGCAGGAAGAGAATTACCTAACGCCAGCTTATGTTCCCTACTCGTCGGCTGACATGTACCGGAAGTCTTGGTTGTACTCATAATGATGTAGTCGTAGTATCTGTCAAAGATAAGATACACACCACTTTGATTAAGTTTGTTGGTAATATATTCTATGAAGCTAGCAACAAGGTCCCAGAATGCGCCAGTGAATGATCCAGAGGTTTGCGCATCCATCTACGATTAGGACATCTGGCAGACATGATATTCGAGTTGATTGTTCAATCCAAACTTTCCGCTTCAGTGTAGATTTTCCTTTAGTTACTCGCATGTCACCATTGTCATCAGACATGGATGTTGATACTGGAGACGGTTCATGGAAAAATATATCATCCATTTCTGTTTCATGTGAATTTTGGAAGCCCATGACTTTTGAATAGATCAATTCGGTGTTGAATGAGGCAGCATAACCAATCTTCACACTTTTCTTTTTCTCAGCTATAGTTACAATGTTTTTGTATAGAGTAGTTGGAAATCTGGCAAATTCGCTTCATATGTCGCACTCTGTTCTTTGTCTCTCACGACTCCCTTGTTTTTCACTGGCAATTCTTCCTGTAACAATATTTGCTATGTTTCCAGGATGTCCATCTGGATGCCGTGGGTCAAGGCACGGTTTTTTACTTCCTTTAATGTCGGGTGCACTACGCTGTAGGGTTGACAAATGAAGTGACTTCGTGAGTCACTTCATGTAAAAGTCTGAACTCCTTGGCCTCAAAATCCTCGTTATAGAGACCAGATATGTTAATCTAGCTCATCTGGAAGCCACGATATTGTAAAGTCTCAGTTTTGTTTATGGCTGATTGAGTTAACTCATATCTTGGATTCTGTAAAATAGGGACACCTTGCCCACAAAAACCGAGTCATAGACACCACAAGTATCCGCCTATCGGGTCTAAGAGGCAAAATATAGCCAGTTTAGCATAATGGCTGCCATTTTGGAGCCCCCCCCCCCCCCAAACCCCACCCACCCCACCCCAACTCCAAATGTGCGAGGGTGGCACAATTAAGATCTGCAATGGACCTTTCCGGTTTTAGCTATGCCCCGCCCATCTCTAGCTAAGCTCCACCCGCACCTCGCTCGTGTTGGGGTCGATCGATCTCCGAACACCCTGCCTATCGATTTCCAAAAAGCTGCACAGCTAAGCTGTTGAATATTTTGAAACTAAATTGACTGGGTGATGTTGCTGCCTAAGGCAGCAACAGCGCCCAGTCAAATTAGTTTTAAAATATTCAACAGTATGTTAATTAAATAGCAAAGAATTACAAAGACATACAATTCATACAACGTGTCGGTCCATTTGAGATTTGGTGACGGTCTATATGGAACCCTTTGTGACGTAATGATTATGACGTCATCATACACGCGCTGAGCTGACTATGACGTCATACGAGGTCTGATGATAGATGAATACTCTGGAAAGGTGAATTAGGACACCTCAAATGTACAAAATCAAGTGAAAGCAACTAGATATCGCATTTTGCAAGGTGTGGCTAAAATCAGGATTTGGCAGCCGGACTAATGTGCATATTATACTAATAAGTCACACAGTTGTAGGCATACTTATGCCAAACAATAGAATTAAACTGAAAAATATTATTTTGTTTTTCAAACTAATCAGTGAAAAACTGCTGATGAACTTCGCTACAAGTTGCTGCTGCAAGAAACAACCAGAAATAGATGTTAGCTGTTGGATATTTTAAAACTAAAATGACAGGAACCTGTTGTTGCCCATAGGCATAGGGAGCAACAGCTCCGAAACAAATTAGTTTCAAAATATTCAGCAGAACAGTTTCCTACACAGTAAATGATATTGCATATTTGTCCAGTAACGTGCAAATGGTTAAGTCCATTTACTTCTAACATGTCCCGCTAATATGTTAAATGCTAACATTCACACCAAAATGCGTGAAAATACATATTTTTAGAGGCTTTCATTGAGCACCCCAATATATGCCTAATGATCCGAAATAAATCTTAATACTTGATGATTTCATTCTGTGTAAGTTAACATAAGTATTTTAGCTGTTAAGTTGAATTAGGGATATGCCTAAGTGTCTCTAATTTAATTTCACAACTTAAAAAACTATATTAATTTATACAGAGTGAAATCATCGTATGCTACGAATTATTTCGTTTCATTACATTGAGGTGCATAAGATCGAGAAAGGTATAGGCCTACAATTTTAACAATTTTATATTTGAGCATTCTGGTGTCTTTAAAGAAGAGGCGCTACTTTGATTTTTAATTGCGCATCCAAGTTTTCGAGTAGCATTGTGACTACGCGAGCATCCTTGTTTGTTTACTGATGTTTATTATTATTATGATTATTATTATTATTATTATTATTATTATTATTATTATTATTATTATTATTATTATTATTATTATTATTATTATTTTTATTAATTTATTATTTGACTTCTTTAACCCTCCGCGTTCTGAAAGTATAGAATCTCAAATTCAAGGTAACTATACAGGTAAGCTGTTGAATATTTTGAAACTAATTTGACAGGAAGCTGTTGCTGCCAGAGGCAACAACAGCTTCCAGTCAAAGTAGTTTCAAAATATTCAACGTCATAATTTTAACATTATATATAAGTTCTCGAATTTGGCTTTTTTGTTTCGGCGGGTTAAATCAAAACATAGAGTACAGCTCATAAATAAACTAAAATGTTTCCAAAAAAAACCAAAAACAGAAATATTTTAGTTAGTAAAATTTGTGAAGAAGTATTCTGTTGAATATTTTGGACATATTTGGATTGGAAAACATTGGCTGCCTTGGGAAGCAATGCCTTCCAATCCAATTATGTTCAAAATGTTGAACAGTATATTTTATTTTGCTTAGGAAACATTTAAAGCTATTTGTGAGCCGTACGGTACTGTATTTGACGACAAGCGGGCCCTGCCTTGCTCAATAGTCATGACGCACGCGGAACTGTCAACTGTTCAGATTACCCATGGGCCAGGATGGATATTGGTAACAATGGGTGGGGGGGGGGGGCAGGGGGGGGGGGTGGTGAATAAACCCCGTTATGATTTTTATGTAGCGAAATATGTCTAGTTTACTTTTCAACGTGATAGACTTATGAGAAGGGCAGCTTTTTCGAGAAATCACGACGAAAGTTAGGGTACCTGATGAAATTTATGACAAAATCAGTGACATTATCGAGATGAAATTTTCCTATTTATTTCATTCTGAAAACAGAAATATGTGCGTGAACTGATGCGGTATAATGGTTTTAATAATTTGGCAAAACAATAACATAACTGTTTATTATATTATATGTAAAAATACAATTTGTATTAAAAAAATTCTGGTTTTTTCGTGTTTTTCCTTCAAAAACTTCAGATCAGTTTATTAAGTAATTACTTTCCATGAATTCCGATCGATTAAATTGCAATAGTCTCATCGCTCGATATCTTGGCCGCATTTTGAGACATATGGCATGACGCTCATCTTTCCCACAAAGATATTGCAGTTTGTCAAACCCACCCTATTTTCTAAATCACCAAGTAGATTGGAAAGCAAATAACCGCTCAAAACAATATTTGTCATTCACGCAATACGCACCAAGCTATGTATGCAAAGGTCGTTGAAGTTATCTGGAAAGAGAATATGAAGTCCAAACCGATAGTGGCACGACTAGAAAGCTTCCACACAGCCTGTATGCTAATTGCCATCATCGGCAAGCGATTTGCTCAATGGGTTCAATCAAACTGCTTCGATCAAGATTCGAGCAACTCATTAGACGACGTATCGTCGACGATCGTAGCTTTAAAAGATGATACATCTCAGGAAACATTCAGTACTATTGTTGTCAGTGATGCTTTTGTGAAGGTTGCTGTTGATTTTGACAGGTACCGCAATCATCTACATAGTGACAATGGAAGCATGTCAGCATTCTGGTTGTCATACATTGATCTTGTTCAAATTCTATTGAAACTGCTGCGGGCATCGCGAGAAGGTAACTGGTCATAACACCTTGCAGCAATTCGAGAAATCATCCCTTGCTGCTTTGTATATGATAGAACTAAGTATGCACAATACCTTCCCTAGTACTTAGATAATATGTTGAGTCTGCCAAACAGTCGCCCGGAGGTACACATAGAACTCTATGCTGGTGGTTTTTCTGTCCAGCTAGGATCTCAAAATACATTTTCCCGAATCCCCATGGATTAGCCAATTGAGGAAACTGTTAATAAAGATACTCAGACACCTGGCGGGACAAAAGACTTTAGCACCAACAAATAAGCTACACAGAAGTATTACCTTACTGCAGACTATAGAAGTGCATGCATCAGGCAATTTATGGAAACGGTTTCTGTTTCAAAAGGTTCCTTCAGTCACCCAGACATGAGACCCACACGGATATGTAGGGATGAGTCAGATGTATCGTCTGTATTAGATATGCTTGAAAATAACTGGATAAATCCGTTTATTGACAATATGGCAGATCTTGTCAACCTTTCAACGGCCGTGAGTGTTCCAATAGATACAATTCCAGATTTGGTTGAAGCACAATCAAAAGGTGAGGATGCATACAATGCATTCCGTGAACTAAGACTAAGTGCTACGCCGATCAAGAAGTTTAATGATCCACTGCCTAGGCTACAACTTAAAACATTTTCTAGTCTGAATAAAACCAAGGCTATCAAGACAAAAGGAAAGGAAGTGAGAAATAAAGCTGACAGAAACTTATTTGGTCACATGGCAGTGATAGTACAAAGCCACAAGCTAGATATGAAGGATGTTTTACAACATCCTCTAGGACCCATTCCATGGTCCCTGGCAACGCCTGCCGGGGCAATGCGCAAAACAAGCAAAGCAGCTTTAGGCAAGGAATTAGAGAAGGGTACTGCATTTGCAGAAATAATTCCTGAGCCGTCCGCATTCATAATCGATGGCATGAGCATAGTCCAAAAGGTCAAGGGCATTCAGAAAACATTTTCCAATTTAGCTGAATCAATATTCACAATGGTAATGGCTGAAGGTTTCCATAGCAAGAGAATTGATATTGTCTTCGATGTTTATCGTGACTTGTCTATCAAAAACATTGAGAGGAGTGAGAACAGAGGCGCATGTGGGGGCCATCCATCTAAAGAACATTTCCGGAGGTCAAAAATTCCAACAGTGGCGAAAGTATTTATGTGGCCAAAACAATAAGACAAGCCTTATACAGTTTCTTTGTGGTGAATGGAAAGGTGAGACTTTCAGAAATAGACTTAAAGGCAATACAATGTACATTGTGTATGAAAGTCAATGCTACAAATTGGCAGAAGATGAGTGTGTAGAAGTTCCATCTTTGAAAACAAATCAAGAAGAAGTGGAAACATGTGTTGTTTTGCATGTCGATCATGCAGCAACTAATTGCACCAAATCAATTGTCATAAGCTGTTTGGATACAGATGTTCTGATATTGTTCTTGGCAAACTCAAGCAGAATAGCAGCTCCAGTATACATTAAGCGTGGGACACAGAACCGGGCTAGACATGTTGATGTCAGCAACCTTGGCTCTGCCCTTGGTAGTGAAGTATGTATGGCACTCCTTGGATTGCATTCATTCACCGGATGCGACACTGTTGAAGCAATGGCTGGTCGTGGAAAGCTGAATGCGTTAAAACTGGTACGATCGAACCCATGTTATCAGCAAGCATTCAATATGTTAGGTACCCACTGCCAAGTATCTCCAGAGCTTAACGACGAACTCGAGGCGTTTACCTGTGCTTTGTATGGGCCCAATAAAGTAACAAAGGTGAATGAGCTGCGATATATCATCTTCTGTACAAGAAAAGGACATGTAGACGCGGAACAATTACCACTTTTCCAAGATACTCTCAGAAAGCGCATACTTAGAGCAAACTATCAAGCGTGTATTTGGCGACAATGTTTGGTTCAATACCAAGATACGCACAATGCTCAGGATTTTGGCTAGAATTTATACAGTGATGGATGTGGACTAACAGTTGATTGGATGAGTGGACTCCCAGCCCCTGACATGGTACTTGAGCTCCTGGCCTGCAGATGTACACCCGCTTGTTTACCCGCGAAATGTTCCTGCATGGTAAATAACCTAAAATGTACTGACATGTGCTCCCTTCGCTCATGCGCAAACCGATCCGTTGAGCAAGATGATGGCACACTAGTGGCGAAAATTGAGAATAACGGTGATAATGATGAGGATGATGATGACAATTACAATGATTAATAGAATAGACCTGTATTTACCTTAGTGGAATGCACATAAATTCGCAGAAACTTTGTATTGGTATTGCACCATCGCCATCGTTATATAACAGGAAACTACTGTAATACTGCCTAGCAAATTGTATATTCTAACATCATTCATTATTCACTAGCTCAAATTACATGTTAGATAGTTAATTATCTTCAAACATAAGTGCAAGTAGTAGAACAAAGCTTCACAGGTTAAATATCCATGCATTCTTAGAATGTGGGTGTGGTTACTAAAATATCTATAGATCAAATAGATTTTGAGATAGCTGTATAAAACTTAATTTAAGGGGTTGCGAATAATGCGAAATAAGGCATTGTCAAAGGGAAAGACATTAAGAACACATTGAGAGTAACAAAATAAAAGTGTTTTATATTTCTTTAAAAATACCAAGATTTCACAAAATCATTTAAATTAAAATTTAATATTTTTGAAGAGAGTACAATTATGTGGTTTTCTTTGCCATGGTAGATGTGAAATGCCCATATGCAAGCCTGTGAAAAATTATAATACGCTGGAGTCATTATTTTAAAAGTGTCACAAATTTTTGTAAAAACGCACTAACACACACTTATAGTGGGATGCCTCCATTGTAGCCTACCATTCTCATTAAAGCGCACCCTTTTCAGATATCTATCATATAAAAATCGAAAGTATGGATATCACACTACTTGAAAATATACATGTCGGTTATTCCCCACAAATGTTACCAATAGCTCAAAATTTGGAGTCTGGCCCATGGACTAATATCCTATTGTTATCTCTCAGTCAACCACGTTGTGTTCTGGACTATTATTATATCGGGCAGCTTGATTGCTGCTCTCTCAACCGCTCTTGCGTCAACTTGTGGTTTATAATGTAAACAGTTGTCTTGAGGACTGTCTATTTGCAGGCTAAGAGAAGACTATTTTTGAAAATTTACCACAATCATTTCAGTGATAAATTTTCAAAAATAGTGTTCTCTTGGTCACTGCCTAAACAAGAATTTAGATTTTCTTGACCATTAATCCTTTAATCGTCAAACTGGTTAACCGGTTGTTTCCTAAATTCCAGTTATAAACGTTAAAAAAAACCCAGTATGCTCTTGGACATCAAAGGGTTATTCACTGGGAAAAGATTTCAATTTGCTAGAAAACTCTTGACAAAAGTTAAACACTTAGTTGATAAAAGTCGCCTTTTGATGGCTTTGAGGCGCGCTTGACACACAAGGGGTTAACACGTATTGAACTAAATGAACTAAGCGTGCTTTTGAACTTCTGAACATATTCCGTGAACTAGTAAGCATACTTTTAGCAAAATAAAAAAAATACCTCCTATGTACGTCCAATCACTCAGAACAACCACGCACTCTATCGCTCAGTGACTCACTCACTGCATGGCTGCTATACTCGGTCGTTCACTGGCTCCCCAGCTGACTGACTCCCTGAACAACCGATGGACTGACCAACCGACCGACTGACCGATAAATCGACTGCCGACCATCCGTCCGACCAGCCAACCGAGCAACTGAATGACTGACCAACCGACGGACCAACCGACTGATAGACCAATTGACAGACCGACCGACCAATCGATTCACTAGCCTTATGTCCCATTCACTCACTAATGGCCTCAAGCAGCAATCTCCATTATTTACATGTATTTGCTACTCACGCAGTTGTAGATGCTACTGACACTGGTACCATGCCGTTTTTGGATAATGACCGACGCGCAGACGCACACACGCACGCACACATTCCCATACTCACTCACTCGCCCACTCACTCACTCACTCACTCACTCACTCACTCACTCACTCACTCACTCACTCACTCACTCACTCCCTCCCTCCCTCCCTCCCTCCCTCCCTCCCTCACTCACCCACTCACTCACTCACTCACCCACCCACCCACCCACCCACCCACCCACCCACCCACCCACCCACCCACCCACCCACCCACTCACTCACTCACTCACTCACTCACTCACTCACTCATTCCCATACTCACTCACTCGCTCAACCACTCACTCACGCACGCACGGATTCCCGTACACTCGCACTCACTCACTCACGAACATATCCACGTACGCTCGCTCACACGCACGCGCTCACGCACACAGCAACAACCAAATATTGTTCCATGGAAAAATGCTCGTTGCAAAAGTTTGATAGACAAGTTCGATGCAATGAAGTGTTCTATTGTTTTCAATGTAAAATTGTTTCATCGATCAAGTTCGTTCTCGACCTGTTCTATAAAACCAGTTCCTTTGTGGGTATCACCACTTTGTCATCGTCATGCCCATAGTGACACATACCATTGATTATCTTTAGCATTGCGAAGATCTGCAGGTTGTCTTTGTTGACTCTCCATAAACAGACTTTTCCAGTTTATCCATCCACCACATGACGTCATAATCAACTGCGTGACGTGTAGGGGGACGTCATAATCAATGACGTCATGCATGGCGTCGATAAGTACGTCGCAAAAGCATAATTGGTGACGGACTAAGCGTTGTTGTACGAATTGTATGTCTTTGCTATATTTAATAAAGATGCTGTTGAATATTTTAAAACTAATTTGACTGGGCGTGTTGGGAATGGAATCACTCGATACCTGAACTCCCTGACTATCAATTTCCAGAAAACTATACAGGTAAGATGTTGAATAGTTTGAAACTATTTTGACTGGGCTGGGGAGGGTGTGGGGGGGGGGGTGTGTGGCGGTGACGTGGATGTCTTTCAGATTCGTACACTAATGACGAACTTTTTCCGTTTTCACGATTGAGTTATTCGCCATTTTGATAGCTACTTCAGGAAACTGGTGACGTAATTGATTATGACGTCAAATAATTGGGTGAGAGTTCGGACCTCTCTATAACAACATGTCGTTAGTTCTGAAAGTGGTGTTTTAATGTCGCTTTGCTGACGAAATGCAGTCAACCCTGCTTAAGGGAGCGCCTGGATTAAAGACCTACCATCTAGTGACTGACTGTGTACTGAGTTCCGCGGCGGATACCGTGTGATTAACCCTTTAAATCTCGAATTTGTTTTTAAAAATTTAATTTTCTCATAGAAAATCGAGCCAGGTATTTCAGTGATAAGTTTTTTTAAATAATCTTCTCTTGCTCTCCAAATGGACATGTTTCAAGACCACTGCAGAAGTCGTTTTTGGCTGATATCGCCGTTTCCCTGAATCAAGGATTTTATCCAGATTACGATCAACATCACAAATGGCAAATCCTGGTCTATGAGTGAAAACCATTTTATTAGACAAATCCGATTAATTTTATTCGGATCTGATATCTGAATCCAGACCAATGCTAGAAAATCTTGTCTATTGGAATATCCTGTCTTGTGTTAACCCATCTTGTGCCATAAACCCGTTTAACGGTCAACCAGGACAAACACAGTCTCTGCAGTGGCATTGCGGCAATGGCCATTTGTAGACCAAGAGAAAAGTATTTTTTGAAAATTTACCACTGGAATGGCTGGTTCGGTAACCGAGTCGGGCATTCCAGTGGTAAATTAAAAAAAGTCTTCTCATGGTCTACAAATAGACTATATAGCTAAATAGAAATTCATTTACTGTAACAATTACAGTAATCCATTAATGGTCAGGCCGCCATGAAACGGCGTCTTTAGTCGTCTTGAGAAATGTACATTTTCAGGACTTTAGAAAGTAATTTTTGTAAATTTAAATAGTAAAATGTCAATTTTCTTGGAAACCTTTTGATCATTAAATGGTTAATTGATATGAGAATCAGCATGAGTGCCTTAAGGTGCTGTTAACACAAGTAAATATAGTTCTGGACTACAGCCTTCCTGGGAGGGCGAGGGGGCAAGTCTCAGCAGGTCTACCCCACTGGAGCCGGCCCCACCCCAGGCCGTCTCCTACCACCACCCCGCTAAAATGATAGTTCGGGACCATGTAACCCATGGGCGACCACGCCATTGGAGCACACCTCCCTATGATGTAGTGGAGCAAATCTAACATACGATGGGGCTACACGGCAGAGGCCCGGCCCCATCCCTAAGGGCGGCCCTCGGGCTGGCCCACGAGCTTACGAGACAATAGCATCACACATAATGCGGCTCACAGCTGAGACCGACCCCACTGAACCACACCTATCAACTGAAACTGGTCCATTTAGAGATAAGCATCCATAGTGATATACCAACCACACACATATAGGCTAAACATCCAGAGGCAGGAAGTTTAACATATATATCTAATTGCAGCATTAAGCAGATAGTGTCTTAAAAACAGCATTAAGTAGACAATTTTGTATATCTTTACTTATGGAAGATATATTAAGTCAAACAGCAAATTCTAAGTACAAATTTTATTTAGCCTAACGTATGAATGCAGTTAATCAACGAAATCAATAATATAATATATACACGATTTGGTGTCTACTTAAAATCCATATGCATAAAACCAGCATTAAGCAGACAAATGTATATATGTATAAACCAGCATAAAGCATCCAGAGACAGGAAGTTTAAGATATATATATATATATATTAGTGAATTTGATCAACTGTATGCACTAATAATCATGGGCTACCCCGAAGAACTATGCAGTTATATGCAAGGTAGCTGTGCCGCGTGAAAATGTACCGGAGTTATTACACGACCTGGGCCGAATAGATTGGTCGAGTCCTGCAGAAGTTCTCCGGACATAGCATTTCCATTAGCAGTAGTAAATGAGTTACACACCCGAAAACCATCAACAATATGCCAGTTAGAGGACAGAGGATATCCGCACCTGACTTCAATGGCAATGGCAAAACTATGGCAGTATTTACATCATCTGCTAAGGATCTACAGTTCTGATGTGGATGAAGTTACAGAGTAAAAAAAATTGTAAGCGTCTCGGTATCAATAGTGTAAACAAATCATTGAGGATCGTGATCCCGACCAAGAATATTGCTATGAGACTCGTGATATAGATGAGACTACCGAGTTAGAACTTTATTATAAGAATCTCGCTGAATATGGTGAAAATGGAGGTAGGATTGTCTTTCGACTTAGAAAAAGAACATCTCGATCAGGCTACTCAAACAAACACATAGTCACGACCAGTGACAGATAGGCCTGAGAGGATTTGGAAGTGCGCCAACTTCACATCTAATATTATATATCTTGGCCCTCTCTGGAGGGTTAAACTAAACAGAATGAACCCAGAAACCACTCTTCTTCCGACTACTATTCTCACATTCACCCCACTGTAGGAGATAGATCAAGTGGTTTGCCATTGCTGCCCCCCCCCACTCCCCACCCCCAACACACACATAGGGCGGCTCTATGTCCACTCAGAATCATTTAGTTTAAGGAAGTTTAAGATCCATATATAGTAGTGAATCTGATTCACTTTGTGCACTAATAACCATGGGCTATTCCGAAGAACTATGGAACTATATATATATATATATATATATATATATATATATATATATATATATATATATATATATATATATATATATATATATATATATATATTATGGAAGGCCATCAGGTTCATAATTATATAACTCGATTTATTACGTGTATTAATTCGAATTATTAAGTCAACCAATCAGATGGCTCGAATAGCTCCGTAGCGTAGCCAGAAGCTCCCTCTGGACCAATCTTCCCAAATGTGGCGTCTAAATCATGTCCGTAACACGTACAAGTTTCTGGACGTCCCAATTCCAAAGCCTCCTTTATCAAGTTAATCTACATTGAAAATTAGAACTACTTGAATTTACAACATTGTTAATGTCTTCTTGTCATGCTTGTTCATTGCTATGCTGAGAGCTTTTTGTTTTAATAATACACGCTACTTTCTCGGTAGAATAAACTAATTGGCGAAGCTGGGATGCTATTTTCTCTTTATTAAAAGAAATTTAAGCAGATTCCGACGCCTAATTGGTATGCGGGGTGGTGCCTTTTAAGACCTCGCTCAAGTGGGGTGGCGCCTTTTTAGACTTCACTTCCCCTGACGTGAAAACCTGGCTACGCCACTGGAATAGCTATATTTATTACGTGTATTAATTCGATTTATTAAGCGTAATAATTCGGCCAATCAGATGGGTAGAATTGGTCTATTTAATAGTGTGATAAATCAATTTAATACGTGTAATAATTCGACCAATCAGAAGGGTAGATTTGGCCTATTTAATACGTGTAATAATTCGACCAATCAGAAGGGTAGATTTGGCCTATTTAATACGTGTAATAATTCGACCAATCAGATGGGTAGATTTGGCCTATTTAATACGTGTAATAATTCGACCAATCAGAAGGGTAGATTTGGCCTATTTAATACGTGTAATAATTCGACCAATCAGAAGGGTAGATTTGGCCTATTTAATACGTGTAATAAATCGACCAATCCAGTAAAACCACAAGATCACGAGCTGACAATGTTGTAGACGACCCACGTGCTTTCATCAATTTTCTGTTATTATCCTAATTATTATGTCAAACTCCATCGCATCCGATTTCGTTGTTCCATTATTATTTAATAGGCTACCAGAGGAAATAAATACACCTAGTCATTCTTCAATTATGTAGCGATAAAGTATTGTTTTCTTACAAGAAATGTTTCGAAATTCGTCGATCTTTAATCGGTGCACAATGATAGAGCAGTTTTGAAGACACGTCGTAGGCCCTACGTGTGTGTAAGAAAACACATCCATAATTTTCAAAGGAAAACCACAGTATTAGAACAGGTGTAGCATTTGAACTGCCCATCGCACATAGCATATAGCGTAAATTTAAGTATTTGATGTCGTCTCGAATTTCGTCGACTGGTATGTTAAACAAAGTTCAGAAATTGGAATTGCAAAAGCACTACAATATTATAGATGATACAGGCAAACAATTTTGCAAATAACACAATTGTATTTAATGTGAGGCCATACCCGCCACTATCTTAATAATTGAGTTGAATACTGTTCCTATTTCTATGTTCAAAGACTCGTGCCCTCAATGTGAAGATGATTGCCTGGTAACGAGCGCGCGCGAACCCAATGGCGCAATGCTCTCGAGTCAAGTAGCGCTGTTACGGTAATAATTACTAGAAATTGTATGTTTTGGAAGCACGGTTCAAGCACCTTTCGTAGCCTATACATAGCCCCCCCCCCCCACCTCCTCCCCCTTCCCAGTACGCGTGCTGGTAGAGATGAATACACAGTCCACACTTTTTGCCGTGACAATAATTTCTAGCTGCGGTATGGCAACTCAATAAACCGTTATGCCTCTCAGTCAGTCAGTCAGTTCGTCAGTCAGTCAGTCAGTCGATCACAAATGCTTGTTTTCGGCTGTAGTTCCAAGAATTTTTTGGTGTACAGTAATCAAACTAGGGCCACACGGTTGCCCGTGGAGTCTTGAAGATGTGTGTTAAATCGGGTCAAAAGGTTGAAGGTCAAGGCCACAGTGACCAGATTACAAAATGAATATTTTCTCAAAATAACTCTGTTTCTACTTAACTTTGGTGGACGATTGTTCATGCGGCCCCGAAGATGTGTGAGAGATTTTAGGTTAAAAGGTCAAAGGTCAAAGGCCAGGCCAGGCTACGGCGCACAGATGAAAGACAAATATTTTGACGAATATTTTGAAAGCTGTGAAAGGGACCTTCCATTTTTAGCTATGCCCCGCCCATCTCTAGCTAAGCTCCACCCACGTCTTGCTCGTGTTAGGATCGATCGATCTCTGAACACCCTGACTATCAATTTCCAAAAAAATACACAGGTAAGCAACAGCGCCCAGTCAAATTAGTTTCAAAATATTCAACAGCGTGTTTATTAAATAGCAAAGAATTACAAATACATACAAGTCATACAACGTATCGGACTGTTTGAGATATGGTGACGCTCTATATGGAACCCTTTGTGGCATAATGATTGTGACGTCATCATACACGCGCTGAGCTGATTATGACGTCATACGAAGTCGAACGATGGGCGGATAGTCTGGTACGGTGAATTGTGTCTGAAAGACACTACACCTTCTCAAAATAACCGGTTCTACTGGCCATGCGTGGCTGGAAGTTTCTCCGTGGGGTCCTGAAGATTTGTGATAAATTTGGGGCCAAAAGGTCAAATAATTAGGTCACAGTGACAAGTAACATTTCTTCCAAACATGAACAATGCGAATGTTGCATACATGTGGCATTAGACGGGTGGTCGGTCGGGTAGCGGCTCAATGTCGATGTCGCTTTGTTAGTTCGTTCGTTCGTTCATTCGTCAGTCAGTCACAAAGCTTATTCCAGGCTGTTGTTTCAAGAGTTTTACGTACACAGCAATCAAAGTTGATGTATATATGCATTGCAGACTTAAGGCTTAAAGGTGCGTATTCACACCAAAATGCTTTAAAATAAAAGTGATAAAATTATATACTCTTACAGCCTTAAATTATGTGCCTCGGTGGAATGAAACGAAATAAATCTTAGCATATGATGATTTCATTCCGCATAAATAAATTTCGTATTTTAAGTTGTGAATTTGAAATAGAGGCACGAGTCCCTAATTCAAATTCACAACTTTAAAAATTGTATTAATTTATACGATTTATTTCGTTTCATACCATCTAGACCCACACTTTAAGCTTCTAAAAGTATCCAATTCAAACCATTTTATTTTCAATCATTTTGCTGTGAATATGCACATTTAAGGTATGTAGAGTGCGAAAAGTAAGCTAGTATGACCTCAGTGTGACCTACGTGGGGGTGGGGGGTGGTGGGTGGGAGGTATGATTTTATAATTATCACATGGTCAAATTTTAAGATTTCTTTTTCTATATTTAGGTTTTTACTCACAAATCTGTGCCTGATGCATGGCTTAGTGAAAGATATTCAAACTATACTCATGCAAATGCACCCTTTGATACTTGGAATAAGACAGAGATAGAGGAGAGCTCTTGAATATTTTGAAACTAAGTTGACTTGACCTGAACATATGGCTACCATGGTAGTAAATAGCTCCGAGTCAAATTTGTTGCAATATAGATAATAGAGTGATAATTTATTCACAATAAGCCTTAGGCCCTTGAGTGCACATTATACAACACACATGCTTGGCGGATACCTTAGATTAACAAAATTACATTAAATAAGTGTTAAAATGATATATAAGTACAAATTAGAAAATTTCTACTAACAGAATCAGTACTTTCTTTGTATTTCAATGACAAAATGAAACTATATGTTGTGTACGACTGTGAGGATAATGTAGAGATCCGATCTGTCACCCAAGTATTTGATGTCATAAAAAATCAAAATGACGTAATGCTCCGTCGTTAATATATACGAATTGCATGTCTTTGGCGAATCGACAATTTACTAAACATTATGTTAAGTATTTTGAGATTAACTTGACCGGGCGCTGGTACTGCCTACGCAGCAACGGCGCTCAGTCAACTTACTCCCAAAATGCTCAAAAGCTCATCTATATAATTACCGTGAAATTATATTCTAGGAATTCACGTTAAGATCGATTCCAACACGACGCATTTACATCATATTTTTACCACCTTATAGAAACAATTTATTATTAAGAGCTAAGCTTGGCCATATCGTCCAATACTGATGTAAACGTCAAGTGCATTCATACAAGTATTGCTATAGAGGGATCCGATCTGGTACTCAAAATATCTGATATCATAATCAATTACGTCACATGCTTGGTGGCGTCATAATCAGATAAACGTAAACGTGGGATAGTCCTTCACTAACTAACATCACGTGTACGAATTGTATATTTCGATAAAAATACAATTAAATTAACAATATGTTGACCATTTTGAAAACAGCCCTCAGTCCCCCAGTCAATCGGTTTCCAAATGGCCAACACCTATGTATTTATTCTATGTATTTAACTTGAAAATTGGATTCTAGAAATTCCTGTTTCAAATCGTTGGATCGATTTCAACACGCCTACAAAATGGAAAACGCTTAGCTAAAATGGATGAACAGAGCTTAAATGGATCCCTCCATTGGGTTTGCCAAATCCAAATAAAAACCCTACATAGTCTCTCCTTGACACTGGAGAAGACACGTGTACATTAAGTATTATCTGTATTATAGTGGCTTATGTTGTTGTTGTTATTATAAGTTTGATTACTTATCCAGCAAAACCAGTACACTAAGCACTGTGAATCATTCCACACTAATAATAATAATAATAATAATAATAATAATAATAATAATAATCGTTATTTATTGAGGGTAACACTTCAAATACACGGCCTGATTTAGCAGAGGCCCTCATTAACATATATACATAATTCTATTCATTAACATATATACATAATTGTATTCATTAACATATATACATAATTGTATATAATATGTACAAATTTATACATCTATGTACAGACAAGGAACTTACGGAATGTATTTCTATTTTGTATCATCATTTTCTTTCCTTTTTTATCTTTTTAAAATCTTATAATCATATAATATTCTGAATGTAGGGCCCCCCCCCCCCCTATTAAGAGTAATTTGAACAAAAGCTACTGATGCTTTCAACATCAGCAAACTTTCAATCAAATTAGCATTGATATATTCAGCATTGTAAAGTAAATTCCTTTCTTTTCTGCTGAAATGCTTTGGAAACATGCAAGAAATAGAAATAACGATATTTTATGTGCTACAATATAGAAACTAATTCTCAATTTCGTAGACAAATACAGCTAAGCACATTATAACATACGATTATACATACATACAGAAACAATAGATTTAGTATAATTATTATCATTACCCACGTCGTCGAATGTCTTAACCCTTTAGTGACTAAATTTGACAGAAAAACTTCGATTAGGCCTATCTATTGTGAAATGTCCATTTCCAGAATAAAACAATGCCATTCTTGGACATTTACCACCGGAAAGACTGGCTCGATTATCGCGACAGTCATTCCTGTCATAAATTTTCATAAATAGTCCTCTGGACTGCAAATGGTCATTTCTCTAGCCCATTTTATGGACTTGTCTCGAGGCTTGTGCATTTATGGGTCAAAGGGCGTAAGAATCACCAAATTTGACAGAGCAATTCGTAATGTAGGATAACATTAGAAGGTTCAATCGAAGGTTTGCATCTTAAAGGTTAATTAGGCATATATAGGCTACTGAAATAAAGAACTCACAAAAGCACACGCACTCTCAATCACACACACTCACTTCCACATGCACACAAACTCATGTACATACACTCTCGTGAGTTTACATCCAATATAGTAGGTCTACGCAATATATTGTCTCCAACATCTAACCATTTCAACACTAGTATTAGAACTCAAGTCATACTGTTAAGCTGTTGCATATCTTAAGCGTAATTTGAACGAAAGGTCTTGATACCTTCGGCAGCAACACTATCCAGTCAAATTAGTATCAAAATTATACAGCAAGGAAACATATTTTGTGTCTAGATTTCGTGCTCTAATGATAAAGAATCGGGAAAATTGAAAGATGTACGATAGATATATTCATCACAAAGTAAGCATTTGACCCGTAAGTGTGCACAATCACATAATAATGTGACGGACAATAGTATAATACAATTTCACAATGAATACACAAAACTATTTACATTAGAAGAATTTCTATGCATGTACTATATGACTATCTTTAAATTTTAATCCTTGAATTGGCGATATGTGAAATGGTCATTTGCTGGTCCGGAGGAGTGTTTACGACAATTGGACACAGGAATAATTGACTCGGTTACCGAACCAGTCATTCCAGTGCTACATTGTCGGAAACACTCCTCTCCTTGGCCGCGAATGTCCTTTCATTGTATGTTTAAGGTTCTCTTTTTTTTTCTTTTTTTCTTTTTTTCTTTTTTTCTTTTTTTCTTTTTTTTATAAAACATATTTTTAAAAATAATAAATGTACTTGGACAAAAGGATCTTGTGGCATGTTCGTTTAACATACAAATATCATTTTCAAATAGAAATATTATATAATGGTAGTTAAAGTAGCGAGTGAGTGAGCGAGTGAGTGAGTGAGTGAGTGAGTGAGTGAGTGAGTGAGTGAGTGAGTGAGTGAGTGAGTGAGTGAGTGAGTGAGTGAGTGAGTGAGTGAGTGAGTGAGTGAGTGAGTGAGTGAGTGAGTGAGTGAGTGAGTGAGTGAGTGAGTGAGTGAGTGAGTGAGTGAGTGAGTGAGTGAGTGAGTGAGTGAGTGAGTGAGTGAGTGAGTGAGTGAGTGAGTGAGTGAGTGAGTGAGTGAGTGAGTGAGTGAGTGAGTGAGTGAGTGAGTGAGTGAGTGAGTGAGTGAGTGAGTGAGTGAGTGAGTGAGTGAGTGAGTGAGTGAGTGAGTGAGTGAGTGAGTGAGTGAGTGAGTGAGTGAGTGAGTGAGTGAGTGAGTGAGTGAGTGAGTGAGTGAGTGAGTGAGTGAGTGAGTGAGTGAGTGAGTGAGTGAGTGAGTGAGTGAGTGAGTGAGTGAGTGAGTGAGTGAGTGAGTGA
>CM067375.1:33922261-33980305 GCA_034401795.1 Chaetoderma sp. LZ-2023a | reverse complement strand
TATATATATATATATATATATATATATATATATATATATATATATATATATATATATATATATATATATATATATATATATATATATATATATATATATATATATATATATATATATATATATATATATATATATATATATATATATATATATATATATATATATATATATATATATATATATATATATATTCCAGCCGATGTGTGTGTACATATTAGAATATTTTAGATAACCGGTTATCAGCTAAATCTAGGTCATTTTTTTATAAAATATACACATAGGCCAGATAGCTAATACGCTGGTTTGTTTATATGTTGAATTACATTTGAAAATCGCCGGTTCAAATCTCGCTATGTATTATGATGATGTAAACAGTGAAATATATCACTGTGGAGGCTTGTCTCTAAATGGGCGTTCAGACCCTATTATGTGTGGTAGTAGTAGGGACGGAATTAAAATGATACTACCTCGCTCAACTGGCCACCGTTCGGTGATCCGTGGTGGCCCCCACCGCCCTCTCAATCCGTGGGGGCCGCCACACCAACCACATGTCTCAAATTCCTATGCCCCAGGGATTGAGAGGGCGGTGGGGGCCACGTATCGCCGAACGGCTGCCAGTTGAGGGAGGTGGTATCATTTTAATACCGGCACTACTACTGGTGGATCATAATTGTATTACAGTTTAATATTATTTTTATCTTCTAGATGCTCTGAGGTGGCACCACCTGCACCTCAAGAGGTAAATATGGCCCTTCAGTTGGCTGTTACATTATTCTATTTCTAGCTATTTAACTTCACATTTTTTTTGTTCATTCAGTTTTTTATCCAGTCCCGTTTTCACAACTGGACGGCTAAAAAAATTGAGTGAACGAGAAAAATTAAATTAAATGGCTAAAACGAATTATTTAATAGCCTACTGATAGTCCATAATTGCCTCTGAAAATGCAGGAGATACTATCTGCGAGCATCTAGAACCCCTGGACCACCGTTTGGGGTTGCCTTTCGCATCCACCCAACTCCACAAATATTATTTGCCCCGCCCCACCCCCACCCCGACAGCCCCCTCTCCCGGCACTGGGAAGGCTTAATCCGGCACTGGCTGTATGTAAGACCTATTTAAACTCTCATATTAATAGATGAAACTTTAATAACATCATATGCCAGTAAGAGCATTAATTCAAAAGTGGCAATTGTACTGATATACCTACTATCGGATCATTAATTTATCTCAAGATCAAAACTTGATGTCAAAATCGGAACAATCAGACAAAGGATTGTTATTATATAGTCTTTAACATTTCCGCAAATATAGTTTATATATTCCTAACACTGCTGAAGAGAAACCCCTTATAAAACGCAATTGCCTATAAGAACTGTGCATGTTGTAAGGAAATGAATCATATCTTCTTGACTTGAGTTGCAAAGCTGACACGTTGTTGTGACTTGGTCTCGTCTATAACGTCTCGTAACTACAGTCTGCAGTTGATAGGTACCGGGTCGATGATTTGCCTTAATGGTTGTCTTATCAATTTCATGCAGGGTCTCCGCAGATTCAGACCATAAGGGAGTAGGAATGCCTTGCAGTACACACATCTCAGCTGACATGAATCGCAGTGAAGCCATGGATGCTGCAGCATGCCCACATATTGCTCTTCCAGAACATGCAGACTGCCTTATCTACTCTATGCTTCCATGCTGTTTTTGTATGTACTTGCACCAATAAGCAGTGGACTGAAGGCAGCTGGTATTGCGGGAGTAGCATCTGAACATAGGAGGGCCATGTATTACTGGACATGGATTTCTTGACAAGTTATCGTAACACGAGGGTATATTCCCGACGTGATGGCTCAGTGACCAAGTTTCTTAGCAGGGTGAAAACTTTGTGAATATCGGCCGTTACTAAAAGAGTACTGAGTAAGACATACACTGCTGGATTAGCTGTACTCGAAGCACGGCTCTGTGATACAAACACTGTAGTACAAGCTTTTAACTCTTAACGCTTAGAATTAACTGACTTGATAACCAGGTTGCAGCGATTGTCTTGTCACTCGATGCAAGCAATGTTATCCTCCAATGGATCCTAGCTAATTTTAATATCTCGGGAAATGACAGAGCGGACTTTCTAACAAAAGCTGTGACAAGAGAAGAAAAAGACTATGATCGATGCACACTCCAAAAGGTTAAGACGGTGATCAATCAGGCATTGGGGAAAAGGTGGAGAGATGAGCATCCAGCATTCTGTCATAATCACGTGTCCAGAAGAGAACACACAAGTCGTAATCTTCCGTCTTCGTTCAGGACACTGCATGCTGGGTGCGCATATGTTTAACCAGGCATGGGGTGGACCCCTTTGGACTTAGGGATTGATTGGACTTATGCCCTTTTAAAGAGCTTGGAAATGTGCTTAAGCCCTTTAGTTGAAAAAGGGATTCGTGCTTGTGCATAAGCGCATTAAAAATACCATGTGCTTTCAAGCCCTTTTAAAGCCCTTTTCAAGCCCTTTTTCAATCTTTGCCTTAGAATCACTATAGTACTTATAGTTATCAAATTATTGGTCTCTATCATTCTATACATCCGCTGTTGCTACATAATACAGCTAAACATTTACTGCTTATTTTGAAAATAATTTGACTGAAGGTAAGGCAACAATATCGTTTAGACAAATCATTTGATAACACGTAATAGCTTTTACAAGTCTACTGGTAAATATTATTATGTGAATTCAGACATGTCAGAATGAAATGGCCTAATTACGTGTATTCATTATTTTATGAGACATAAACAGAATATATTATGGCGCATTAACCATTTAACGACTAAATTTGCTCAAAAGATTTTAATATGGACATTCTCCAAGACCACTGCAGAGGCCGCTTTTGGCCGGCTTCGTCGTGAAAGGGTTAAATCTGTTAAATATTACGAAACTAAGTTGACAAGATTGTCAAGTCTGTTGCTGCATTAATAAGATTAGTTACAAAATTACAAAAATTTATGATTTGCATGCAATTCAGCATGTTCACATGCGAGCGCTGGAAGAGACAAACCACGTGCTATGTTTGAAAAGAGTCAACCCGCGCGCTCTCGCGCTCGCGCTCATTCAAGCTGATTTTACGGACAAAATATCATGACAAACTGGTCATCCTGTATACTTTGCCTGTCATGCCTGTGGAGCTTTAAAAGATTAACCCATTTTATTCCATATCCACTTTGCTTAAACATTTGTTAGACGGTATATCTCTCAAAAAGCTGGTCACGCGGGAAACAAACACAGCTCTCTCTGAATAGTTTGAAAGCAAGTTTCCGTCAATTTCCTTTCAAAATATTCAGCAGGGCCAATATTTAGCTGCAATTGACATCAACATTCGGAAAATTCAGAATGATATAGACTAAATGATTGGTGGTGTTATCTGACCATTCGAGCTGCTCTCCTTATCTAGTCAATACAAAATAATGAATTTCCCACCTCCCCGCTACACCTCATCTAGCCAGACATATCCCAATGCGTGTCTTGTAATTACACACGTGTATCTAATGCTACTGAATACGCAATACGAATGTTCATTTAATGTAGGCTTCCACCACTCCTCACCACGCCCCTCTCTTGATCTTTGCCACTAGATAACGTAGCAATTGAATCATATAGACCTGATAAACTAACTTACGTACAAGGTAAGACATATTCTGTCAAATCTTTTGAAAGTATTAGCACAGAAAATGTTGCTGTTGACAGCAATAGCTCCCTGTCAAATTATTTGTCAAAAGTTCTACAGGTTTCCTATATCGCTGCTTTGAAATTAAGATATTTTCCAAGGAAATAATCAACCCTTTGGTAAAACAGGTCACAAAAAGCTAATGTGCAGACAAAGAGAAGATAATTGTTTAGATTTACATGTACCACTAGAATAGAGTCATTCCAGTATTAAACTTTGAAAAATAGCCTCGTTGTCTACATGGAATTTCTCAAGACCACTGGAGAGGCCATTTTGGTAGGCCTGACCAGTTCAGGGTTAAACTTAATAGAGCAGATATGAGAAATAATTTATGATATGTTGTTGAACATTTTGAAAATAACTTCACTGGAAGCTGTTGATCTGTCTCAGTAACATATTAACATATTTCTGTCAAGTTACTTTCAGCATAAACAACAGCATATCGATCGATCTGTGTATTTGATTTGAAAATGAGAAACTGAAATCTCAGGAGTTAAATTGGAACTCGCGACTGTACACATAGCTTAAGTAGCTTTTCCTCACTTCCTTTTACATGTTAGTTGCTAATTCACCTTTCCAGAGTACCCAGCCATCATATGACGTCATAATGAACTGCGTGGCGTGTACAATGACATCATAATGAATGATGTCATGAATGACGTCGATAAGTAC
Organism: Chaetoderma sp. LZ-2023a; assembly: GCA_034401795.1. NCBI lineage: Eukaryota > Metazoa > Mollusca > Caudofoveata > Chaetodermatida > Chaetodermatidae > Chaetoderma > Chaetoderma sp. LZ-2023a. The sequence continues at coordinate 33,975,923 of CM067375.1, read as the reverse complement.
GTCACGAACGCATATTTGATGACGGTCTATGGGCTGTTGTACAAATTGTTTGCTTTTACTATTTAATAAATATTCTGTTGAATATTTTGAAACTAATTTGACTGGGCGTTGTTGCTGCTTATGGCAGCAACAGCACCCAGTCTAATTAGTTACAAAATATTCAACAGCTTCCCTGTATAGTTTTCAGGAAATTGATAGCTAGGGCACTCGGGGATCGATCAATCCAAACACGACGAGGTGTGGGTGGAGCTTAGCTAGTTATGGGCGGGGCATAGCTAAAAATGGAAAGGTTCCTTGCTGTTTATACTAATAATAGTGTAAGATGTTGATGAGTAAAACACAATTCAACAGCACTATTCTCAAAAGCAATAAACTGACGTGACAACCATTTTGCTTATTCACTACTTAGTTAGTACGTATACGGCTTTGATCAACCCTTAAATCAAACAGAATTAACAATCGGGTATGTAATTTCCTCAAATGTGCTTAAGGACTTGTGCTTAAACCCTTTGCAAAGGTCGCGTGCTTGTGCTTCATCCCTTTGAAAACATGAAGGGCTTGTTCTTGTGTTTAAGTCCTTTTTAAGTGAAAGGGCTTGTGCTTGTGCTTAAGCCTTTCCAAAAGGTTTCTCACCATGCCTTCGTTTAACAAACTGAAGAGTGGCACGATATACCCGTGGCTAATGTGCCCCTGCGGCACCAGCCAAGAAACAGTTACACACGGATTACGGGATTGCTCGCGTTTCAATCAGCAGCGACATAGCCACTGACCATCTATACCATGCATCCATGACAACCTGTGGGATAAAGACCACGTGGCTAACACAACCAGCTTCATCCAGATGTGCGACCTTCAACTGTCAGACCATGGAAATTACGCGTTCCTGCGGTCCGGAGCAACCACCTTTTACTGCAGGGCAACCATATTTTAACCAACTGGTTACCCTGAGGGAAAACCTAGATAAGTTGTTATTTTCAGGGCCTGTATATGTACACATGAGTGAGTATAAATTTTATTTAACCATAACCATTTAACAGTCAAATTTGCTCACGTAAATTTCAATTTTCTCACAGAACATATTCATTTGCAGACTAAGAGAAGGCTGTTTTTGATAATTTACCACTGGAATGACTGGCTCGGTTATCGAGCCAGTCATTCCAGCGGTAAATATTCAAAAATAGTCTTCTCTTGGTCTGCAAATGGACATTTCTCAAGACCACTGTAGAAGCCGTTTTTGGTCGATATGAGGGATAGAGGGTTAATTAATATATTGGTCGTGTTGATATTTACGGGGGTTCTGTAGTCTGTATAGCTTACAACAATACATATTTTCAAAAGAATTTACAGAAATGGGGCAACGTGGAAGTACAGTCGGGCAACCAAATTTAAATGGCATATATTGCCCCTGGCGGCAACACAATATTTTTCTAATTTTCGAGCCCTGACTGTAAGCGAATTGTGAACGCAAAAAGACGAACATACTGGCTGTCTATCCAAACAGCTGTCTTTTGCCAGTCCGGGAATTGAGCAGACGGAGTAATGGAGGAATCCAGTTTTAGCTGTGGCCCGTCCATCTCTAGCTACGCTTCACCCAAGCTTTGTCCGTATTGGGATCGATCGATCCCTGCACTCCGCGAATCTCAATTTTCATAAAACTATACATGTAACCTGTTGAATATTTTGAAACCAAATTGTGTAGGTGTTGTTGCTGTCGATGGCAGTAACAGCGGCCAGTCAAGTAAGTTTCAAAATATTCAACAGAATGTTTATTAAATAGTAAAGCCATACAAATCGTACAACTTGTCGGAGTATTATTAATCATTTGTGACGGACTATAGTGCGTCATTCATGACGTAATTGATTATGAAATCAGCCTACATGTTGAAGGAATTGAACGCTTCTTAATGGTTGCTTGAGACGCTGGTCGGAGTCTAAAGCTGACTGGTCAAGACAGGGCCTGACGACTCGAAGATTCAGATTCTGGAGAAACGTTGTAATTTGAAGAAATAACTTGATAACTTTTATCAATATTCACAGATTAACTTCTACAATTGACTGAATTAATACTGATAATCTAACAAATTCGTACTAAGACAGCTCTTATTACGATAGCGACTGATCTTAGAAACATCAGTTGGGACGAGTGTTAATGATTATAAGCATTGGGTACTTTTACGCAAAGATGCGGTTGTCCTACGTTGGAACCTTTCAGCTAACTCTTCTGAGCCATGGAAGTTGATTTGTCATTTGCATACATTACGTTGTTATGGCTTAATCAATCTCCACTTATTCTCTTATTCTTCCATCTGCACAATTATGATCCGGATTGATCCAGTGCAATCAGGATCAGTTTGATGGCTTGATGATAGTTCGCAATAATAAATTTTGATTTGACTTGCAAATCAACTGGAAGTACAACGCATAATTCCGATTCTAATTTGACTTTGGCAGCTCTATGTCTCGCTAACCTCTGGGTTCACTGATATCATATTCATCAAAATGTATTATGGGTTGATCTGGCACGCATATGATGACTCATTTATGGAAAAACGATGAGTGTGTGTAAGTTGTGATTCATAGTCCCATGCTTTCATTATTAATGCCGATGAGAACTGGAAAATTAACCATGTGTATGAGCTTAGGATAAATCTTTGCTCCATTGTCTTAAAACAATCTCTTAAGGAACATCTTACAAAGTATTGACGCACTGAACGCCGGCAAGAGGTTTTATCAGACAGGGGAAAATCAGTCATTAAGATAAACATTTTGCAATTTGGTCCAAAGTTCGCTGCGCTAAATATTACATGAATCTAAAAATTACGCTTGCCTCTAGGCCTAATAAACAATTTAAAATCAAGCATGGTTCAAACATCGCGTTATAGATAATAGTATGTGTGTATTCGTAGCTGGCTGCTATTTAGCAACAGCATCAGGAGATAAATACCTAGCACAGCATAATAATAATAATAATAATAATAATAATAATAATAATAATAATAATAATAATAATAGTCCATTTGTAACGCGCCAAAATCCATGCACAGCAGGCTCCAAGCGCTTAGAAAGCTTATCTAGAGTATTCTAGAAAAAATACAGATCAAGGTGATGGATAACATTTTTGAAAGTAACATGTCTTGAGTCTAGATTTAAATGTGCTCAGGTTTGGGGATGTTTTGATGTCCAAAGGCAATTTATTCCATAGGATGGGAGCTGAGTAAGAGAATGTTTTTTGGCCATAAGTATTCATTCGGAATTTAGGAATGTTAAGCAACTTATACTCAAGTTAAATCATTCTAATATTAATTTCAACATCAACTGCTTCACACTATCATCAAGTTTTAGCTATATATACTCCGCCCATCTCTATCTAAGCTCCACCCACACCTCGCTCGTGTTGGGATCGATCTATCTCTGAACACCCTGACTATCAATTTCAAAAAAACTACACAGGTAAGTTGTTGAATATTTTGAAACTAATTTGACTGGGTGCTGTTGCTGCCAGCAACAGCGCCCAGTCAAATTAGTTTCAAAATATTCAACAGCATGTTTATTAAATAGCAAAGAATTACAAAGACATACAATTCATACAACGTATCGGACTATTTGAGATTTGATGACGGTCTATATGGAACACTTTGTGACGTAATGATTGTGAGGTCATCATACAAGCGCTGGGCTGATTATGACGTCATACGAGGTCAGATGATGGATGGATAATCTGGAAAGGTGGATTCCGCCTGGAGTAGCACATATATTTAAATGGAGCCTGGATGTCTACTTATCCGTCCATCCATCCATCCATCCATCCATTCATCCATCCTGTTTGTTCCTTCTTTAAATGAATGATTATCAAATAATATTCAAATACTAAAATCATAAGCATTAAATCGCGCTATCACACCATCACTGTAAAATGACTCAGTCAGTGACATTTAAAATTCCCGGTCTAAGCAGTCACAATATTTGCCTCTGGGGAAAACCATTGTATTAGGCGGTCCTATTTATAATTAAAACAAAGTATGATGACAGCATGGTGACGATGATAATAATGAATATTCATATCCGAGATGACGTCGCAAAGTCAAGGTCACGATGATCATCGAGGTTAGCTTATCCTCGAGTCCCATCATGACCTATGTCACGTTCGACTCATGAACTATAGTCAGTTTTATGGTTTACTGAACATGCGCAGTCCCTATGTCAAGTCGAACGCTGAATAGTTAACTATAGTTCGTTGGTACCCGGTTCCCCATTGAATTACAATTGCAGAAAATTTGGAGCCGGGTACCAGTCTCCATTAACCCTTTCTGTCGTCTGTTTTGATGACCTACGAAAATGGGTTATTTTTGTCCGCTAAGACGTCAAGAAGCGTCCATATGACGTAAAGTTGGAAGGAATAGGGGCTTGGGAGCATTGGCATACGGTGAGAAAGCATAATTTCATGAAACCTAAGTTATTTAATGAAATATTTACACTTTTATATGCATTTATTCACGGCAATCTATCGGTGTCCGCCATTTTGAAATTAACGCAAATATCGCACTAACCATCTGAACCGAGCTCGGGTGCTCGGTTGACTATAGTTGACTAGCTAGTTAACTATTTGAAGTTCGACTGGTACTCTAGTTAGCTATAGCTAGCTATGGTTAGGAGTCGAACTTGACCCTATATTTACATAGTGGCGTAGTTGATTATGACGTCACAAGATTGACTCAGAAACTGGATTCCTCAATTCTTTGTGCGCTATAACAGAATAGCAGTGTCAATAGAGAGGATTTCTTACTATTTATGCCCGATGCCCCTCCCCTTTCTAGCTAAGCTGCGCTCACAGTTTTAGGCGTGTTGGAATCGATTTGAAACTTAGAAAACTGAACAACAGGATCTAAATTTCAAGGTAACTATACAGGTAAATTGTTGAATAGTTTGAAACTAATTTGACTGTTAGCTGTTGCTAACTAAATTGACTATTAGCTGATGCTATCAAAGTAGTTTCAAAATAAATTTGTTAATGTTTATTAAATAGAAGTTCAACACAGACGAGCATTTTCAGTTTCTTAATGGATACATACGTCATTTGTGTTTGTTATAAAAAAAACCCAGATTGTCTTAAAGGCTATATGATGAGAATTGACCTTTGCGCTCTATACATCGATCATATGACGTCATATGACGTCATCATCAACAACGTGGGTTGTAGGATGACGTCATGATCAATTACAGCATGATTGACTCCATTTAGTCCGTCTTAAACGCTTAATAGTCCGACACGTTGTACGGATTGCATGTTTTTGCTATTTAATAAACATGTTGATGTTGCCATGCGTGGTTTGGGTGGATCTTAGCTAGGGATGGGCGGGGCATATACTCTCCTGAATGCATTTGCACTTTCTGGCTTCTTTCAAATATTGGTTCAATGCCCCACTCACTCGCTCCCTCATCTCTCGCTCTCGCTCTCTCTCTCTCTCTCTCTCTCTCTCTCTCTCTCTCTCTCTCTCTCCCTCCCTCTCTCTCACCCCACCACTCTCTCTCTCGCTCTCTCTCTCTCTCGCTCTCTCTCTCTCTCTGCGTGCGTGTGTGTGTGCGTGTGTACGCTCGTGCATGCGCGCGTGCATGAGAGTTGGCGTTTTCTCTGACATAACTGGGTTATTATGACATTGTACGGCAAAACATGACAGATATTTGATATTATAAATCAAATAATTTATTTTCACATCTATGTACATTTCAGCAACGCTCTTTTATTCAATCTCAACCGATGCTAAAAGAAGAGATAAAATGCAATTAAAAGTAAATCATATTTTATTATAATTTGCCCATTTTCAGAAAACAAATCCTTCAAATTTCATACTGCAAATTGCATACCGCTGTATGTGTGCGTGCGTCCACGTGTACGCGAGTGCGTCCGTGTGTAAGTGCGTAAGTGCGTGCCCGTGTGCCTGCGCGTGCCTGTGCGCATGCGTGTATGTGTATATGCATGCGTGGGTGCGCACGTGCGTGTGTTTAACAAGGTAAACTTACAGAGAACAGACTGCTCCGCATAAGAAGGCGTAACTGCCAGCAACGTTTTGGCATACAGCACTACAATTTGCGGGATCTGAAAGCGCTGCCCTTACTCTCTCCATCATCTCCCTGACTGAGAAAAAACAAACACAGAAACCGATTAACAAGTTAATACACGCACGCACGCACGCACGCACGCACGCACGCACGCACGCACGCACGCACGCACGCACGCACGCACGCACGCACGTACGTACGCACGCACGCACGCACGCACGATAATCCATCAACACAATAACATAACCACTTTAAGACATTCGATTGGCCACTTTCATTACGCAGATTACATCAGTTTAAAGGATACTATAAGCATTTTGGACAACACAGAGTCCAGATACTGCTGCTTACTGGACCGGTAATGAGTCGAATGGTACTGACTATGTCAAATATGGTATTTTAAATGAGTATTTTCAAAAAGCAGGCTTACATTTCGCAACTCTCAGGGGATGGCAACTGACCCTCCCCCACCCTCACTACCCCCCCCCCCCCCCTCCCACGCACCTACCCCGCCATGCTATATATACATAGGTTATTGTGATGTGTCTCAATGGAGAGAGCCGATCTGTCGCTCAAATATCTGACGTCATAAGCAAAATACACCACAATGGAGAGCGCCGATCTGTCACTCAAATATCTACCGTCATAAGCAAAATACGCCACAATGGAGAGAGCCGAGCTGTCGCTCAAATATCTGACGTCATAACCAAAGTACGTCACTTGTTAGCTGACGTCACAATCACAATGATGTAGGCCTGCCGGAAAAGCGGTTAAAGTCTGTCACGAGACTGTCTGTCTTTGGTGAACTACAAATTACCTGTATAATTACCTTGAAAGTCAGGTTTCAAGACGCCAAATTGCTTGAAGCTCACGTTCACAGTGGGTTAAGCTTATCTAGAGAAGTGCATGGATTACAGAGAAATCCACTCTCCATTATAGTAACACGCAATCACGTTTCAATGGCATAAACTAGAAATCTTTCCACAATTTTGAATCGTCCTTACTGCTGAGTAGCTTGTCTACCCCTCAGAAAGGGTGATGCCTATATTTGGTAAGGGAATCTCAGTACGATACCAAAAACAAGGTAAAATAAAATCCACTTTCGGCTGCGCTATCTTGCTTTCAATCTGCCTAGAAGGATCTGTTGGACTTCATTCTGGATGAGGATCAAATACGAGAATCCATCCTGTATGGGAACTGGGTGGTGGTGGGGAACTGGATCTGTGTCTCGAACCCACAACTGGTGGCAGCGCCTAGCATCACAGCCCACAGAATGTTTCCACCGTACCAACGCCCTGCAGCGTTGGTCTGCTGGCAACGTAAGCTAGCTATGACGCTAGGCGCTGTCACCTGGTGTGGGTTCGATCCCCCGTCGAGGCTAAATATCGTAATGTCACGAATACCTGTAGAAATATGTAGTGGAGCAACTGTTCTTCAAAGAAGTTGAAGCATGCCCGTGGTTTTCTAGAGAGCTGCTGGTGGAGAAAGGAACACGCACAATCATTCGAGCGCGCGCGCACGCACGTACACACGTGCGTACACTCCGCAATTAACTAATGTTTTAATAGTCTACTCGTGATATGAGTAGGCAACATGTAGGAACTATCCTCTCTAACTCAGTTTTACAGCCTTTCTGTGGTGGGCTTTGGCGTGGCTGAGGGGTGTGGTGGGTGGGCGGAGGGGTGAGGGGTAGGGACTCAATCTTCTCCAGTTAAGAAGATGCTGGCGTGCACCTCATTCCAGGCCATTAGCCATGTCTATCCCACAGAAACTTGATATTATGCAAACCTAGCACATGCGTTATGAATGAGTACTCACTGCTTGGTAAAAACGCTCTTCGGAATCTCTCCTCTTCATCAGCCAGGCATGAACCCACGACGATCAAAGCACACAAGAACAACACGACCTTGTACATGATGATGTCGAGAGACTAAAACAAGAAAGTCACGTGATTATAATTAAATACGAATTAATATGATCTGTTTGACCCCTTTCATTGTGGAACTGGCCAAATCCGTTGTCCATAGCGATCTTAAGGAATGCCCACCTGCAGGCCAAGAGAAGACATTTTTTGACAATTTACCACTGAAATGACTGGCTCGATAATCGATAATCGAGCCAGTCATTCCAGTGGTAAATTTTCAAAATAATTTTATCGTGGCCTGCAAGTAGTCACGCAATAAGCATGATACTTTGGTGACCAAATTTAGCCATTAAGTGGTTAAAAGGAGGAATCAGGTGTTGGCTATGCCCGCCCATAGTTAGCTAAGCTCGACCCGCACTTCACCTGTATCAGGGTCGACTATTAATTTCCAGAAAACTATACAGGTAAGCTGTTGAATATGTTGAAACTAATTTGACTGGGTGCTGTTGCCGCCTAAAAAGTAAAGACACAATTCGTACAACAACACTTAGTCCGTAATGAATTAATTTTCTTATGTTGTGAGTAATGTGTGTATCTAAAAGCCGTTGGCATGACCTTGCTATAAAAAATTGTTTACACATAGGCCCCTACTTTTAATGGAAGTATTCACTTCTAGATATGCCACACCGATTTCTAGTTAAGCTCTGTTCTCCTTGTGCGTATGATTACTGTATTCTGCGGCTGTAGTAGTAGAAACATCCTGCAGCTGCAATCAGTCCTTCTTCGCTTTTGCCCACTGAGTCTTGTCCTCTGCCGAAATCCTTAGCTTCCTCAGGTCCATTCTTGACTTGAGTGGACCTAGTCCTGCTTTCTTGAGGTCAACTGGTAACACGGTTAGCAGATTTATGCCATGACGTACTCGCCTGGCTTTGTATTTGTTCTCCTTGTCCGCGTGTTTAAATCGATTTATAGGGCCTAATCTTCGAGCCCTGAATTACCAGAATGGAGCTTTCCAACTTAAGCTACTCCCCGCCCATCTCTAACTAAGCTCCATGCACACTCATCCCGTGTTGGGATCGATCGATACATGAACTCCTTGACTATCAATTTCCGGAAAACTATACCGGTAAGCTGTTGTATATTTTGAAACTGATTTGACTGGGGGTTGTTGCTGCCATAGGCAGCAACAGCGCACTGTCAAATTAGTTTCAAAATATTCAACAGCACGTTTATTAAATAGTAAAGACATACAATTGGTACAACGTATTAAGCATTTAAGACGGACTAAATCAGTTCATTCATGCTGTAATTGATTATGACGTCATCATACTCGTCACGTAGTTAATTACGACGTCATATCCTGAATGAATAAATTGGAAAGGTCTATTATAAATTGAAGGTAATGATACAGATAAGTTGCTGAATATTTTGAAACCAATGGCAGCAATAGCTCTGAGTCAAATTAGTTTCGAAATATTCAACAGGATGTTTATTGAATTGTAAATTCACAAAAGACAATTTCGAGTTTAGTCACTGAGCTACCTTATATGACAATGACTCAATGTGTAGATTTTACAAGTTATTTGACTTATGTAATCAATGTAATTAAAAAATGACTTCGAAGTTAAAACAATGATTTTAAAAAGGTTTACAATATTAAGACTTACTTGTAGGTACAGCGAGAAATTCTGATGTATGGCTCTTGCGAACCAGCTCTTTTATAGTGTTACACGAAGATTATCACCCTTAGAGCATGATTGGTAAACAAGCCAGTTGGTCAGTGTCGTGATCCATGTTGTTGAGTCATGATAGGTGATCGTGATATCAAAACATGATCCAGGTTAGTTCCCAAGACAAATCAAGAAATGGTTTCGTGCGTAGATTGGGCATGTGACCAAAGTTTTGCTGGCACATTCTTAGGTGCATCAGTGAGTAAGTTGTTGTTGTTGTTGTTGTTGTTGTTGTTGTTGTTGTTGTTGTTGTTGTTGTTGTTGCTGAGTAAGAATAATCATCCAATGATTTGGAGTACCGACAGCAGTGGCAAAAACTGTACACAACATATTAGTATCACCTGGGGAGAGGACTAGGATACAATACATAGGAATAAAATAAAGCGACATGCAAAGTCAAGTTTTCAAAAATTGTTGTCATGGAGGAAAGCAGAGTCCATTAGCGCAGTACGGTCAATGATAAGTTGTGTTAGTAGGTTTAAATCGGAGGCTATCATAATCCATTCTGATACATTTAATGCAGTAGTAATAAGCTGTTTGATTTGCTTCAGACTGTCTGTCCTATATCAAAGCAGGGCGGGACATGAGGTAAGCATATGCATGTAGTCTTCAGGGCCGCTCTGACAGAGTTGCCAGATTGGGTCGAGGGCGAGTTTATTAAATCTACGAGACTGAGTCGTTTGGAATAAGTACGTCCCAGTTAGGAGACACAATTTAATAAAGCATCTGTTGGTATCTTTAGTGTTATTTGACAGAGTTCCCAGATTGGGTCGAGGGTGAGTTTATTAAATCTACAAGACTGAGTCCTTTGGAATAAGTACGTTCCAGTTAGGAGACACAATTTAACAAAGCATCTGTTGGTATCTTTAGTGTTATTTGAGACTATCCTTGATGGATATATGAACTTTCTCGATAGCTGGTCTAGCGAAATTGAGAGATTCCAGAGCAGTGTTTCTCATGGCATCTAAAATTCGGAGGTCCCAGGGACCCCCACGTATAGAAATCTAGGGGTTCCATCCTGAAATCTGAGTGTCCGAAACTGAAATTTGGGATTCTTATGAATTTTTTCTCATCCATGCTAAAATTAGACAGTGTGATAGGTGCGCAGCTATGAATTATGGGGGTGCCATGCTAGATTTTGTGTGTGTGTTTGTGCAAAAAACCTATAAAACTAATTAAAATTTAACAATTCAGCACGATTTTCAGGCATCCCATGTGACCCACTACCACACCTTTTTGGGTTCCAAGTTACATTTTGGCGGTCTATATCTTCAAAAGGACCCTTATGAGGAACACTGCTCCAGAGTGCTCTTTTGCTACACTCATCCCGAAGGCTAGCGTTCCAGTAGTCAGCAATCGCAGATGTTACAATGGGTTTCCATGTCGCTTTACCAGGCACGTGGTTGAGGTGTTGGGCTATGAGTGGAAGGTAATATTGAGATAGAAGCTCTTCGCTATAAGTGAACCAGCTTATAGTTGTACCTATAGCTAACTGACATAGCATGGTGTCATTTGATAGTGGTTTGGCATCTTATAATGTTTCCAAGGAATGTTAGCTATCGGTGATGTAGCTCAGCATTGATAGGCCTGATCCTGGCCAGAAGGAAAACTGCTCATTTCGCTGTATGTGTATGTAGTGACTGGATTATATGCAACATTTGGTGATGAAAACTCTCTAGGCATTTAAGATGTTTTTGCTGCGGTATGAATATCTCTAGCATGTGAAGAAGGCCTGGTAATACAGACATGTTAAATATCTTTAGCTTACTCTTGGTGCAAGGCCATTGGAGTCAAGCAGCTCAGTCTCAGAAAGGCTGTAGAAAGTCCTTCTAGTAAGTAGGCATATATGTGTGCCTGAGTGCGTGGATAACCGAAGGCATATATGTGCTCGCTAATGTGATCGGGTGACGGGAAGGACTAGCCAACCCGTAACGGTTACCTGACTGTCTAGTACGTGCTATTGTCGCACTGAGGATGTCTATGCCTAATAGCATGCACGATAGCGAAAACGTCTAAGACACGATTTGCCACATCTGCGCATGCGCCGGGACACTTGGAGCAACTCTGTAATAGAGACGGTTGCTTTCATAAGATGGGGCACGACCGCGTTCGTGCGATGTCAATGAGTGAGTGGACACTTTTAGGTTTGTAGATAGATACAACTTCTTCCTCGCGTAATGGTGATCACAAAAGTTTCTGAGAATGTTTGGTACCGTTAGAAAGCCTGAGATTTCCGCTTCCTCACGATGACAATAACGGATAAAGAAAGAGAAAGACGGACGGATCTACAAATGAATTGTTGAACATCCCCAAAGAAAAACGATTTGAATGCAACATCGACATTGAACTCGTTGGCTCCTGCTGGATGCTATGAAAGCTGGCGTGATTGTAAGAATGACTACCGATTGGTTGTTGATTGTTTAAGGAAAGCTTGCCATTCGTTAAAAAGATAATGGGATGCGGAGCTGAGAGTATAAAAGCTGCGCGCAATGTGTTAGAAAATCAGCCGCATGGAGATTGTTCTCAGGCTGCCTCGCCAACAACATCGGCCGATGATATATGTTCTGCTCCCCGACTCAGAAATGATGGGAACTTGCACTGCGGAACCATCGCTGCTTTAACCGCTCGGAGTGGGTCGTCATCTACATAGGCAGCGGAACAACCTAATTTTTTTAATGGCCACCAATAAAAAGCAGCCAAGCAAACAAATAAACAACAAAAATTCTTCCGCCTTCAAAAATCTGCACCGAAATTGTACCGCTCAGGAGACTCCACTGATTCGAAAACCTCGCCACGTCTCCTGACTGCGAAGTGAAATGGATTTGACTGTACACTGGCAGGACTATTGACTTTTTCTGCGCCAGGACTTGGCCTGTAATCGCCTCTGCCACCCTTCGTCTACTATGAAGAGAACTTCTGTGGAAAGCCCCAGATCGGTATTCACCTCCGATCAAGGTTGGATTTCTGTCCCCTTTTTTCTGCCTCCCTTTTGGAGAGATCTTCCTCCTATGACAACGGAACTTTTTATTCTGTGACCACTGATTCTGAAATCTACCATTTCGTCTTGTGCCACCTTGTGTCGGCCCATTTAGATATTCTTCTGCATCGCCTCTCTGTGACTTCACTTCATATGAGGAACCGTTGAACTTTCCTCTGCTTTCAAAACTACCGCCCACTCGACATATTCTGGTGTTTGGCCGCCGAGGACTAAGTCATTGCATGATGTCCTAACTTAGGAATATACCTACCAAGGTTGGTTAGACGACGACAACGCCCGCAATAGCAACACCTAGACCCCCACCCCACCCCATCCCCACCCCCACCCCGACACCCATCTGACGGGATTGTTGACCGTGATTACAGAACTTTCTTATGCGCTTAAGAAATTGAACCATGCATGTTTTTAAATCTTAAATGTATGCACTAATATAACTTTCTTTTTCTCTACAGAATGTTAGATACTCGCCTTAAGCGCCTCTTTTGTTAGCCTTCCCGCTGTTAGTGTCAGTTCCCTTTTTCGACTTGGAATGTTCTAAAAAGATATCGTCTATTTTAACCATCTCTAGCGGACTACAATCTCACGCACCGAGTGCTGTAACGGTGTCGCTCCTTTCGCTGGAAAGAAATATTGTAAATTAGGATGTTCAACTTTTTATTTGCCGCTTTTTTCGAAGCAGCTGACACCCTTCGTGCCAAGGCACAGGTTCCTCACCAAAAAGGCTGTTCAGTAGGCACCCCGCATTTCAATTGGAACACCCTCAAGTAATATATTGTCTCTGGAAGAATTCGGCAGCGCATACGTTTTGGTCTCCCAGATCTGCGCTGCTTCGATTTACATGCCTAAAGAAGAGCCTTCTTCGAGTAGGAAAGGTTAGTTAGGATTAGAAAAGCTGAGACCTTGGTCCGCCATACCTTTCAACACACCTTCCCCCGGATTGAAAAATAACTCGTTAGGGAAGTGAATTGCTCCCAAAATCACCCACGTGTGCCCTTTTCGGCCAACAACTAAAATACCTATAAATAATAAATAATAAGTAGGGCTTAGGAAAATCTAAACATTAGCGAAAAGATCTATTCCTCCCTGCGCCTTCTCCCTCTCTGTTCCTTCTCCCATCATCGAGACACTCGCGCCTGAGAGAGAGAGAGAGAGAGAGAGAGAGAGAGAGAGAGAGAGAGAGAGAGAGAGAGAGACGCTTGGAATAGAGCCCGGCTCGAATGCAGGTAAGGAAGACCCAAAGCCACCTGCAGTGAAGAGGGCCACCATTGGCCCTTTCCTCCCATCATGCACGCACCTCATCTGTACACACATCCCGTTCCCCGCAGGAATAACTAGAATGGATCCCTCTCCCCAGAAAGACCACCTATCGGGCTGAGGATGCCTTTTCGACCATGCACTCCGGGGAGATTGGCCTCCCTCGTTACCGATTGCGCCATCATCATCGCCACTGCCACAAAACCTCCCGCCAACGAAACTACAGCCACTCCTCTGCCATTAGAGCTTCCTCCACGGAAAACACTGCCGCCACACCAGCGACCTTTTCCATCGCTAGCACGCCTTCAACTGCTCCCATCATTTTGCCCACTACCATTGGAACGGACGTCTACATACGCGCTGCTCTCCTCCTCTCAGATTATGGACTAAGACCGACTGAGACCTAACAAGTGATGATGGCCACCAAGCGCCCCAGCCCCCACCCAGGGACAGTGAGAGGAACGAGACTGGTGGGACACAGGAAATCAGCCATGCTGGCAATGCCCGGCTAGACTCACGCGCATCTGAGGAGGCGACTGGCTGCTCCAGTCAGCAAATTATTGTGGGGAATCCTTTCATCAACGTTAAGGGAGGGTCGAATTCCGGAAGGACGAGATGACAGCTGATGCGACGACCGGCCACACAGTCCTCGAGAGCGGGGACGAACCTGGGATGGCGGCCGCCTGGCCACATTAAATTCGCGCATTCAAAAGTAACTTCAGCCTCACTAGTTACCAGATGGCACAAAATCAGCACTGTATTAACGAGGCGCAATGCCAGATGGGTGGGCAGCCCACACAGCAACCCACGTCCCATAAGCCAAACACACCACGCGCAGGACCCATCTATAACTGGGAATGCAATATGGATAAGGTTGATTACACTGTAGCGGGCTATAACTAATTGATCATGATCGTGACTATTTGTCAATTTGAGGGTTTCATTTCTAGCTATGCACGGGTGTAGGAACGTACTTTGACCTTGGGGTAGAGTGGCGTGGGTGAGGTGGGCTGGTGATGAGGGGCGGAGAGGTAAAATATGGATGGGGCCAAAGCAGTGGACACGCTATACGATACACTATATTGGGAGAGGAAACCCCTTGGGGAGGTGCTATCGCCCCCTTGCATCCCCATGTTCCTACGCTTATGCTATGCCCCGCCCATTTCTAGCCAAGCTCGGCCCACATTTTTGCACATGCGGGATGAATTTATAACCATGAACTCTCAGAATACCCTTTTGAAGTTAATTATACAGATAATCTGTTGAATATTTTGAAACCACTTTGATTGGGTGCTATTGCTATGCCAGCAACAGCACACAGTTCAATTAGTTTCAAAATATTAAAACAGTAAAGCCATCAAAGATATGCAATTCGTCACTTAACGGATTTTTTAATGTTCATGTCGGAGCTAGATACGCCATTCATTAAGCAATTTGATTTTGAAAATCAGCCTTCATGTGACGTAAATGGCGCATTTAAACTGTCACATAATAGACTACAGTTATCTATATTCCGCCAGTCGAGATTGCACTATATCACTCCCCTGGCTAATTCTAGCTAGTTCGTGAGATCTATCTGATATGCGCATGCCGAATGGATAGATAACAGCTTTTAGCAAAGATCTTGAACGCAACTTTCTGGGAATTCGGAATGAAGAGGGTTACTAGAGTTTCATAGTCCTGTCGCCTATTAGGACATCCATGCCTCACGTTGTCTTGAATACACGATCTCATCTATCAGGCAAATGTTGATAAACGAGAGCGTGCTTGATCTAAGCCGCCGAAACAGGCATACATTTTAACAAGTTCTTGGCTAACTCAGTGTTTAGTTTAGCCACGAAGCGTCGCGAGACTATTGCTAGAGCCACGTCTGTCTGTCGGTCTGTCTGTAGCAGATTATAATAGGGGCAACATGAGCATTTGCCCCAGCCCCAGATCTTGCACAGCCTCTAATTTTATTCAATCCAAAAGAATTCAAATGAATATGTTTTATGTAGTTTCGCTTTTGACAAAAGAAAAAGGCTTTCTGGACAAGACGGTCAGCGTGGTATTTTTGTGAAAAACTGCATAACAGGATATGGTAAACTTGGTAATTTGATATGTTTTGCCAATTGAGCGCCAAGAAAAATTGAATGAGCAATAAAATGAAATTAAATGGTTAAAATAGAACAACTTAATAGCTGACATATGGTCCATATTTACCTCTAGAAGTACAGGGGATGACATCTAACGTGATCCAGATTTCAAAATTGTCTGAGGGAGGACACCGGACCCCTGTTCTGGGTTGTCTTTCCCTTTCCCCAATCCCCCCAAAATATTCTTCACCCCAAACCCTAGCAAGGCTTAATACGGCACTGTTGTCTGCCTGCTGCCTGCCTGCCTGCCTGCCTGACCACCCGCCGGCCCGTCCGTCGGTCCATCCGTCCGTCCGTCCGTCCGTCCGTCCGTCCGTCCGTCCGTCCGTCCGTCCGTCCGTCTGTCTGTCTGTCTGTCTGTCTGTCTGTCTGTCTGTCTGTCGCGCTGTCTGTCTGTCGCACTGTCTGTCTGTCGCACTGTCTGTATGTCCGTCTGTCTGTTTATATGTATGTCTATATGTCTGTCTGTCTCTCTGTCTGTCTGTCTGTCATGTTGTCTGTCTGTCTGTCTCTCTGTCTGTCTTTTAACCTATATTCTTCCTTACTACACACCACCCTGATTAGCATATTACTATATATGTTAACTACTAATGGAGGAATCCGATTTTAGCTATGTCAGCGCGTCTGTAGCTAAGCTCCAATCACACTTTGCCGCGTTTGGGATCGATCGATCGCTGAACTGCTTGACTATCAATTTCCAGAAAACTATACAGGTAAACTGTTGAATATTTTGAAACTAATTTGCCTGGGTAATGATGCTGCTTATGGCAGCAGCAGCAACGGCGCCCAGGCAAATTAATTTCAAAATATTCAACAGCATCTTTATTAAATAGTAACGGCATACAATTCGTACAACAACGCTTTGTCCGTCATCAATTAAGCGTCCGTGACATACATATCTACGTCATTCATGGCATCATTAATTAGGCCGTCATCCTTTCACGTCACGTGGTTGATTATGACGTCACTAGTGTGATTGAGGGATAAACTGGAAAGGCCCATTATGGTACAGACACCATTAATATTAATACTAGGGTCAAGTTCGACTCCTAAGCATAGTTAGCTTTAGCTAACTAGAATACCAGTCGAACTTCAAATAGTCAACTAGCTAGTCAACTATAGTCGACCGAGCACCCGAACTCGGTTCAGATGGTTAGTGCGATATTTGCGTAAATTTCAAAATGGTGGGCACTGATCCCTTGCCACGAATAAATGCATATAAAAGTGTAAATATTTTACTAAATAACTTAGGTTTGATGAAATTATGCGTTCCCAATGTAGGTCAATGTTCCCAAGCCCCTATTCCTTCCCACTTTATGTCATATGGACGCTTTTTGACCGCTAGACAAAAACAACCCATTTTCGTAGGTCATCAAAACAGACGGCAGAAAGGGTTAATGGAGTCCGGTACCCGGCTCCAAATTTTCTGCAATAGTAATTCAATGGGGAACCGGGTACCAGTCAATTATAGTTAACTATTCAGCGTTCGGCTTGGCATAGCTACTGTGCGTGTTCAGTAAACCATGAAACTGACTATAGTTAGCGAATCGAACTTGACCTAGATTGATTAGACTGAGAGTAATATATATGCATGTCCACCCGAATTGCTTGGCGGGACTCAACTGATGATGTTCGTTTATTCTCCGGTGTTTCCGTAAAGCATTGGACATATGGAAAGCTTAGACATCACAGCCTTCTTGGGCAATCTAGAAATAGAGGCGTGGCTTCTTCGAATACTTTTTCTCGATCTCGTATCGAAGGATATCTCGCATGATACGAATGCCTTCTTGGGGTTTGCGTTAATTCTTTTGGAATCAGTTAAGCATCTTAGCCGTAAGCGCCTGGCCGACTGACTGGTTTGAAACTCAAAAATCTTGTCTGAAACACGTTTGTTCAAAAGAATTTGCTTGATCAATTTGTAAAAGAAATTATTGAAAATGTGTGAACAATATACTTAAAATCACGTTCCTGTATATAATTACATTGAAATGTAAGAATTCAGTTTGAGCAATGCCCGCCCATCTCTGGCTAAGCTCCACCCACACTTCGCCCGTGTTAGGACCGATCTATCCCTGAACTCTCTGTCTATCAATTTCCAGAAAACTATACAGGTAAGCTGTTGGATATTTTGAAACTAATTTGACTGGGTGCTGCAACAACAGCGCCAAGTCAAATTAGTGTCAAAATATTCAATAGCATGTTTATTAAATAGCAAAGAATGTATATACTTCGTACAACAACCTTTAGTCCGTCATCAATTAAGAGTGAATGACGAACATATCTACGTCACATCATCCTACACGTCACGTAGTTGATTATGACGTCATATGATTGATGGGTAAACCGGAAAAGTCCATTGCCCATCTAGGAATTAGGAATTCAGTCTATAAACGGCTTTCTACACGCATAAAATGTGGGCGGAGCTTAACTAGAACCGAGAGAGGCGTAACTAGCTCCATTGCCACTTATTACAGGCCTACTTTTTCTGCGTGTTTGAATCAATGTATCAACTTTGAATTTCAGAATCCCAATTTCAAGTCACCATACAGGTAAACTGTTGAATAATATTTTGAAACTAATTTAACTGGATGTTGTTGTTGCTTATGGCATAGAGATTCACGATTCTTCAAATGAAAACTTAAGGCAGCAATGGCTTCCAGTAAAATTAATTTCTAAATATTCAACAGTTTTCGTCTATGGTTAACGTGAAATTGGGATTCTGGAAATTCAGGATTCAACGTATATAAATTGATTCAAACACGTGGGAAAAGTGGGTAGAGTAATAGTAGAAATAGAGCTAATTATGCCTCTCTCACTGAAAGAGGCATAATTAGCTCTATTTCTACTATTGCCCCGCCCATTTTAGGCTAAGCTCCGCCCACTTTTCCATTACACCTGTGAAAGGGTTAGCGTGAACCTTGTACAGTCTGGCCTGGATACCGCCTCCGCTTCGTGATTCCTGACACGCAACTGCCTTCACTAGCTGGTCAAAACGTCACGCGTTTCGCTCTGCGTTCTAAATACCGGTAGGCCTGTAGATATGCCATTCGTATCAGCAAATTGTGCGACTGGATTCCTAGGACAAGGACAGATTATATGGCGCTATATCGAGTGGAGTAACATAATGCTGCAACATTATAACGTATAGTCCAGAAGAAGATGTGAGAAGCAATATGGTAGCACCACCTCTACGCAGTCATAAAACTACATTCTCTTTAAAAAGGCATATCCTATGCATATTTTAAGGCAGGGTGTCAATCTGAACTTTGCCACATGGCCGAGATACAGCCAATAATGCAGTTACAAAAAACCCAGAAATCTGCACAATTTAACTCAAGCTAAGGATTGTTTTGAAACTCATGTGTCTAAATAGCTTCATGAATTTTACAGGGAAGCGTTCTTTCTATTTATTGATTACAATGTTGTACAATAAAAACTAAATTATAAAATTATTTCAATACTGAATGCCAATACAAGATCAAATCCCTAAAACAATTATATATTTTAAATACTTTCAACTTTCCGGTGAACTATGCTTATTAATTAGAAAATATGCTTCAGATTATATTTATATTCGTAGCATATATTGTTCAGGCAATGTGTATGAGCTTAATTTTGATCTGATTTAAAATTGAAAGGAGTAGTTATCATATGCAGTTGAATATTGAGTATGTGGTAAATGTTTGGTTGAATGATGGCCATTGCAATTAATGTGATCAAATTACTAGGTATTTTGATATAAGCATTCAGAATTAACACCAATTTTCTTTATTTACACCATTTTAAATATCATCATCATCATCATCATCATCATCATCATCATCATCATACATGTGTGCAGGAACGGCGAGGCTATATTTATTTTAATATAACCTACAACCACAATTTCCATTGCACGTGCAACTTCTTAACCGCAACAAAGCATTAGGAGCCGAACACTTTGTCATTAGAGTTTGAGCCATGTTGCCAGAGGTTTCCGTGTGCCAAATGTTTCCAATTGGTGAGCCAATATTTGGTTTTACCAAGAAGTGCATAACGCCAAAGGAATATTTGGTAACTTGCCCGATTGGTGTGCTGAGACAAGATGTCAGAATTTGGTGACAAGGCTGCATTATTCGCTTATTTCTGAGGGAATAGTTTGTACCTAACTTTGTTTACATCACCGGATGCATCCATTTGGATCTTACAGTCGGGCAATGAACTGCCAAACAACTTTATGAGCGTCTGGTGCAGCTAATGACTTTCCAACATCAGCCAAACCAGGGAAATTGTTAAGATTCAGAATGCAATAATCTCTATGGTTTCATTTTTCCAATTCTCAAAAATCAACTTGTCGAGTCGCACCCCGTCAAAGCATGGAATGCCGGAAGTAGGTTACACAGCACTGAGCCTAAATTCCTTGCAATGCTGTGAGTATGAATAAACCGTAATTTATCACGCACACCACTACGGGACCACAACTCACGACATTGGAGATTTGATTAGTTATGTATGTACAACATGGCCACATCAATATCTGGTGATCATATGACAATCCGTGAACAATAATTTGATGCAGCATGTCGAACATGGAGCAAGAGCTTGTATGTGCACTAATTAGTTGATCCGCGTATGTTTTCTGTGACAACAGTACAGATTACAATCTTGATCAGGGACGGATCACTGAATTTGAATAGACCAGTCAATTGTTCACAGCTTACCTTCATATTCGTCTGCACATCAAGTTCATCACGTTGTGCTCGTGTATCCTTGGCCTCTTTATGGTGTCCATTTGCAATGTAATCACTTAGGGCACACGTCGCTTTTAATAATGTAGTGACGGCGGATCGGTCGTGAAAATGAAATAATTAACTCGAAACAACCCCTGGTTTCGAGCTGTACGCAGTGATTCCTTCTTTGCTCTTGCTGTCACGGTTTCTGTTTTGTTCAAGCACCATGTCAGTCCACACTTGATTGGACAGCTCGTTGGATCTACTAACAAAATAATGGACCTTTCAATTTTTAGCTTTTCCCCGCCCATCACTAGATAAGCTCCACCCATACCTCGCCGTGTTGGGAGTGATCGATCTCCAAAAGCCATAGCTATCAATTTCCTGAAAACTATACAGGGAAGCTGTTGAATATTTATTAAATAGTAAAAGGAAACAATTTGTACAACAACGCATAGACCGTCTTCAAATATGCGTTCGTGACGTACTTATCGACGTCATTCATGACGTCATTCAGTATGGTGTCATTGTACACTTCACGCAGTTCATTTTGACGTCATATGTTGGGGGTGGTACTCTGGAAAGGTCAATTGCCCCGTTGGAATTGCTGGTTCTCATACGGAGAAGTGATGGGCAAAGGGCCCATATTACATAAACAGATTGTCACCTAGCGAGCATAGTATGTGCGATCAAATGCAAAATGTATGGAAGCATTTTAGCAATAGAAGTTAAATGTAGTAAAGAGGATACAAACCATGGCTATATACTGATCACAAAAAGAGAATGTTTTGGAGCATTTTTCGCCATGGTCACATAATTAATCCATCAGTTGTCGCACACCATTTAACTGAGAAAAAATTATTTCTATGTCATTCAACAATTCCTTACTATCTAGAACATCCTTGGCACCAGTCAATTGCGAAATTGATGAGATACAATTACCCGCTTCATCCACAACAACTTCAAGGGCATGGCCTTACTGACCATAGCAATCAGCGACGGTACTCCAACGAATCCTCTGCATGGCGTCCATTATCAATTTGGTTGCTCGGATACAGTATGTATCGGCTGTATGCTGTTCCTTTTTTCAGACTCGATGAAAATATCCTTATTATCACTTTCCTCATAGCAACGTCCAAACACAGCCAAATATATCAGTGCTATATGCATGCCTCCCATCATTAACACCGTATCATTGAATTGGTCTTCATGACTCTATGACTGTATTTCTTTAACTTTGGAATTTATTGCTTCATCTTATGTTATTACTGAATACGTTTGCCCGATTTTAAGCACCATCTTCTGCACTGTGAGCATAACTCTGTTCACTGTGTTATATTCTCTCTGTGATGCTGGAAGAACAAGGCAATAGTCGATCGATGTAGAATCAGCAGTTGTGGTACGCATTAAAGCCATTCCACCTTGGCACTTCCTGCTCTTCCTCAATAACAATGGGCTCAAGTGTAACACTGGATAATTCTGTTGGGTACAGATGGAGGAAAATCCAAACAAGATCCACAGAATCAGAACAATAATCAGCATTTTCAAAGCAGTTGAGGTCTACTTTGTCTTAGAAGATCAGTAGTGGGGCGTCTTTTATGTGAACCATACTCTAGCATGTCGTGGGTGACATGAATCTCTTTCAGAGATCGGCTTCTATGTACCACTGAGGTAAATTCACCATTTCCACGTTTTCCAACACTGCATTCCCCCTGTTCTACAACTAAAGCAGGTGTAGTTTGTGCTTTTCGTCGATATAATACCATCGTTGTCATATGCGTCAATATCCATCAATGGTCTCTTCATTTATATCAGCATTGTCTGCAGCTAATGTTTCAGGGAATATTAACAGAATCTTGTTTTTGTTTTTCCACGTGATGTTCCGCAATGGTTGTCTCAGTTCGCTGTAATTTATTATAGGAAATGGTATGCCCTAAACTGTTTAACCCGCCCACAACCTTTCTAGCCAGTCATGTGATGGCCTGCTATTTGAAGGCCCCCGTGTTTTGGTATTATAACCTTAGACGTACAAAACAGAATGTCTTGGGCAATTGACAAAATATGTTTATGGATGTTTGGATCCTCAGAATTATAGCTTTCGATATCAACGAAACTATCACTACAATGTTCTTCCAAGAGCCATCGCAAAGACATATAGAGGTTATCTGGGATTATTCGCTCAGGTAGTCTGAAGTTATCTGGGCACTCAATTGGTTGATTTATATCGAGTCTTGTATGTTTAAAGTGGCATCCTATTAAACGAGCTGTGTGATAAAGAGTGGTTAGATTTTCATGCAATGTCTCCTCTACAGAGTCTAACGAGATGGCGCGTTCAATATTAAAGACATACAGGCTCCCCTGTAGCTTTGCAGCAACACTAATCGCATCACATATAGTTACTGAACAGCTAAATGGTGTAGTTCGCGCCGCACGTCCTGGATTCGTTTCCTGAACACGCCCCTCTGGGTAGAGCCATAAGCGTATATAGGCCCATGGGAGAAATAGCGTGTCGAAAAATTACTACGTTCGTTAAAACGCATGATGCGCATGTGCGCTAGGACGCTGTTTATATGGAGCACGTAGTTACGACCTAGAAAGGATGGCGCTTTTAGTGTACCGAGATGGTACCCTATAATTTTTATTGATTGTCTGTTCCCGTTAAGTCTGGATTTAATCAAGACCAGAATTTAACGGGCTTTTTAAATCTGTAAACCATTTCAAAATCGGTTGAGAAATGGCTGAGTTATCCAGGGAAACTCTTCATGATGATCTTCTAAATATTGCCGTGACGTCATAACCACGTGGACTCAAAGGTTCTAGAATGTTCTAGAACGTTCGACTGCACTATTATTAGCTGCGCGCTGATTGGCTCTTGCTCGAACGATAATTGGACGAAGCCTGCGCCTGTGACGTCGCGAGGAGTATAAAAGGAGAAGCGATCCAGTGATCAAGAGCATCCTCGGCCAGGGGCCGAACAGGTTGGACCTGTACCAGCTACGATCGATGGATATTACGCATATGACTTCAGTTTCCATCGTGTTCCCGTAGCTACCAGTTCTCCAACCCACTGCAACAAAAACAATTTTGTAATTTGGAACTTCTGATAATTGTTCACGAATATCAACAGCTACACTCGGAACACAAATTTGTGGTGAGGCCTTTACGGCCTGAATATGTGAGTCTACAGATGTAGAGACGGGATGTTCTTTGATGGATGAGTCGCCGGATCTGCCGGACACGCCTAAAAGTGGTATTTCAATCGTTGCTGCACTTACATCGTGTCGGTTCTTTCGACTTTCGACAGCAGCAAGTAAACTCTGCCCGGTGCGTCTTCAGAGCTGGTTGACGTACCCAGCACCGTAAGCTTTGTTTTGTATCCTCGTTTGCCTTTGACAACCCCCGCTATTGATGGGTTGTTTTCACCTTCCATCCATGCCATCGGTGTATGGGAACTTTCTTCACCACATAGTATCTCTTACTGACAACTCGTTAGACAATCTATTAGGCCTACAGCACTAACCGATGCACTCCCGCCATGCATGTTCTTGCGGAAGTCTTGTTTGCGGAAAACAGCTTGCGGGAACCAACCTGCGGGAACTTTCCAGCTTCCGGAGAGCGCATCATTTCACGTCGACTATGGATCAATGTATCGATTTCAGTAACATGGTAGCCTAACCTAAGAATGACTACCGAGTATTCAAGTAACTATACTTCACAGTTTAATTATTTCTCTATATAGGTTTTGTTAATTATATTGTATCCGCAATAACGGTCCCGATGACTAAAAGGAACCGTAACGGTCCTAGTACCGCTAGTTATAATTTCTGTATTTGTTTATAGTTATTCTCATTTACTAACCGTACCATAATAGGTTCGTGAACCTGTACTGTTATATATATATATATATATATCTCGGTCACTTGACACTGTATTGATTGTTTTGGTTAGATTATGTATATATAGGGCCAGTGGCCATCCATTCACATGTTTTGTTTATTCATGGAAAATATAAGACTGCAGTGCACGTAGGAAACACTATACAGCAACACTTATATATGCAGCACTTTCTCCCGCCAGCAACAATTTTTCACTAAGGTCGCTGTCAGTGCTATAACTCTGTTTAGCCCGGCATGCTCCCGACTAAACCTTTTATATTTCAGCTCATTATGATAGGTTCGAAATGATTAGAGACACTTTCTTCATTACATACTGTGTAATATACTCTTCTCTTCTGGTAGTGTGATAATCCAGCCCCGCACTCCGGTAAGACTCACAAGGAAGATTTTGTCTCTCTTCGTGTTCCACTCAGCCTTGTGGCTTCTTAATTGTTTGGATATCCCTATCCGCACCATGGGCTGATCCGACTCTGGAAAACTGTTGGGGTTTCCGAGCAGTGATGGCCAGAAGTGCGGTGTCACATACATTTCCCATGTGTCTTCGGATACTTAGTAGTTAGCACTCTTAAGACAATGTAGGAAAGCACTGCAAAAACACTTGTATTAATTATTATTATCTAATTTACTGACAATCCTCCCGCACTGCAGTGCAAAACTGGCAACTTGTATATAAACCTAATGACAGGTAAAACGGTTAGTTCCATAGGAACCGGTGGTGGTCAAGATGTGCATCCCCACCGAATTCTGTTAAAATGTCTGGGCATGATATTTAGATCTGCCACGCCCTTGCGGGAAGAACATTTTTGGTGCGAATTCGTTTCTCTCACCCCCACCATAACAATAGGACAATGGCCTAATAATGCTTTCGTGAAAAGTAACCCATGTCTTGTAATGTTTTATGTGGTTACGGAGCGGAATATCCGGATTCTTATCCCGTTCGGAGATCTTACTACGTAACATGTATGAGCGCTGTCTCTAGTATGGATGTCTTGGGGCATCTGTTCTCCATGACAGCCGTGTCTAATAGCTAGGTCGATAAAATAAAGCGGCAACTACTAAGTCAGCCTATTAAGAATCACATAAGACGGTGACGAGAGAATCCATCGGGAATCCTCCGTCCCGTCTTCACGTAAAACAGTACGCACCCCTATAGTCATAATCTCACTAGGTATGGTCTTTTCTTTCTAAAGCATTTTTGGTTGAAATATAAGAGTGGGCCCATTTTTGCCTACTACTCTTCTCCCGCTTTAAGCAGTAGCGACACCTTCCCGAAATGGAGGCCCGCACGAGGCACTTGCCTCTCACACGGATTCAGCGACGACGGTCCACGCCAGGATAAGACTCCTCATCCAAAACTTGCATCAGGAGTAATGCCCGCGTGAGGCACCTCACTTTTCATCTGAAATAACCTTTTTATTCCTTTCAGCATAGAGGTATAATAACTTAGTATTAAGTTAATTAGTTAAGTCTCGTGTACGGGAACCTCCCTTGCGGGGATACTTCTGTGGACCTACGAGTCTGTGTGGTACCTCTGGGAGTCCCATGTAAAAAGGTGCATCTACCTGTCACTATGTCTCGTATTTTCGTATGCTCTGATTGTAGTTTTATCTAGGATATTTTTAATTGCTTAGGTAAACGCATTGTATAGTCTTATAATTTGTAGGTCACCAAATCAAATCTTGTAAGTCCATATATCACGAAATTGCTATGGACAGGCATACTGGTGACACAAACTCGTGGGATGAGACCGTTGTGTTTAACGTTCGCGATGATGGTCGCATGGCCCCACCGGAATGATTGAGTTCCGCCGGCCCTAGGAGCCGGTTTTTGTTCCCCGCAGGGCAGTCTTGTACAAGGTCCACAACCCCGGGACCCGATGCTAACCAGCATCATCACTCGTCATGCACTTGCGGCGCGGCGAGTCGACATGATACACCGGAACGGCCCGACACTACCCGGCGAGCTACAATACCATAGTGGGCTTACTTTTGTCCTGCGGTATTTGAAATGTCATCACCATAGTGATTCACTAAATGTTTTAAAAGTGTTTCATTCTGATAGGCATCTGCATTTATTTCTGCAGATCGGCGTTTTATTAATACTTTGTATTAGTTTAAAAGGGTTGAGAGTTCAGGGACCCGACCAGTTCTTATATAATAGACTATATTTTGAATTAGTTCATGAAATTCTTCATTAAATACACAATCCACCACGCATTAACTGTAGTAGTTTCATGTATCTCCATTGGGAAGTTCGTTTTACTGGCTAATTTACTCCGAAACCGTGAGCTATTGTTGATTTAAGCATATTCCCTACACCATCAGCCGTTATTTGATATGTGCGCCTGCCACAATTATAACTTAAATTAACGCATAAATTCTAGTCAGCTGAAGGATCTTAAGACCGTGTAGCCATTTTTTTTATGTTTCAGGAGCAATGTTCATTTGGAAATCTGTAGTAGATGGCCCTGGGTCATACATTCTGTTTTCATTGCGTATTAGCAGGGTTTGGCTCGTATAAGATTTGTAGCATCTTTTAATGCCAATATAATTTATTTACATGAAGGATATCCGAATCAAGTTGGAGTCTGTGAAAAAGGTCATGCAGTCGGACTGTTCCTCTATTACAAAATTTGCTAATGTCATTCGCTTCCTTCAATGCGTCATCAGCATAGGCTTTGAAGATTAAACATTTTGTCCAGTCTGTGTTTGTGCGGTGACGTTAACGCATGCGAAGTAGCTTCACAAGGCTCATCCATCCGTGGCAGTTGTTAAGTCACATGTACATTATCATCTCGGAAAAAAGGGAAATAAATGTGAGAAATAGTCAACACCAGCTGCTGATAATAACACAACAGCACAGACAGGTATTCAATTCACCCTTACAGAGTATCCATCTATCAACCTGATGTCATAATCAGCTAAGCGGCGTTAGGATGATGTCATAATCATTACGTCATAAATGATTCCATATGGTCCGTCTTTAACTCTTAATAGTCCGACACTTTGTACGAGTTGTATGTCTATACTATTTAATAATCATGCTGTTGAATATTGTGAAACTAATTTGACTTGGTGTACAGGCAGTAATTCATCGTTGTGAATAGACCTTTCCAGTTTTAGCTATGCCCCGCCCATCTCTAGCTAAGCTCCATCCCCACATCGTCCGTGTTGGGATCGATCGATCTCTGAACTCCCTGACTATCAATTTCCAGAAAACTATATATGCAAGCTGTTGAATATTGTGAAACTAATTTGACTGGGCGCTGTTGCTGAGAGGTGGGGTTGGAGCTTAGCTAGAGGTGGGCGGGGCATAGCTAAAACTGGAAAGGTCTATTCACAACGATGAATTACTGCCTGTACACCAAGGACTTGTCCAAGACAGAAAGACGCATTCAATGAATTTCATTTCTCCATGCACAGTCCACCAACAAAATTAATATATACTTTAGCCCTCGAGTTTAAAATCAGGTTTACAGTAAATCTATCAAGGAAAATGCTTGTAATATGCGGATAACATGTAAAATTGCTGAAAATAATAAATATTGACGGACAGATGGACAAACAATGGCTAAAGTAGTCACTGTAATGACCCATATGCCCGACAACATGTTTTATGCAACACTAATAGCCGTAATGATAATGTTTTGTTTGCTATAAAGAAATCCTGTGCGCTAATGTACGGAAGCCCTGATGGGCTATGTCTGCAGAAAAAAATTATCCAGAGTATCCATCCATCATCTGACCTCGTATGACGTCGTAATGCGCTCAGCGCCTGTATCATGACGTCACAATCATTACGTCCCAAAGGGTTCCATATAGACCGTCATCAAATCTCAAAGAGTCCGACACATTGTATGAATTGTATGTCTTTGTAATTCTTTGCTATTTGATAAACATGCTGTTGAATATTTTGAAACTAATTTGACTGGGCGCTGTTGCTGCCTTAGGCAGCAACAGCACCCAGTCAAATTAGTTTCAAAATATTCAACAGCTTACCTGTGTATTTTTTTGTAAATTGATTGTCAGGGTGTTCAGAGATCTATCGATCCCAAAACGAGCAAGGTGTGGGTGTAGCTTAGCTAGAGATGGGCGGGAGATAGCTAAAACCGGAAAGGTGCATTAGCCAATAAGCTTTTCGTATAGATAGGCCTACTGATACGTGTTAACGTTTAACACTCATATCAGCCAAAGAAAATCCGGCTTCTGAAGTCGTCTTGAGAAATTCCACTTGCAGACCAAGAGAAGACGGTTTTTGAAAATTTCCGACTGTCATTACAGTGTTAAATTTTCTAAAATAGTCTTCTCTTGGTCTGCAGATGGACATTTTCTAAGAGAAAATTGTATTTTTTTAAACAAATTCGATGGTTAATGGATTAAGACTGCTTAAACTCTTGTGCATGCGCAGAGGTGGAGATGTGCCTTTAGACCAGCATGTCTTGCGGAACTGAATTAGATGTTGATAATAATTACACTCTGGAGCGGTAGGCGGACATTGAAGATTTGATTATTGTAAGTTGCGAAATTGAAATAGAGGCACAATTTTATTTTCAGAAATGTTACTGTGAATATGCACCTTTAAATTTCATAGGCTTAGTTGTAAATTTGAATTAGGGACTCGTGCCTCTAATTCAATTTGACAACTGAAAAAATTATACTAATTTATAGTCGGTGGGCTGGATGGGCCCACCTGGACGGACACACACACACACACACACACACACACACACACACACACACACACACACACACACACACACACACACACACACACACACACACACACACACACACACACACACACACACACACACACACACACACACACACACACACACACACACACACACACACACACACACACACACACACACACACACACACACACACACACACACACACACACACACACACACACACACACACACACACACACACACACACACACACACACACACACACACACACACACACACACACACACACACACACACACACACACACACACACACACACACACACACACACACACACACACACACACACACACACACACACACACACACACACACACACACACACACACACACACACACACACACACACACACACACACACACACACACACACACACACACACACACACACACACACACACACACACACACACACACACACACACACACACACACACACACACACACACACACACACACACACACACACACACACACACACACACACACACACACACACACACACACACACACACACACACACACACACACACACACACACACACACACACACACACACACACACACACACACACACACACACACACACACACACACACACACACACACACACACACACACACACACACACACACACACACACACACACACACACACACACACACACACACACACACACACACACACACACACACACACACACACACACACACACACACACACACACACACACACACACACACACACACACACACACACACACACACACACACACACACAGTGTATTCCTGCTCATTCTTTTCCTTTTCACATTCCTTCTCTAGAATATCAGCCAACATAGATGGCAGTATCTCACCATCACACCTCTTGGCTCGAGTCACTCTTCACTCTATACATTCCAGCCATTATTCTCAGTGGGTTCAGGGATGTATGGCTTTGGTGCATGGGATCGCTTCCAAATAGCTACCTGGGGCCAGTTTCATAAAGGTGCGTAAGTACGATATTGGACGTAAATATGGCGTAAGTACGGTAGGGGTCGTAAATCGGGTTTCACGAAAAGCGCGTAACTTACGCGGGGGCATAAATATGGTCGTAACTTACCCGTGCTGAGACCCACGCCTAAGTTAGACGAAAACGTCATAACTCAGAACATCACGTTCAGAATCTCCTTTTCCAGCGTACACGGCGAGTATTCGCGAGAGACTAATTAGGTTAACAATTTAGACCGGGAACACGTGTTAAAATTAGATCTGTTTTTTCATATCTGTTTCTTTTGTGCACTTCGGAACTTCGCACATTTTTCCGAATGCATTGCTATCGACGCAAACAGATCATCACTGAAGGGCTTGGCTTTACTATATACCGTAATTTAAGCTGCCAAAATGAGTCACCAGTTTTCGAATATCCCTATCGCTGTTCTGATAGAGCTCATATCTTCTGCCCCGCCTCGCTTCTAACACGTCAAAGCTACATCTTCGATCTAAAAGTAGAGGCAATATTTTGTGGTTTGAAATAATCGAGCCATCGTCCGCTAAAAATGACGCTTCAAATCCGGGATTTAATTTAATCGATAAAGCCTGTCTATTACGACCACACTATAGTATAACTATAGTATAGCGCAGTATAACTGTCAGATTATGAATAATGAATCGAGCCAAGGCCCAAGTGTATGCCCTAGATGACAGATAATAGTTGGCAGATTATTTTGAAAATAGATTGAGTGTGTTGTTGCTTCCTTAAGTTCTTTACTGTCAAATTATTTTCAAAATAATCAGCCAGTTATTTATAGCCATTTTAGCCTTTATCCTTTGTCATAAATAACAAACGTTAATTCTCTTTTTCTGGTAAATGAATTTTCAAACACCGGTACAGCACTGGAGTAATTATAGACAACAATTTTTGTAAATTTACCACTGGAATGACTGGCTTCGTTATTGAGCCAATTCTTCAAGTGGTAAAATCTAAAAAATAGTTGCCGCATCCTGCACGCTTTCACAATGGTTTAATGAAAAGAGCTGTTAACCCTTTAACCCTTGAACTGAAAAATAAATTCCATGTTTTCATTGAAAATGTCCCTTTGCCGACCAAGAGATTATTTTTTAAATTTTAACACTGGAATGACAGGTTCGGTTATTGAGCCAGCCATCCCAGTTGTAATTTAAAAAAATAATCCTCTTAGTCTGCAAATGCACATTTCTCATGACCACTGCAGAAGCTGTTTTTGGCTGGCTAAAGAGTTAAAACAAGAAAACAAGAATCATTTCCAGTGACTTCCATTTCCTTTGTTAAAACTAGCCCCATGAACCTGTGGTCGAATAAGGTGGTGGCACAATATACACTCTCTGAATCTGAATTGTTTAAATCAGGTAGCCATATTGGATTTTGAATGCAGGGCAGTTGTCATAGCCACAATAGATATTGTCAAAAGGAACAAATAATGAGAGTTGTCAAGTTCCATCATGCAAATGTCAAACTTATTGACAGACAAACTGCCAGACCTGTGTACACACCAGTAAAGTGTTTCCAGTATGGCTACCTTGAAATTAAAATATTCCTCAAGGGAAAGGTTTAACCCTTTAATGGCATGGTTCATACACAAGTACACAGAAAGTCTGGGAAAAGTGTGGAATTATAAGAAACCTATATATTCAGGCCTTGAAAATTATGGAAAATTTAATATTTTCTCCTACAGCTTTGGAAAATGTATGGGAAATTAAAATATTGTCAGATGTGATTCTCATTTGCAAAATAATGTCACCTATTTCATATTATCACTGCCAATTTCATATTATTAGTGGCCAGCCAAACGGAAACAATTACAGTCTATTTCCTGATTGTTTAAGCCCTATACGCTTACCTACCTTGCCAGCCTATGCGTGGACATTATCCTTGTCATCATTAATCAGGACCAGCCTGATAACGGGGGATGATAATCATTATTGAAGCCATAAACAGTGTGTGTTTTACAATTGTAAATTCCATTCTGCCGGGAGCCATCTTGGCCAGTATTGATGACGTATCACTATTAGCGCACGCAATTATTGGTGACGTGTCATCCATTGTGATGATACATTCCAGATACACGTGAGGTTAGCACTTAAGCGGTGTCAGTGGGCCAATGGGGAAACCCCATTACGACCCACAAATTCTCGGTCATTCATGCAGAACCAATGGAAACACCCCTTTACGACCAGTTTGTCGTTTTGGCACCACGAATACTATATAAACACCCCCCCCCCCACCCTTCCGGTTCTTGTATTTTTACTATCCTAACAAGTGAAACCAATACTATTATTAGCGAAGCTTGGGAGCAACGATGTGTACACCATTGGTATGTAATTGAACCAGTGTCATAAGTTGACTAGTCTAAATGTAGCCTGGTTAATAAATCGCGATAACGCTGACAGGCTGTAGTACTTCACATTTTCCGTGTGGAAACCCCCATGATAATTCTATCATAACTTCTTGCGACTAGTGCATAAAGCAACTGTCGTCCGGGTTGAGTCCATTATCGCTAGGCTGAGGGTTAAATCGAGGGAATTCCGCGTTGATTACTATACCTTGATTGGCTGTATAACGTGCTCAGCATTGTCCGACAGTTCTCGTCGACGAATAGCCAGATGGTAGCTACACAATAGACCAATAATGAGGCCGGCGTAGTTATAACGTCCTAATTGCATTACCAAGACATACAATTCGCTTGTACATACTTGGTTCTAATCTGTAGATATTTCATCCATATACATATCAGATATCCGGTTGGGATATTCATGGATTCTCCGGGTCACTTGTCCGTGATTTAGATATCGATAAACCTTTCCTTACTTACTTGAATCGTTGTCATCTCATTCAAGATGGTCGTACAATCGGCCACCTTTATAAGGTTCAAATACTAGGAAATTCCAGGTTGAAAGGGTGTTGAGAAGTCCACTACTACTACTACTGCCGTTAACTAGGGCAGATACTATGTTCCAAATACTATAGGGAGTTTCTGTGTGACGTCATAAGACAACAAATACTTAGCATTGATAGAACTGAATGGGATTGCATAATCCATTCTATAGCACATATACAAGCTATAGCCATGCCTGGCTGGCCTGTTGATTGCTAGTTCTAGCTGTGAATGCTAACTGACTGACTGATAGTAACCTCTCCATTTGTTAGCCTATATCACATGTCACACCTGAATAGCATGCAGTATTGGCTGTGTTAGCCATCTGCCTGTGTCCATTTTATAATAGCCCGGGATAGCCAAGATAGGCTATTATTCATCAGTGTGTCTACAGCTGTGTCGCTCACCAGGTTGAGGGTTGATTGTCTGTGTGAGTGCATGACTGGAAGAGTATACGTATGACGCTTCAGTGATTTCCATCAGGTGGGGTCAACCAGGTCAAAGGTCAAATTCTGAGGTTTCCAGGTTGAGCAATTAAGTTTCAGCGCACTACCAGGAATTGAAGACCACGGCGAATGCTGCATTGGTGGCAGTGGTGGGATTGAATGAAATTCTCTATATTTGAGAGACGTTTCAAAGTTTCAAAGTTTTTACAAAAATTTATAATTGCTACGATAACCATGGCAACAACCTCAGACTCAATCACTGATCAAGTGTTACTAAATACGGTACCTGAAAATTAACTTACAGCTAACAACCTGGATAATGAGAATAGCATTAGTGCTAATTACACACTTCAGCAATTTCATGACACATTAAATGATGCCAAAAATGCTGAAAATCTCATACTTAATGAGATAGAATCATACACACAGGCCAGAGTGGATACCAGTCAACATACAATTCAGACAACATCTGAAACTGGAAATGCTAGAACATTAAATAATAGGCATAGAGAGCATGTGGTAGTGCCTACTAACAGAGTGCATGATGGAACATGCCACCAGATGGTCCCTCCTGGCGGCACTGGACAATACCATGATGATATCTCTTACCCTATATATAATATACCTGAGCGAAATATTGATCATAATGATTATTTGAATCAAAGGTCAGGTTATAATGGTCATATAAAACACAAAACACCAGCCATTTATGACGGCAAGACTGGTTGGCAAGACTACTTGGTTCATTTTGAGATGGTGGCTGAGATTAATGGTTGGAATGAAACCATAAAAGCCTTAGAGCTTGCCATCAGCTTAAGAGGGCTGGCACAAGAGGTCTTGAGTGACATGGAAGCGTGTCAACGAAGATCTTACCAACATTTAGTTAGAGCTTTAACAGCTCGGTTCGAGCCAGAGAATCAGTCAGAAATGTTCCGCGCTCAGTTAAAAGGACGCCTTCGTCGCCGTGATGAGCCACTGACTGAATTAGCTCAGACTTTAAAGAAGTTGGTTCGCAAGGCATACCCAAATGCTTCTGCTGAAACTAGAGAGAAACTGGCAAGAGATAGTTTCACGGATGCCCTAAATGATTCAGATTTAGAATGGGCTGTGTACCAGGGGAAGGCTAATACAGTAGAAGAGGCTGTCCGTATTGCCCTAGAATGTGAGGCCTTTCAGAAAAGTCGTAGGAAGCATGTTAGGATGCAGCATACTGAGTCCACGTTGTCTAATTCTACTCCAGATGCTAAAGCAACTGACTCTGTCATTGATGATGTACTGGGTCGGCTAGCAAAGATTGAAGTGGTGCAGCAGACAAATAAAAATGGACACCATAATGATCCTAATGTTTCAGACAGGAAAAGTGGGCTATGCCATTTCTGTGGACTCCCTAGCCACTGGAAAGCTCAATGTAGGAAGTGTCAGTGGCGTTTTGGTCAAAATGGGAATTCTAGAAATTCTGCCGGTGGATGGCCCTCGCACAGAAAACCAGTCATAGTATCATAATACAGAGAAACGCAACACTTTCTCTTCGGAAAACGGGCAGTAGCTGGTGCCATGGGTCAGGTCTCAGCTGACACTAGCTGTCATTGGCCCGAGGAAGTAGAAAATTTAATTAATAATACACACAAACATGATGGATTATATATAAACACATTGATGTGTGGTGTGAATGTAAATTGTTTAGTCGATACTGGCTCGACAATGTCTGTATTACACCCAAAGAAATATTTTGCAATTCCGGCTGAACACAGGCCTGAATTATTACCTAGCATGGGTAAAATCTGCATGGCTGATGGTGGCTTAGTCACTGTTCTTGGCCAAGCAAATATGCCGATACAGCTAAACGATGATATCACAGACCGCACTCTATATCACACCATGATAGTAGCAGAGGTGGAAGTGCCAGCGGTGCTTGGGTATGATTTTCTACACCAACATAACTGTATCATAAATATGGCAGATAGAACTCAATATCAATGGGCAGACCTTAAGTTGTCAGCTAGAGAGTAAAATGCCTTCAGTATTCAAGATTAATGTTGGTTCAACAGTGATCATACCCCCTCACAGTGAGACTATCATGTGTGGTGAAATAGAGGGGGACGTCCCTAACATAATAATGGCAGTTGTAGAACCAAATGCCAATTTATTTGGTTCACATGGGCTAATATTGGCCAAAAGCTTAGTTGACCCTAGTAATTGTTCTGTACCACTAAGAGTGATGAACCAATCTGCCAGACAAGTAAAACTTTTTAAGAAAATGTCTTTAGCAGTTTGTGAACCAATTGACTCAGAACCAAGAGCATATAACGAGGACGAGTATGGTAGTTTAAGAGCAAGTCAACTGGTTCGTGTTAATTTGGAAATTAACACTGAATTACCAGAACACTTAAAAGTTGTCTTGGAGACTACCAGCCCTCATTTGACCATAGCTCAAGGAAATACAGTAACACAGTTACTACTTGACCATCAGACATGCTTTGCTAAATCTAAAGCTGACTTAGGGTGCACTAATATTGTACAACATAAAATCAATACGGGTAATACACCACCTATTAAGATGCACCCTCGTCGTATCCCTTTAGCCAAACGTGCTGCTGCCGCGGCCGAGATAAAGTCCATGTTGGACAATGGTGTCATCGAACCATCTATGGGCCCATGGTCAGCTCCGGTGGTGCTGGTAACTAAGAAAGATGGCTCAAT
The DNA here is from genome assembly GCA_034401795.1 of Chaetoderma sp. LZ-2023a. Lineage (NCBI taxonomy): Eukaryota > Metazoa > Mollusca > Caudofoveata > Chaetodermatida > Chaetodermatidae > Chaetoderma > Chaetoderma sp. LZ-2023a. The sequence goes on along the minus strand of CM067375.1, from coordinate 33,939,486 downwards.
AAGATTTTGCCTGGACTATAGAAATCTTAATCAGGCCACTATCAAGGATAGCTATCCTTTGCCAAGGATTGATGACTCTCTAGACGCACTGCCAGGTTCTCAATGGTTCTCAACCTTAGACCTCCCGAGTGGCTACTGGCAGGTGGAATTGGCACCTGAAGATGCCGATAAGACCACATTTACTACCATTGGTGGAAATTTTAGGTTTAATAAGATGCCTTTTGGGTTGTGCAATGCTCCTGCAACCTTTGAGAGATTAATGGAGGCAGTATTAGCAGGATTACATTGGGAGACATGTCTTGTTTATCTAGACGACATCATTGTTTTCGCTATTACTTTCGAGGAACACATAAAAGACTGGAGGAAGTGTTCAAAAGAATTAGACAGGCAGGTCTCAAACTGTCCCCTAAAAATGCCACATTTCATAGACAAGTTGCATTTTTGGGACACATAGTATCAAATGAAGGTGTTGCTACTGACCCTGAAAAGGTCAAGGCAGTCAGGGATTGGCCAGCACCTAAAAGTGTCAAGGATACCAGAAGTTATTTGAGTACTTGCTCATATTATAGACAATGCATAAAAGGTGTTGCTCATGTAGCAAAACCTCTACATAGACTGACCGAAAAAGATGTCCCATTCCAGTGGACAGATGAATGCAATATAGCATTTGATACTCTGAAAGAGTGGCTTATCAATGCACCCATCCTAGGATACACTTGTTTGAACGAACCTTTTACCCTAGATACAGATGCTAGTGGTGTTGGTATTGGAGCGGTGCTCTCACAGAAACAAGATGACCAGGAACGTGTCATTGCATATTTTAGTATGGCTCTGTCTAAGTCGGAAAGACAGTACTGTGTCACTCGGCGAGAATTGTTCGCAGTAGTGGAAGCCATTAAACATTTCCATCATTATTTATATGGCTGCAAATTTTTAGTTCATACAGACCATGGTGCCTTGACTTGGTTGACCAGATTAAAAAATCCTGAAGGTCAAATGGCTCGATGGCTGGAGGTATTAGGTACCTACACCTTCCGATTACAACATCGTAGTGGTAAACTCCATGGCAATGCTGATGGCCTGTCACGGTCTCAGTGGCCATGTTCGCCATGTTGTCACTGTTCAAGACAGGAGCAAAAGGAAGGACTAGGATCCACAGGTCTGGTCAGTTCTGAGGGTCAAGCCTCGATAGCTCCTGATGTTTCGGACAGTATCGGCAAGGATATTAATAGGCCTAGCCTTGCCCTGCCGGGAAATGTCCAAGCAATAACGTCTAATGGCTTTTGTCCATCACCGGGATTGATTCTGGAAGTGATATGGAGGAGACACTCTGACGTAATAGTCATAACACCGCCATACAGTGGCAAGCTTCTTGCCCATTGTTGGAAACCGCTTCTGGAGGCGGTATGGAGAGAAACTCTGACATAATTGTCAACAACACCGGTGTACAAGGGCACAATGTAGGTGTCGATTCCTCCACTGTTGGCCAAGATTGGCTGCAATCTAAAAGTAGACAGGAGATTAGAGACGCCCAGCTTCAAGATGAGGATATTGGCATGATAAGGAAGCTGGGAAATCATGGTCTGGGTGTGGGGATACCACACCAAGAAGCCCAACTGCAAGAGCCTACAGGGCTCAGTGGGACCAGTTGTGTCTCAGGGACGGAATATAGTACCATCAGGTTAAATTGGTCAGGGAGCGCGCACCTGCGACCAGGTTGCAGTTGGTGGTGCCAAAGGTTTGACACAGGACCATCCTGAATAGCCTACATAATGAACCAGGTGCGGAACATCTGGGGCTAACAAAATTGGTTGCCCGAATAAAACAAAGGTTTTATTGGATAGGTTTTGGAGAGGATGCCTGTTCTTGGTGTCGGGGCTGTCCAACATGTCAGTCACATAGAAGACCTCAGAGGAATATTAAAGGGCCACTACAACAGAGTTTTGTAGGTGGATCATTGGAGCGTATAGCGCTTGACATCCTGGGGCCATTGCCAGAATCAAATCAGGGTAACAAGTACATATTGGTCATTGCTGATTGTTTTACAAAGTGGACTGAGGCATTTGCTATGCCAGATCAGAGAGCGTCCACAGTTGCAAATATTCTGCTAAACGAATTTATTTGTAGATTCGGAATACCAGATCAGATACATACAGATCAAGGCCGACAATTCGAGAGTGATTTATTCCAAGAACTATGTAGTGTTCTTGGTATACATAAGACCAGAACCACTCCCTTCCCTCCTGAGAGCGATGGACTTGTTGAACGATTTAATCGTACATTAGAAGACATGCTGAGCAAGGTTGTTGATGAAAAACAACGAGATTGGGATGCACACATTCAGATGCTCATGTTAGCATATCGTTCAGCACATCATGAAAGTACAGGCATGTCACCTAGTATGATGATGTTGGGGAGAGAAATTAAACTACCAATAGACATGGTTTTTAGTCAGGTGCTTAAAGACCCTATTGACTCGACCCAGTATTATGAATTGGCACTTCGAGACCGTCTCTATGATGTCCATAGATTTGCAAGAAAGCAAATGTTAGAGGTCAGAAAGCGCCAAAAGAAAAAGTATGACAATAAAATTTATCAATTCAAATACAAACGTGGTGATGGTGTTTTGGTTAGTGTTTGTCAGAGGAAGAAAGGCTTGTCTAAAAAGCTACAACCTCATTGGAGTCGACCTTGCTCGGTGGTTGCAAAACTATCAGACTTAGTTTATACTGTTCAAAGGTCGGTTCATTCAAAAACTCAGACTGTACACCATAATAGATTGAAACCATATGTTGGAAGCATTGAAAACTGGTTCAAGGGAGAGAAGTCACATCGGCCATCTGTGTCAGATTTGCCAAATCACAAGAAACAGTTTTCAGAAGCCTCTGGCAGTTATAATACAGAGCAGTCTGTTTCTGAGTTGACATCCACAATGGATGAATGGGCAGATGTTACAATAGGAAACTCTCCAAATTCATTGTCTTGCCGTAATGGCCAGAATGCCCGCAAGAAACGGTTGCCAGTATGGCATCAAGACTACAAAATGTAGTATGATCATCCAGCTTCCATGTAGTGAGAATGGTTAACCTGAAAAACAACAACAGTACAAATTACAAATATGTATATATCATACAGTCCATAATATCTTGGCATTTCATGATCCGATGTACTATTGATAAACAAATGCTAATCACGAAATATCTAAGCTGTGATATATAAATGTGATGGTGATATTAGTCACTTGAATCAGTATGACTCATAACATGAACCTGACTGTTGAACATGAGAGTGAATGTGATGTTGTCAGCAAACATGAGGCAATTACAGTGTCAAAGTATTTAACTATTATTACTTTGCAAAAACTCAATTTCAAGTACTATCAATCAGTATTCGAACAAGCTCAATTTCAGTTGAAGTCAATGACAAAAATGGCTTACAGAAATGTGATTGATCAGAATCAATTGCAATGGTTAATTGCCTCATGTCAAGAGTATAGCTGTATCTTACCTTCTGGTGGCTGATGACAACTGAAATTTATGTTCCTTTTTCTCTGATTGCTTTCGCAGATACCAAAATATCCAGTGCAGGAATATCGTCCATGTTTATGGACCTGTTTTATGTGTGGAGTGGAATTTCAAACAAAGACAAAGTTGACGCGTCACCGCCGTGATCATCATGGGCCACACCTACAGTGCCCGCACTGGTCTTTCTTAGCACCACGTTCCCGTGGGTACATGATGCGGAATCACAAAGCCACATGCCATGGGGAAGTAGGAGCAACACAAATACCGATAGTGGCGGAGGTCGTAGTACAGCCCCCTCCAACCAGAATTATCACGATTCCACGCAGAACTGTTGGCGTCAGCATGCCAAGAACGTTGTTCGAAATTAATATTAGTCCGCCAGGGTCGCCGAAGAAAGCGAAGAAGTTGGCCATGCCAAGTACTCTGCCTCTATCAAATTCAATTAAGACAATAAGGTTAGCTCCAGTACCTTCGCCATCATCGTCATCATCATCTTCTGTGCGCATGCCACCTGGTGATCAATACCATCCAGTTCCTAGTCCTAGGTATGGAAATTCACTGTTACCAGCACCAACTAATCACATGAAAAAGTCGTCACCAGCTGTGTCACTTTTCGCATCACCTTCCAAGGGATCACCAGGGGCAGTAGCAGAGCCATCGAAGTTCTTGTTCGGGGTGACCCTCCTCGAGTCACCTAAACCTAAACCTCTAGCGAACACTGAGCCTAAACCAGCGATAGCTAAGTTGGCATCGGTTTCCCGGCGGGAGGTCCGTGTTCGGTTCTTGGAAGCACCATCCCTGTTCTCTAAACATCAAAGAGCGGCGGGAACAATGAGGAAATTCAGGGAAGATGCCCGTAAAAGCATGCGATACCAGGTTAAGGTTATTCCGGATGGGGCGGCAGCCATCCGGAGGGAAGAGATCGCCATCCTCCCGGACGGCACGACCTACATACTAAAATCAACATGGATCAACGATCCCTGCTTTATTGGGAAAAAATGTGTCCACCCAAAGATAGTCTGAGATTAAGCGAAGGGAAGAATTAAAGGAAGAGGGGAAAATTGTTGTCGCTCATTTCGGCGGAAATCTTCCAGAACACCTTCACTGTCTTGGACAGTGACGGTTTTCTGGAGGATTGTTGTCGAAATGAGAAACAAAGTTAATTATGATTCTGTTAATCATTTTAATAATCTGCATGTATTCTAGGAGATGGTGGCAAGTTCTACTACGACTAAGAACATTTTATTAGTCTATGATGTCATTACTTGTCTTCGTCTCTTAGAATGCATATCATAAATAATAGCTTGTTCTTTGATGGCCATTGTGGGAACGATCTCCTGGGATACCTTCACTGTCATAGCCAGTGGCGGCCTTCCGGGGGGTTGTTGTCGCAATGACCAGCAAAACTTTATACACCCCATCCCCCCTAATGTACCTTTCCAGTTTAGCTATGGATCCCACCTCCAGCTAGGCTCCAACCACTTTGCCCGTGTTGGTAACGATCGATCTCTTTACTACCTGTTCATTCGGAAAACTAGGCAGGTAAATTGATGGATATTTTGAAACTAACTGATATTTTGAAACTAACTTGACCATTATATATGTTTATTAAATGACCAGGACATGCAATTCGTACAACGTGTCGGATTATTACGTGTTAAAGACAGTCGATGTCAAATCATCCATGACGTCATGTGATGGATGAATAACCTGGAAAGGTGAATTACTTGAACGCATTGTGTGGAATCGATTTAGTGTAGAATTACAAATTACAATTTATTTATTCATCATAATTTCGCGAGGTATGGGTCATTGGCTTGGTATTGCACTAATGGGCCTACAGATTATTTTACTTGTCTATTATCATTTTTAAATTATTATTCCATGACTATTGCTCAAATGGGTTGTTACTTGTTATAATAAATTTTATAGAATTTATCATATGTTATCTTTTTGTTCCTAGTGCAGGATTCAGTATTGCTGGCTATTTACATCATAGTCAGGCAATATAGATTTGGAGGATGGATTGATCACGAAAACTGGTGTTGTTTAATAAACAATACAATGGAAAGGTTTGAAGCAGGAATAGTGATAGAATGTAACCTGTTATTGGTTAAAATTGATATTCTATCGCTCCATGCTTAGTAGAATTTCCTTATTAACAATTACTACGCCAACTTGTCAGGAATCGATGACATTTAGGCCATACATCCATTTAAACATGTGCGAATAGCTTGTTAAAGCTCAAGCGCCAGTTTAAGACTCCTATTTTGTTAAAGCTGAACTGCAACAATAATTGTTAAAGTTTTCAAAGTATGCAATGTATAGTAATATTAATACTGAATTGCAAAATTGTTCAAGTTCGGGTCGAACTTCTTTTGTAGGTGACCTATTTCATATTATCACTGCCAATTTCATATTATTAGTGACCAGCCAAACGGAAACAATTACAGTCTATTTCCCGATAGTTTAAGCCCTAACCGCTTACCTACCTTGCCAGCCTATGCGTGGACATTATCCTTGTCATCATTAATCAGGACTAGCCTGATAACGGGGGATGATAATCATTATTCAAGCCATAAACAGTGTGTGTTTTACAATTGTAAATTCCATTCTGCCGGGAGTCATCTTGGCCAGTATTGATGACGTATCACTATTAACACGCAATTATTGGTGATGTGTCATCCATTGTGATGATACATTCCAGATACATGTGAGCGTTAGCACTTAAACGGTGTCAGTGGGCCAATGGGGAAACCCCATTGCGATCCACAAATTCTCGGTCATTCATGCAGAACCAATGGAAACACCCCTTTACGACCAGTTGGTCGTTTTGGCACCCCGAATACCATATAAACACCACCACCCTTTTCCAAACAATTCGGTTCTTGTATTTTTACTATACTAACGAGTGAAACCAATACTATTATTAGCGAAGCTTTGGAACAACGATGTGTACACCATTGGTATGTAATTGAACCGGTGTCATAAGTTGACTAGAATAAATGTAGCCTGGTTAATAAATAGCGATAACGCTGACAGGCTGTAGTACTTCGCATTTTCCGTGTGGTAAACCCCATGATAATTCTAGTATAACTTCTTGCGACTAGTGCATAAATCAACTGTCGTCCAGGTTGAGTCCATTATCGCTAGGCTGAGGGTTAACTCGAGGGAATTCCGTGTCGAATACTATACCCTGATTGGCTGTATAACACGCTCAGCGTTGTCTAACAGTTCTCGTCGACGAATAGCCAGATGGTAGCTACACAATAGACCAATAATGAGGCCGAGGTAGTTATAACGTCCTAATTGCATTACCGAGACATACAATTCGCTTGTACATACTTGATTCTCATCTGTAGATATTTCGTCCATATACAGGACGGGATATCCATGGATTCTCCGGGTCACTTGTCCGTGATTTAGATATCAATAAACCTTTCCTTACTTACTCGAATCGTTGTCATCTCATTCAAGATGGTCGTACAATCGGCCACCTTTATAAGGTTCAAATACTAGGAAATCCCAGGTTGAAAGGGTGTTGAGAAGTCCACTACTACTACTACTACTACTACTACTACTACTACTACTACTACTACTACTACTACTGCCGTTAACTAGGGCAAATACTATGTTCCACATATTATAGAGAGTTTCCGTGTGACGTCATAAGACAACAAATACTTAGCATTGATAGAACTGAATGGGATTGCATAATCCATTCTATAGCACATATACAAGCTATAGCCATGCCTGGCTGGCCTGTTGATTGCTAGTTCTAGCTGTGAATGCTAACTGACTGACTGATAGTAACCTCTCCATTTGTTAGCCTATATCACCTGTCACACCTGAATAGCATGCAGTATTCGCTGTCTTAGCCATCTGCATGTGCCCATTTTATAATAGCCCGGGATAGCCAAGATAGGCTATTATTCATCAGTGTGTCTACAGCTGTGTCGCTCACCAGGTTGAGAGTGATTGTCTGTGTGAGTGCATGACTGGAAGAGTATACGTATGACGCTTCAGTGATTTCCATCAGTTGGGGGCAACCAGGTCAAAGGTCAAATTCTGAGGTTTCCAGGTTGAGCAATTAAGTTTCAGCGCACTACCAGGAATTGAAGACCGCTGGCGAACGCTGCAATAATATAGATAATAATCAAAATATTGATGATCTTAGCTAATAATAGCGCAGTCGAATGTTCTAGAACATTCTAGAAGTTCTGCGTCCATGTGGTTATGACATCACAGCAATATTTTGAAGATAATCAAGACGGGTTTTCCGTGGATAATTCAGCCATTTCTTAACCGATTTTGAAATGGTTTACAGATTTCAAAAGCCCGTCGAATTCTGGTCATGATTAATGCCAGATTTACCGGGAACAGATAATCAAAAAGAATTACAGGGTACCATCTCGGTACACTAAAAGCGTCTGGACAAACCCTGTCTCGTCTATCCTGGTCGTAAACTACGTGCTCCATCAAAATAGCATCTAAGCATGCGCATGCGCATTATGCGCTTTAACAAACTTTCCAGAGAACATTTTCTAAGACCCGCCTTCAGTATGTTTATGGTCTACTGCATTGTTATTGTTAGTTTAAGAACTGTATGTTCAGTATTTGTGTTTTACCACCACCGCCTCTTGTAAGCCTAGAACTACAAATATGCTCAAACTGTTCACGGGTATTCATTATCAGTTTTTAACCCTCTGTTTCTCAAGACAGACAAAACTGCCCTTTGCTCTGAAAAAATGTCCATTTGTAGGCCAGCAGAAGACTTGGAAGCTTTCCTCCTGTACTGCCTTCCACAGTATCTGGTCTTTATTTTCAAGTGAGTTCCTTCGGATGGACCAGGTGGACATGCATCGGCCGTGCATAGTGGTACAGGTCATGAGCGAAGGAGTGCTGGATCTTATCGTCCATTACAGCCAGGTACACCTCCCAGTCGCCCAGACGGAATGCACTGATGACGTGCAGTAGACATTGGACTTGTTTCATCTAGTTTATCAAGAATTGGGGAGCTCCCCAACATCCATACCAGTAATCTTAGATTCCATCTGATCACCATAGTGGGAATACCAAGTCATTTTAAATTCCTGTGACGTTCTCACTCCTCTGTTGAAGGCTGTGGACTCGAGTTGCTCGTTCATACAAGTCCATGTCAAGTGTGGTGATGGTACGCCACTGCATAATCTGTTGGTGGGGGTGGGTGTGCTATCACTTCACTATTGACACGATTTACACGTCTGGACTGCAAGAGCGATTTTGTAGCAGCCCATGTGGGCATGACGTCAGTTTTCCTTAGCTTCTCTTTCATTCTTTCCATTTCTGTCAAATGGAGAATAGGTTTTTAGATGTGACGTCAGCAGATACATCTGCGTTACTGTGTCAGACAAGGTCATACTCATGGATCGGTACCATAACAGCCTCCTCACTGCTTGTGGCAAGTGTATGGCCAGGAATGGCCCCCATAACATCTTCATTGCTTGGAGCAAGGTCGTGGGCAGGAATTGGTGGCAATACAGTAGCAAATGATTCGCTGCTTGGTGTATGATTCCATCAATGTAGTCCATCTTATGGTTGGCTAGTGCATGATTAGTGCCCATGTCTCATCCTTGTGATGGCATGGCTTGATGGGTACAGCCTGCTAGCCAATTATGTATGAAGTGAAATCGATGGGGTTTAACTCTATGACTGGCTCGACTTTGCACTTTATATCCACATGAGGAATTGGTGGGGGCTTATCAGGGATGGCAATGGTGGGTTAATGGCCCCTGCATTGCAGTCCTTCTCCTGGTTCACCACGATAAGAGAGCCGTGTAGAGTGCACTGCCCATGTGGAGTATTATCTCCAGAAAATCAATGTTATCAACAGCCCACCAATTGTGATGCCTTTCCTGATGAAGTCTGGAAGACAATACCCACCTGTATATGTCCTGTCATTTGAAGCACCACCGCACACTCAATGAGTTTTGTAATGTTTAGGACATCTTATACCCTGTACCAAGGTACAAACTAGATAGCACATGTACAAGATTTGTATCACAAACTCACTGGTGAATGATCAATGCCAGGCCAACAGAGAGCGGTGTTTCTACACGGTGGACAAACCCTGTCGCGTCTTTGGTTTTGTGCTTAACCTGCCTGTCAGTGTGAGTGTTTTGAACGATAATTGTAGATTTTCAGACATGCCTGACCATTTGGAATAAGTTTCAGGTCAGTAGGACATAAAAGCCATAATATCAATAATTGTTGCCTATAAGATGAGGTAGAAAGGTAATTTATCTTATAATCAAAGATTATTGTTATTATGCCCTTGAACTTGCTGCATGACCTTGACTTCCTATCGACCTGAAAGTTATTGCAAATGATCGGGCATGTCTGAAAACCCTACAATGGTGTCTAACACCATGCAAATCGATCAATTAACTCCAGAAGTCTGCACCGAGAATTACAAAATGGCCGTAACTTTGACCTTGCTCTGTGACCTGGACCTCATATGGAGATAAAACATATTCCAAATGATCGGGCATGTTTGAAAACCCAACAATAGAAGCTAACATTATACAAAGTGATAAATTAACTCCAGAGGTAATCATATTTCTGTACCGATTAGCCAAAAATGACGGTGACTTTGACCTTGTTTCATGGCCTTTACCGTGACCTTCTGTCGACCAGAAAGCAATTCCAAATGATCAGGCATATTTGAAACCTATAAAATGGATTCTAACATCATTGAAATTGCTCAAGTAGTTCCAGAGATATGCCATTCTCTGTAGTTGCGACGGATATTTTGTATTTTTTGGAGAAAAGAAAATTTTGGAGTAAAATTTGTCTTGATTTCACACCCTAATGAAGTGAAATCAACCAATGTCTCAATTTGGGCATTCAATTCCTACCCAAAAATACATCCCATTCTACACGTACGTTTCTGTTTGATTGATGCATTTCTAGAAAATGGAGGATCTGCTGATTAATCGTACACAGTCTTCGTCTCCTGGATAGAATGCATATATAGGCCATTACTCACTACGTTTAGCCTGTGCTCACACTAGAGACGTAATCAGGAATAACGTCATTCTGAAGTATGGCGTTATTCCTGATTAACTCTCTAGTGAGAACACGGACTTAGATAGTTAGTTAGTGATTGTGAAAGCCAACTGCTTGCATGGATAACACTCTGTCAAGCAGTTGGTACGTTAGATATTGACGTATAGTAGCTACAACAAATATGGAACAAAGGAAATTGCGTGTTGGGTAAACTGCACAGAAATCAACAGCATCTCATATCGCGCACAGAGGTTTTTGTTTAATGGGGCACGAGAACTTTAACGTAGGCTAACGTCTAACACTCACACTCCATTTAAAGGCGAATTAAAATGGCGTCTTTCTATTATGATGTCATGGACAACTAACATCTTTCCTATCAACAGTTAATCTAACTGAGGGTTTAAGTGCTTGTAACATTTACTGGATTTGGCTGGCCATATTTTAGCCGCGAGTGTCATCACAATCAACTGACATGTCCCTGAGTTACAAAAGCATATTCCGACCTATATCTAAAAGACTGCTGAACCGATTTGGCTCAAATTTCAGGAGAACAACCGAACTTGCCGTGCAAGTGGATTTCCGGACGTTGGTCATGGTCCAAATAAAGAAACCGGCTACAGATCGATCGGATCAAATTTTGGATCTGCTGATAACTGCTTGCCTGATCTGGCTTGAATTTTAACACGGGACAAAGTGTAACCATAGACTAGGATTCCACAACTGTGGGCGTAGTCTGAAAAAATCTGGACAGTCCGAAAATATCTGGGAGATCCGGAAAAAGCTCCAAACCAGCAGCTACCGAGATTCTATCTACCGTACTAATTCTTTGATTTTGTTACTCGTCGTAGTTGTTAAATGTGATCGCGTGCGTTTTGGGCCAACATGTCGGTAGTTCGCTAAATTTTATAAACTCATCGCATGTCTTAACAAAACACCAGTATGTCTCCGGGAGATACAGTACAGCTGAGAAATAAATTTGATTGTTTGTAAAAAACAAAATGGATGTAAGAAATCTACGTGTCCGCGTATGCGCGTGTGTGTACGTCAGGGATGTGGGAACGTATTTTGACCTGGGGTCTGTAACTATGGGTGAGGTCAAATCCTAGGGGCCGCTATGGGGATACCCTATGGGAGAAGAAAAACCTGGGTGAGGGGTTATAGCCCCTTTGCATCCACTCCACCCCACCCCAACACCCAGCCAACCCACAACCCCACCCATCCCCATCCCACCCCACCCCACCCCATCCCATCCCTACCATCCACCCCACCACCAAAATTCTAGATCTCTAAAAACAACTGGCCATAATTGCAAATAGCAATAGATATGGTTCAAATCTTTACAGAAAAATGGCTGTCGCCGTCACTAAGTTTCCACAATATAGATTATGATCCAAAACATTCATGAAAAACAGAAAACCGCGAAAATTCCTTAATAATCTTTAGGCTGGCTATATACTTTGACAAAAAAATTGGAGGGCTAGGGTTTGAAATCTTTGATTGGTCTTGATCATCATACATACCAATGATATGTATTAACTTACATACATTTGTTGTGTGGTACCTGGCAGACGAGTCTTTGACCTCATATTTCTGGACCCGTGACCAGCGTCTGACCAGTGGTCAACCCGGAGTATAGAGAAGTAGTTAACCAAAGCCATTGAACCAGCGACACGCCTTCAGTCACAACCCAACGTCCACAAGAGGCGGGTAGGCGAGACATAGAAACGGCGATATTAAAGTGTAGATGTTAACAAAATCACGAAAGTTTGGTCTAGCCATGCATATATTTAAAATGAAATCAAAATGATGACCTTAAATACACATTTGTGTGGTGTACACATTGATTTCCATGACCCACCCCTTCAACTGTTGCTAGGGTTACATCGTAATGCATGGCCTACGTAACCCTAAATAACCAATTTCAATAATTCAAGTTTATTCGGTAACTTTTCAGAAGTATACGAAACATATATACATGAAATATACATATAAGGGCGGTTACATATGTTATATACATAATTAAATCGTATAGGTGTTTATGTTTTTCAATGATATAAATAAAAGTGATGATAGTAGTGGCCGTAAACTGATGATGATGATGATGATGATGGCGGGTAGTATGAATACTGTATAGTTACTACTACTACTACTACTACTACTACTACTACTACTACTACTACTACTACTACTACTACTACTACTACTACTACTACTACTACTACTACTACTACTACTACTACTACTACTAAACGGAGCATAGCCAGAAATGGGCGGGGTATAGCTAGAAATGGACGGAGCATAGCCAGAAATGGACGGAGCATAGCCAGAAATGGACGGAGCATGGCCAGAAATGGACGGAGAATAGCCAGAAATGGACGGAGAATAGCCAGAAATGGCCATGTCATAGCTAGAACTGGACAGGAGCATAACTAGAAATGGACCCCTCTATCATATCGCGCGCACTTAATGAATCCAGTTTCTCAGTCATCATAGGACGCCATAATCAACTACGTCACGTGTAAGCTGACGTCATACTCAATTACGTCATGAATGACGCGATTTAGTCTGCCAATAATGCTTAATTGCCCGTCAAGTTGTACGAATTGTATGTCTTTACTACTTAATAAACATTACAATGAATATTTTGGAACTAATTTGTCTAGGTGCTGTTGCTGTCTGTGGCCCAGTGAAATTATCAAAATATTCAAGAGAATGCGTATAGTAAATTCCCAAAAGACATTCAATTCATACACTTGTCGGAATTTTGATTGATCATGTCGGAACTAGATACGTCATTCATTGTGTATTTTCTGTGATGGCAGCCTACATATGACATAATTGAATATGACGTTATAAACGTGAGTGACAGCTCGGATCCATACATTGAAACAAGGTAATGCAATAAATTAAAGATGATTATAAGTGTCAAATGATATTATATCTCGCTTTCTGATAGATCCCCACCTGACCACCACCACCACCACCACCAGCAACACCACCACAACAAGCAACACCACCACCACCACCACCACCACCACCACCACCACCACCACCACCCCACCCACCCCGGCCCTACAAACACGCCCGCCCGGCCGCACACACGCACGCACCCACACCGGCGCGCGCACACACACCCTATCCAGACGACACCCTCTGGAATGCTCTGACCACGCCTGTAGCTGTATGTCATATAGCCTACGTGATTTTGTGAATAGAAGCGAGTATCGCATGATGACTGCGGCACAGACCACGCCGAGGTGAGTAATGTTGAAAATCTTCACCAGACTCGCGGAGTAATTCACGGACGGATTGCATACCGAATAAGTTCCCGGAAATATATACATCCTAAGAAAACAGGGCATTTCCCTGTAATTAGATAGTTGACAGATATCTACAAAGTGCCGATTTCAGGACATTGCAACAGACTCCCTATGTTTCTGTTCGGGATACGGTGCGCTAAAGCTATCGTGGACCAATAAGATTCGTGAAATATTTAGAAAAAATTCGGTGATGATCATACTGGATTTTTCTAAATATTTCCAAATCATATTGCTTCAGATTGACTAAGTAATGTCTATTTTAAGTTCTGTGCTATCGTAGTCCTCCGAACATATTTCCTTACGACATGCTCTAGACGCAAAAGCCATATTCACCTTACACTATTAACCATTACATCTAGATATTCTTACTGGAAGACTGGCCAGAAATGACACCTGTTATACCTATTCAAGTAGGGTAAACTATACAACAATATTTATTAAAGCGATGCTAATCTCATCTCAAATGTTATACTGCACAGATAGATTATGGGTTATAGATTCCAGATCATTCATATCCTGTCACATTCCTGTTTCTGTATCACAATTATATGCTTTGTAATATCTCGTAAATGTTGAACAGTGATCGCCGCCATTGTGTCTCCTCAACCGATAGTGTGTGATGTCATGTAAGTGCCAATGCATTGCATTCTTTATTATTTAATATTTATCTCGTTGAATATTTTGAAACCAATTTGACTGGAAGTTGTTGCTGCCTATGGCACCAACAACGTCCAGGCAAATTAGTGTCAAAATATTCAACCGCTTACCTGTATGACTGCTTTTATAACTATAGCTGGCCCCTCTATGACTGAGCTATATTGAAAAGTAAATCATGACATCCATCATAGGCCGTAGAGATGTAGCTACATTTAGCTACTAAAGCCCGAATATCTTTCTTTAGCGGCATGATAAAAAGATTAACATTACCTGTATAGTTTATGACTGGCATATTATATCACCTGAATAGCTATCAAGAGTTCAGGGCCCATGTTTCCGAAGCAATCGTTAGCTAGCGATATCGTTATACCCATTGCTTTAGTATGCTGTAACGATATCGCTAACATAACGAGATCTTTAGTAGGGCAGATATGTGAAAAAGATGTTCCATTCTGGCAGAAAGCATGAAATTTGGCATATAGGTGGTTTAAAGTATCCTGATCATAATTAGATGTGGTGCCACGTGATTCTACCAAGGGAACGCATTCAAAATGGCGGATTAAAAATGGCCGCCTTCCCAGCGGAAAATTCGCATTACTCAAGCTCTAGGCGGAGTAGAGAGATGGGATTAATGTCAAATTATGGGTTTCATTGGTCAATCGTTATAATTCTACTCACTACAATACTCTAAATATGTAAATATCAATCCTTCCATAGCGACCACCTGTGTTTGATGTCAAAAGACGGTGACTCTTTAAGATGTGTTATCTAAAAGATTCATCTCTTGAGAACAAAAGCAATATAGCATCTAGAAATAGTTTAGATTACTTGATTACCCTATTAGAGTATGCAAGGCTATACATGATGCTGTTGATTGTTGAATCATGATTCACAGACGTCACACGCACTGTGCACCGCATGAGCACAACTGTGTACAAGGTAAGTTGGATTTATAGCATTTGTATCTACCAGTGTAATTACTTTTGCAAGCACATTTCACGAGTTCCCGGCATGCCTTCGATGCGTCTGCAAGCAAACTCCATTGCGGTGACCAAGTGTCTCCATCTCTGACACAACCCCAGTTAGCTGGCGATGGCGTTTTTGCATTTGCGTGGAGTGATTGGTCCCAAATATGACCTGCCTGGAACGCAGCACGTTGGGTGTGTTGCAGCAGAGCGGCACTGGTCGGAGGAATGTTTTCTAACTGCCTGTTGCCAAAAGCGAAAAGCCGTTTTCGTGCCTCATTAACCTTTGACAATGGTGATGTGCGTTTGTACAGTAGTACGAGAAACCTCTCAGGCGTTTCTATATCATTGTCACACAGAGACGCCGGGGTACCAGACAGTCTCCTAAATAGTGACTTGAATAGATCTGAAGTCCTCCAAACTTCCCATGCTGTCTTCTTGCCAATCCCACAAAATACAGACACAGTGTCACACCCAGAGAAAGCATGCATAAATAGCTGTCCTTGTGACGCTTCTGCACCCAAAACTGTTGCAATGCCATGAGCTGCCATGAGCTGATACATAGCGGAATATCTTCCCATGGCCAAATGCGACCCAGAGATCACACCCATGAAGAAAGGTTGCTGTCCGTATGGCTAGGACTACGACGTCTGTATATGTAGCATGAATCATTATTGTTCGATAACCTTGGTGATATGCATGGAAGGCGTGGAGCAACATTCTACAATCTGCTTCATCTTGCATGCATGGGGCGAGTTGTGAGACGTCATGCTCTGAGCTCATCAGCACGTTTTCCTCACATGTTGTGACGAGTATCTTTCCTTCTGATAGCTCGAATGACTCCAATGTATGTGCGAGAAAGGTGAAGAGGCCTGTTTTGTTTGCATCAACTCGTAGGGAAGTTTTCCAATTTTGAGGGAGTCTTGTACTCGATGCAATACGAAGAGCTTCACCATGTTCCCGTAATTCTCTAGCGTGTGTCTTCAAGCTTCCCGCCTTATACACGTCCCATATAACATCCAATCTGTTAACCGTCTGTAGTTGTCTAGCAATGTGTGGGAGGAAGACGTGCTCTGCAAAAACTCCAAATGTGTTCACAACCACGTTTGATTTCTTGGGATCTAGATTATGCATCATAGCTGCTCTGTCAATGATCTTCACTTCAACCTCTGGACAATCAGCTGCACGAGCTACTAATGCTTCCAAACATCCCCTGGCGCATTGCGTTGCTCTCAGCAAGTGATGGGGGGCTATGGATGATTCGCATGCTCAAAGAATGAATCAAGGTCTCCGTCTCTAGATTGGCAGGAAATGTACAGTCTAGAGAATAACTGTACATCTCTCTTCATTGCAACAAGCTTCTTGTTGGTTCTGGTACTCTTCCTCTGTTTTGATTTGAACAAAGCCAAATTGTTCTTTTGGATTGGGTCATATACCGATTTTGATGATACAGATAGTCGATCTGCGACGAATGCGTGGTACTGTCTGATGCCTAGTTCTTCTGCTGTTCGGATCGCATTCACTACAGACTCGGACATAAAGACTTTGGTATCAAAAGTCACTACGTCAAAACTGTCATCTAAAAATGGGTTTCCCATTTCCTCGATTGCATCGATAAGACAAATTGTGTTTAAAGCAAACAATTTCTGCTTACTCGGAATCTGCTCATGGTGACAGTTATCATTGATATTTCTGTGAGTATGTTTCACTTC
>CM067375.1:33892261-33919761 GCA_034401795.1 Chaetoderma sp. LZ-2023a | reverse complement strand
TAGTAGTAGTAGTAGTAGTAGTAGTAGTAGTAGTAGTAGTAGTAGTAGTAGTAGTAGCAGCAGCAGCAGCAGCAGCAGTAGTAGTAGTAGTAGTAGTAGTAGTAGTAGTAGTAGTAGTAGTAGCAGCAGCAGCAGCAGCAGCAGCAGCAGCAGCAGCAGCAGCAGCAGCAGTAGTAGTAGTAGTAGTAATAGTAGTAGTAGTAGTAGTAGTTTCGCGTATAGAAATATTTAGACTGGAGTTTGTCTTTCATTTTTTAAATAATCACAAGTAAATAATAGACGCATAGTGTACTCGTTCCTCTCTTGGTATACATTCCCAGCGCCCCGTTTCATTTGGTAATTAATGGTTTGCCATTTGGAATTATGGAAGTGAAGTCTCGGATGATCAGTTAAGTTAAGTAGGTAGTGTTCAGTTTCATATTTGGGTTTAAAAGCGTGATACGTTTTTCCTTTCCATGAGTTTAACATTTTAGCTTCCCGTGTCTGCATATATTGCTCTCTTGTCCTCTGGTTGAGATTTCTCAACACGTGGTTTATGTTTTGTGTGTGTATTGTTGCATCAATAAGTAGCTGTGTCCAGTTTCCTCTAGAATACGTTTGACTGGGGTTAACTACGTGTCCTGGTTTCTAGGCAACCTGCAAAGATATACATATAAATATTTGCTGGCAGTTTTGCCTGATTTCTGTTGGTGATTTTTAGCCAGAGATTTATCATGCGTTGCTAGGCTTGTATCAAAAGGGGCATTTCTCCAGTTTCTCCAAGCAGCATATATTTCGACGTACTACGTTTTATCCGAAGTGTCTGTCTAATAAAACTCATTTTAACCTTTGTAAGTTAGTACCATTTCTCCATCCCTATAGATTCGCATGACTCAGTACACTCAAGTCAAGAATGGACCTGAGGAAGCTGAGGATTTCGGCTGAGGACAAGACAATGTGGGCAAAAGCGAAGAAGGACTGATTGCAGCTGTAGGATGTTTCTACTACTACAGGCGCAGAATACAGTAATCATACATAGGTTCGCAGCCATGTAGAAGAAGTAGATCTTCAAGTGGTAAATGTATACATGTAACGACACGTGGAGCTCGACACGTGTAGCTCGTACTATGTTCGGCTGAAAGTGTCAGTACTTACGTGAATAGTTTTTACTTTGAGAGCCGCTTTGTAAACCAGCTCCGTCACGTGATCCTCTGTCACCACTATACGTGTGTTTGGTTCATGAAACTTTCGCACAAGTGTCTCTGAAAAATCCAACGCAATGATGGGTAATCCATTTCCCATGATACTGACCACCAGCCAAGCATTAAGGTGCCCACAACATATATGTTTCTCATAGCATCTAAATTATTGAGGTTTCAGGGCATGCATCCCCGAGGAAATCTGGGGATTCCAAGCTCCAAGCAGTGGTTCCCAAACCGAAATTTGTGTTTCGCGTGCAGTTTACCTCACGTAGGCTAAAATTAGAAGGTACTATGGGATAATAACTATGAATTATATGCTAGATTCTGTTAGTATTTTTGTGTAAACCCTTTAAAACTAATTAGTATTTGCAATCATAAGATTTTTTTAGGTGGCCACATGGGACCCACTGTCACTAATTTTAGGGGTCGGGATTTGGGTGGGTGGTAGTGGGGTGGTGGGGTGGGGTGTGTCTGTAACGCACCATTATCAAATTTAATATCGGTGCGCCCGTTGGTCAACGGGGCAGGGACCAATATCTTATTTGATATCGGCGCGAGGGACTAATATCTAGTTTGATATCGGTGCGCCCGTTGGCCAACGGGGCAGGGACCAGTATCAAATTTGATATCGGCGCGAGGGACTAATATCTAGTTTGATATCGGCGCGCCCGTTGGTCAACAGCACAGGGGGCCAATATAGAATTTGATATCGGCGCGCCCGTTGGTCAAGAGCACAGGAGACCAATATAGAATTTGATATCGGTGCGCCCGTTGGCCAACGGCGCAGGGGACCAACATCAAATTACACGAGTTTCTTATTGCATGTTCGTCTGCCTAAAGGTGTTTACGCAGGTGTTACACAATGTTGTATCTAGTAGCGGTGGACGAAAGTTGCACAAGTTACCAAAGTTGTTAGAGGCGAATACGAACTTGGTTACATTTTCAGTTAAATTAGAATTAAGCATGACGCCGCTAAATCTACTCAGTAAATTTTGACATGTACTCATTTCGGTCTGAAAATCATATTAATTATTCACATGGAACAATTTGCTCTAGATAACTTCGCTATGGTCAAAACATCATTGATAACAAGCATTTCGGGGTAAATGTGCACCTTTTAATAGTATATTGTGTGCTACTGTGCTATTTGATTTCATGGTTATACGGAATTGTCAAAGTATTCAAATTTAAGAATTATGGCGTTTATTTATTTAGTTAGTTATGTATTGTGTTCGCCAGCCATCAATAAGAAATCGAAATTTGTGTACTTTGATACTGTTTCATATCGTCCCAAATATATCGATTTCGATATTAGTCCCCTGCGCCGTTGGCCAACGGGTGCGCCGATATTAAATTCGATATTGGTCTCCTGCGCCGTTGGCCAACGGGCGTGTCGATATCAAATTCGTTATTGGGCTTGCGCCGTTGGGCGCCGATATCAAATTTCATATTGATCCCTGCGTCATTGGCCAACGGCGCACATTCGATATTGGCGCGTTACATCTATACCAGAATCTTTGACGACATACCTTACTTCGCAGAAATGTATCCCATATCGACAACGCCAATAGAAATAAAATATTAATGCTTTTTGAAATGGATCATGTATGCAAACAATTTTTCGTAGATGTTTAAATTGCTAGCGATGTAATGATCAATTTTGAAACGAAAATATTGCTCGCGCATGGGACGTAAGCATTGTATGCGCCGAAGCGACTTAATAAAAAATATTATCTCCCTTCTGCCAAATGTTCGCAATTTGTGAAATTTAACATACATGTATATATATGTGGGAAGTGTTTTCTTCTGATTTCAGTTAGATACCGAGTATAGCAATCCAGACAGACAGACAAGAAACCAAGCAACCAAGCAACTAACCAGCTATCCAGCGTAATCAGTCAGCCAGGCAGCTACTCTATCAGTGAATCGATCAAGACACCTTTCTTACATTGACGCATTTTTGGGAAAATACTTTCCCAAAATGCTGCTCACATCACCTTTGGCTGGTCCTCCTGACAGATGAAGCGCGGGCAGTATCACTTGTCAAATAGGCTCAGATACAACGCACTTTTAACAGTTTATTTGAAGAACTAAGTTCATAATATTATTGAAGGCCTATCACAAGAAAACTAAGCCAATATATATATGTGTGTGTGTGTGTGTGTGTGTGTGTGTGTGTGTGTGTGTGTGTGTGTGGGTGGGTGGGTGGGTGGGTGGGTGGGTGGGTGGGTGGGTGGGTGTGTGTGTGTGTGTTATTTTTTATTACTTTATTCAACTCATTATAATTTTAAAATACACCCTGTTGTCCCCTTGATTTACAAACCTATGTACAATTGTGCATTTTACAAAAATTAATAAACTAATATAGTGGTTTAGCCGGTTTTAGATATGCCACGCCCATCTCTAGCTAAGCTCCACCCACGCCTCTCTCGTTTTGAAATCGATGGATCTCTGAACACCCTGACCATCAATCTCCAAAAAGCTACACATGCAAGCTGTTGAACATTTTGAAACTAATTTGACTGAGTGCTGTTGCTGCCAAAGGCAGCAACAGCGCCCACTCAAATTAGTTTCAAAATAATTGGAAAGATGAATTGGACGAGCTTTCCGATGATGTATAACTTCAATAATATTGTGATTGTAGTTTCTCACAGGAACCGTTAAATGTACACTTTCTCTTAGGGTAATACCACCTCAATGTGGAACAGCTGTTCGCCAAGGGATTTACCAGACATTGCCCGCGCTATGAGCATTGATCTGAGGGATTCCAGAGAGGGTATTGACACACATTATGACGTCAATGCGGGAAATGTGTATCGCTTGATCGTATGTCGGTCCCGTCTGTCTGCCCACCAGTCTATAAGTCCATCGGCCCATCAGTCGATTCATCTATGAAGTGGCACCACTACGATACATATTTTGGGCAGCACATTTTAATACATTAATTGATTGAGTGCAGACTGAGATAGTTATGATTCGTAATATGAGAAATGATAACCCCTTCAAAACTTACCACTGCAGTGCTTTCGAGGAGTGTCCATTTGTAGGCAAAGAGAAAACTATTTTTGAAAAGTTACAACTGAAATGACTGGCTCGATAAAAGGAAGGCATTCCAGTGGTACACTTTCAAAAATAGTCATCTCTTGGCCTAGAAATGGACAATCAATCAGCAAATATTTTTAATATTCTTGAGGAAAACTTAGCCATTAAAAGGTTAAAATAGAAAGCAGTATATACCTAAGCCATATATAGGGTCCAATATCGCCAGCGTTCCTCCAACCCACGTGACCGATGTGGTCAAGACAGCCAATAACGTGGCGTTATTTGTGACACAACAGAGCACGTGACCGGGCTGGAAGTTCCTCTTGGACAGGGCATATGCCATGCTGGGTGACATCGCGGCCAGCTGATCATAAGTATAATATTCATTTGTCAAGTTGTTAATCTGAAAGATAAGATGATATGTGGATTATTCGTGAGGTAAAATTGTATACTGAGAATTTATCAGAAATTACCAGATATTATATATAACAGATATCCAATTCGTCCATTCTAAATATCTTTGGCTCAACTAAAATATAGATTTTGATCAAGATCTTACTAATATATATATATATTAGTAAGATCTTGATCAAAATCGTTAATATATTCCAGAGAATTACACTGTGCTTCACAATTTGCCAACTTTTAGTTGAGCCAAAGATATTTAGAATGGACGAATTGGATATCTGTTATATTTAATAGCTGATAATTTCTGATAAATTCTCAGTATACAATTTTACCTCACAAATAATCCACATATCATCTTATCTTTCAGATTAACAACTTGACAAATGAATATTATACTAGTAACTAAAATATTGTAAATAGCAGTCTTGCCATCGTCGTCGTCGTCGTGCGCGTTCTTGTAGTCGTCTCTCATTACAGTTTGACATCACCTCCCATTATCCCCAAATTAGCTTCAAGTGAATTTAACAT
The DNA here is from genome assembly GCA_034401795.1 of Chaetoderma sp. LZ-2023a. NCBI lineage: Eukaryota > Metazoa > Mollusca > Caudofoveata > Chaetodermatida > Chaetodermatidae > Chaetoderma > Chaetoderma sp. LZ-2023a. The sequence goes on along the minus strand of CM067375.1, from coordinate 33,914,602 downwards.
CGCACAGATATCGGCAAAGTGGACCCGGTATAATTACTCTTGCTGGGATATCCAAATTGGTCATAGTACACTTACTATCGCCGGGTTATCGCCAAACCGATCCCTATATACTTATTATCGCCGGAATATCGCCAAACTGGTCACACTTTTCCAACAGGAAGCGTCCTAGAGTAACGTCCAGTACACAAAGGTCCCCGGATGGCGCATAATGCGTCACATCGCATATTTCCTCTAAAACAGCGGTGTCACTGGGTACGGGATGCCAACTTCCCCCTGGCGTTGTCAAGATGATTTTAGGAATGCTGCCAGATTTTGTGATTCTCGCAAACGGCATTGATGTTTTCTATTTTTATTTTATTTCGACGCATTTGTCCAAAGTTTACTTTTATTCGAGACTTAACAGTATCTTCAGTGGCCGGACTCTCACCGAGGTTACTTTTGAATGCGCTCAGTTGACGCTGCTGTTCCGGCTGTTGTTGCGGCTGTTGTTGGTGTTGTTGTTTTTGCTGTTGCTGCTGTACGGCAGCGGTGGCCTGTAATCACGAAATGAATCCGGGGACCAGTGTGCTGTTGTCAGCACTAATTTGTGAGCGTAGGAATACCGAGTCATTAATGGCGCGAATTATTTCCGACTCTTGAAGTGACATAATAGTGACGTCATCGTATGACATATAGGTTCCGATGATCTCGTCTGCCGGGTGTATTACGCGCTCGCTGATTCTCGCTGTGCCTGTACGATGCATCAGCCGTCCTCCGGGTATACAGTTGCCCATTATAGAGCCCGTACCACTGCAAGGAGAATTACAAAAAAGAGTACTAAAGAACTTGTGGAACTATTTTCCAAAATTCTATTGCTACCTCCTTTAACCATTTAATGACTAAATTTGTTCAAGAATATCAAAATATTTTCTAATAAATATCCATTTGTAGGCCAAGAGAAAACTATTTTCGACAATTTACCACTAAAATGACTCTCGGTAACCGAGCCAGTCATTCCAGTGGTAAATTGTCGAAAATAGACTTCTATTTGGCCTAAAAGTCGGCATTCATCAAGACCACTGCAGAGGTCGTTTTGGTAAGCTTCGTTATAAAATGGTTACCCAAGCAGCATCCGATAGATGGAACCATTTTAGCCATGTCATACCTATTTCTAGCTAAGTTCCGCCCACTCTGTATGCGTGTGTAAACCTATTTTAACATTTTAAAAACCTGAATTCCAATAATCTCATTTCCAATGTAACTACACTGGTAAGCTGTTGACTATTTTAAAACTAAATTGTCTCGGAGCTACTGCGGTCTGGCAGCAACAGATACCAGTCAAATTAGTTTCAAAAGATTCAACAGAATGTTTCTTAAATTATAAATTTACTAAAGGCATACAATTCAGACTATTACATCCTGGCCTTTGCCCATTTCGTGACTGACCTACAGCTCTTGATTATGACGGTAGCTAACACGTAACAAGGCTAATTTATTACGTCAGATACATGAATGACAAATAGGATACCTCCATTGAACCAAAATTGTATACTATACCGTGCCCCATTATGGCATTCACATTAACAGTAAGGGGTGAGATAAATGCGCTTTTTCATTGGTTCTCCAAAGTCACGTATTTTTCGAGAACTACTCAATATATGGGTAATTAAGCCACGTCCGCTAGAAAACCAAGTGACCTGCGCGGACTAATGCAAAAGCACGTCTATATCACGCCATGGTTAGCAATATTTATGGACAGGCTGTGACAGAGTGTACATAATGGCAAAACGAAAAAAAACCCATTTCTAATCACCCATTTTAAGAATGGCTCGCAGATCTTATGCTGCAGTTTTGTAAGACATTATAAAATAGCGTAAAAATACATATTTTCATTTTTCCTGTTGCGAGTCTAATTTGGTAAATTCGAAGATCTATCCATAAAGTAATAGTAAAGAAAATCATTACTACTGGTACATAGAGGCATTCACTCTCGCCGCACACTTTGGCAGCTTTTGGTATTCATAGCACCCTCACTTGTTAATCAAAAGAGCTATTATTGATTATGCCCTAAAGTAATAGACGCGGGATCTGATTGGCTGATGCAATAGACATAGATAAATTATAGCCATCTGTCAGTCCAGAATTAAGCATGCCATATAGTGATAGGCGCACGATATGAATGGCTGAAGCAATAGACGCACCTAAATATAGCCAACTGCAAACCCAATAATGATTATGCCTTATTGAGATAGATGCGTGATCTGATTGGCTGAAGCGATAGACGCACATAGATTATAACCAGCGGTTGCAAAGGTATGGCGTATGCATTATAGCCATAGACAGGTGAACGGATTAGCTGAAGCAATAGACGCACATAAATTATACCAACCTACTAGCCCAATATTGATTAGACCTGTGCGCTAATGTGATACATGTGTGACCTGATTGCCTGAAGCGATAGACGCACTTAAACTATAGGCATCTGTCAGCCCAATATTGAGCACGCCATATAGCTATAGAAGAGCGAACTGAATGGTTGAAGCAATAGATGCACATACATTATAGCCAGCTGGTACTAGAATATTGATTACGCCTTATAGCAATAGATTAGCGATCTAATTGGCATCCAGTCAAAGTAGTTTCAAAATATTCAACATCTTACCTGCATCATTGATATTGGAATTTGGGAATTCAGGGTTCAATCGATCCAAACACGGGCATAGGGTGAGCTAGAAATGGGCGAGGAGTATGGATTCATCCATTCGTTGTAGAGTCGTGTACAATAAATGACACGACAAACATTATCAAAATTGTATTGAAAGTTTGAGGGAATTTGTCGCTCATCGCTCTGAAAGCGTTACGATATGTTTAGTCCATAAAACAACGCTTACTTTGCAAGAGAAAATTAAATAACCTTTTTAAAATTGTCCAATGGCAATTACTCGACTCATCGGCACAGCTATTGTGATTCAGGAATGTGTTGTCCCCTCCCCCCCTCCACCCACCGCCCTTACCCCAGCCCGCTTCCCACCCACCCACCACACTTGCCACAACCATTACAAATTTGCATGAAATAATTCAAATAGTTATTTTATTTAGAAAGCGAAATAACAATGTATCTTAGAATGCAGGAAATGGCGTCTTAGATCATCTATTTTTAAATATTCACGAGGGTGGGGACGGGGCCTCGGAACCATTGCATTTGGGAGGGCACTAGACCCTCTAGAATTCTTGCTCGCCTGCCTCCCTAGCGTTCCAGAAATAACCGTTTCCAGGTGCTGAAAGTGCACGCAACTGAACCTTGTGAACGCTTTCTTCTCAGATTCTCTATCTAAAGCTAGCTATAGGCGTACAGGTAAGGGCAATGAAGGATTTCAGTTTATCCATTAAGCACATGACGTCATAAGCGACTACGTGACGTGTAGGGTGACGTCATAATCAATTACGTAATAAATAAAATGTAGCTAAGTTCGTCAGGGGCGCTCAATCAATGACGGGCTATGCGTTGTTGGACGAATTGCATGTATTTACTATATTAATAAACATGCCTGTTGAATATTTTGAAACTAATATGACTAGGCGCTGTTGCTGCCATAGGCAGCAACAGCTCCAATTCAAATTAGTTTCAAAATACCCAACAGCTTACCAGTATAGGTTTCGGGAAATTGATAGATTGGGAGTTCGGGGATCAATTGATCCCATCACGTGCGAAGTGGGGGTGGAGCTTACCTAATGATGGGCTGGACACTGCTAAAACTGGATTCCTCCAGTGAGATCACCAATCTATTCCTCCAGTAGGTTTACTATGGGCTTCCGGTTTGTCATGCAATCTAGTTTAAACACTATAATTATATCACTAAAATTAAATATTCATGTTTTCAATGTTTGAAACACTTTAATAAGTAGTATTGCTGACTTCTACTGCTTTTTTTCGTCAAACGAATAAAGCAGTAAAAATGATTACCAGAAATAGACTAAAGTTACTAGTTTCGTGAGGTGGTAGATTGACGATATCACCTTTTCGTGGCAAAATTTTACCACTATCGTGACAGAGCTATACGTAATATTGATTGTGGCGTCGGATAGCATGTGACGTAGGCCTATGTAGTTAAGACATCAAATCTCCCTCAACATATCATATCTGATTCATATTTATATCAAATATAGGCAAATTCAATACACAGATTTTTTTTTTTTAAATGACGAATTTTATGGGGTTCGTTTGAACTCCACCGCCCCCCCCCCCCTCCCGCCCCCCCCCCCCACCACGCCACCGTACGGGTCTGATAATGGGAGGGTGCCTTTGTAAGCCTATAAACGTTTCATGTGTGTAAAACTTCAAACGTTATGGGGGTCAAGAACATCGAAAAGGCCGGATACATAAGCGAGACTCGGAATTCTCCAGATTGCGTGGCAACCCTCTCATGGCAAGATCGGCTGAAACCGGCCTCTACAGTGGTGATGGAGAATCTCCAATTGCAGGCCAAGAGAAGAAAGAATATTTGTGAAATTTTATCACTGGAATGACTGAAGCGATAATCGAGCCAGCCATTCAAGTGGTAAACTTTCTAAAATTATCTTCCCTTCGCCTGCAAATGGGCATTCAATAAGCAAATATTTCGATTTTCTCGACCAAATTTAGCCATTAAAGGGTTAAAGACGCGCTCACTATTTTGAAATAGTCTAGTTTCCGGGAGAGTTCCGTGCGCTTATTTCGCTTTGCTGTTTTGCTTTCTCAAACAATACACGCTTCCGTCGCTTACCGTCTGAGAATATTAAATACATTTATGCCTGTCTAATCGGTCCACGTGTAACGGATTGATAAATGGACCACAAAACGAAGGCGCTTTCTTCGCACGCTGTGGCTTTACTGGAAATCCACGATGGAGCTCTGTAAAAATGTTACTTGGTTTTTATTCAAATCACCGATCTAAAATAACTGGCCATATAAGTCTGGTGGCAACAGGCGGGTGAGGATTGGGTGTGTGTAGTCTACTGGATATTTTTTCTCCTAGCGAGGGTGAAGCGTAGGCGGACACCCCCCCCCCCCCTCAATGTACCCTCACCTAGTGGTCATTGTTACCGTTACCGTACACACGTATGAGAAAGCTCGCTTTCCAGGCAGTATACGGTAGCCATTTGTTATGGGTGTAAAGATTAATCATTTGTGCCTGGTGTAGTTCGGATTGACCGGTCGGGTAGCGGCCGTAGCAGCTAAGCTGGGTACGAGCCGCCCGTCCTGGATTCGTTCCCTGAACACGCCCCCCTGGGTAGAGCACTAAGCGTATATCGGCCTATGGGAGAGATCGTTAAAGTTCGCTAAAGCGCATAGTGCGCATGCGCACGCTTGAATGCTATTTATGATGAAGCACGTAGTTTACGACCAAAATGGGATGACGCTTTTAGTGTACCGAGATGGTACCTTGTAATCCTTTGTAATTACTTGTTCCCGCCGAATCTGGCATTAATCAAGAGCAGAATTCGACGGGCTTTTCAAATCTGTAAACCATTTCAAAATCGGTTAAGAAATGGCTGAGTTATCCACGGAAAAGCCTTCTTGATTATCTTCAACCTATTGCCGTGACGTCATAACCACGTGAGCGCAGAACTTCTAGAATGTTCTAGAACATTCGACAGCGTTATTATCAGCTACGTACTGATTGGCTGTTGCTCGAACGATGATTGGTTGGAGCCTGGGCCTGTGACGTCACGAGGAGTATAAAAGGAGCCGCGATCCAGAGGCCCATACAGCTTTTCAAGAAAAGAGGTTGACAAAGGCCAGATCTCTTCTCTCAGCAGCTACGTACATTGAAGTATGTGCTCTGTGGTCTGTTCTGCTTCTCCACAAGGACAAGCGGGCGATGTCGTAAGGTGGAACCGCCTGTGCATGTGTTGGTTTAGTCTGTTGTGTCAGTTCTGAGACGAAAAATGGTCACTTGCTCTGGCCCCGAGAGATGATGGTAGGTATCTTCTGATTGAGGTGTTCTCTAGAGTGACTTGATGATAGTCTTCATCTCTGTATGGGTAACCATGTTTTCTGTCTGATTCTCTTCTGCACCACCTTTGCCATCTTGTCTGCTTCCTCATTTCCTTGGACTCCACAGTGTGAGGGGATCCACTGCAATGCTATCCGAAAACATTTGATGGTTTGTAGTGCTTCTTCAAGTTGTGGCAGCTTACCTTTGGTGATAGCCTCAAGGACGGAGCGGGCATCAGATAAAAAAACAATCTGTGCAATAGGGTCTGCTGTTCTGCTGATGGTATTAGCTGCATGAACTAGTGCTTCGACTTCAGCTCTGTAGTTTGTGCAGTGTTTGCCTGTCAGTATTGCAGCTGACTCATGTTGTCCGTTTGGATACTGTATGTGCAGTCCGGCACCTCCGCCCCTAATTGCATCTTTGGCTGATCCATCTGTGTAGATCTTTATCCATGTCTCCTGAGGGTACATTTCTTCAGGGCCTTCTTGCTCACATCACTGTGTTCATCTTTGGTTGTGAGATGAGGTACTGTGGTGCGAATAGCTATGCTCTCTAGTTTGTTTTCCCAGGGTGGAGGATCAATTGTGTGGTTTGGGTCTTTGTGCTGGCAACATTTCTTGGTGTTTCCTTTGAAGTGCTTTTGTCCCTTTCACAAAACTTGATCTTTTAAGTCTTCCTGATGAGAGCTGTGCTTGCCTGATCTTCATCGGGTGGTTGTTGAACGATTTGAACTTTGCAGCTTGGATCAGTGCTTTGCATTCCCTTCCTTTGCTAAGTGGGGGGATGCCTGCTGTCTGCTCCATTTTTTCTATTGGTGTTGATCTCATTCCACCAGTGACGATGCGCAGTGCCCGGTTTTGTACTCTGTCGAGGTTCTGTTGATGAGCTTTAGCTGCTGTCATCCATGAGCTGGATCCATACTCAAGGTGTGGTCGTACGGCACCTAGGTAGATGGTCTTGAGGATCCTTTCATTGTCACCCCACTTTGTTCTTGCCCGCTTCCTCATGGTGTTTAGCTTTCTTCTGGCCTTTGCCTCTGCGTTCTGGATGTGCTCCTTCCATGTTAATCTTCTGTCATAGGTGACTCCCAGGTATGTCTGCTGGTCCTCATACTCGAGTGGAGTACCGCCCAGTGTCAGATTGCCAACCTTGGTTTTGCTGGACAGTGAGAATAGCATGGCTGATGATTTTTCTTTGCTGATGGTAATACACCAGCGATTGGCCCAAGCTGTAATTCTGTCCAAGGCATTCTGTCCGAGCTGCATTCTGTACGTGGCAGTCATTGTGTACTCCTCGATGCACCAAAGTACGAGGTCATCTGCATAGAGGGCTGATTGGATCCCATTAGGCAGCTCTGCTACAATGTCATTAATGATGAGTATGAACAGAGTTGGTGATAGTATTCCGCCTTGTGGCACCCCCTGTCTCAGCAATACATTCTGTCCAGATTGTCTATCCACCAGCACCCTAGCTCTGCGATTGTGTAGGTATGACTTGGTCCGTCGGAACATGTTGCCACCGATGCCTGTGCGCTGGAGCTTCACGAGGAGGCCATCCTTCCACACCTTGTCAAATGCCTTCTGCAGATCAAGGCAGCCAGCATCACCTTCTTGGCTGGAAAATTGTCCTCTATGACCTGTGCAAGGTGTGTTGTTTGATCTTCTGTGCTCCTGTATCTTCTGAAGCCAGCCTGCTCTGAAACTATAATGTTCTCCGACTCCAGGTACCGCTGTAACCGCTGGTTGACAATGCACTCCATGGTCTTGCATATGCAGCTTGTAAGACTGATAGGATGGTAGCTCAGCACTTTCATCTTGTTCTTCCTTTTTTTCAGAATATGGGTCATTCCGGCTTCCTTCCAGCACTGAGGAACCTCCCCATTGATCCAACTGAGATTAAAGATGTCTAGCAACTCTCGGAGAGATGCATTACCAAGGTGTTGGATCATTTCATTCGTAATGCCATCTGGCCCTGGAGATTTTTTCTTCTTCAATTGGCGGATAGCCTTCTTCAGTTCTGCTAAACTAATGTCCAACTTTCATTGCATCATGAGTGTTTGTGTCTGTTCTTTCCTTTTGCTCTTTTCTAACCTCTTTTTGACGCATTCGTGGTATAGAAATGTTGCTTTCTTTTGCATATGCCTTTGCAAAGGCATCTGCAGCCATCTTTCCTGTCAGTGTTTGTCCATCTTCTTCAAGAGTAATCTTCTCTCCCCCGACACCCTCATCATTCAGTGCTTTAGTCAGTCTCCATAGTTTTGTGGTGTCTCTCTCTAAATTAAACCCTGCCGTCTTTTCCCTCCAGCTTCTTCTTTTGGCCTCCAGCTTGGTCTTTAGATACCTGGCTTTAGTTTGTTGTAGCGTGAAGTGGTTTTCATGACAGGGATTACCCTCTGCATCTTCTCTGGCCTTGTCTAGTTTATCATGTGCTGCTTGCAGTTCTGTTGTCCAGTAGGGGCGGTAATTTTTCCTGAACCCTCGAGGAATCACTTCGTTGACAGCCTTGAGGATACTTGAATTAAATTCCTTGACCACATTGTTGATGTTTCTCCCTTTTACTGCTATATTTTGGGTAAGCTCATTGGAACGAATGCCGAACAGACTCCAATTTGCATTTTGTAGTTCCACTCCCTACTTACAGGAGCAATTTGGAACTTTCTGATTACTGTTCACGAATATCAATATCTACTTCAGAACACAAACTTGCAGTGAGGCCTTTACGGCCTGAATATGTGAGTCTACAGATGTAGAGGCAGGATGTTCTTTGATGGATGACTCGCCGGATCTGCCGGCCATGCCTAAAAGTGGTATTTCAACTGTCACCACACTAATATTGTGTAGGTTCTTCTGACTTTCGACCGCAGCAAGTAAACTCTGCCCGGTGCGTCTTCAGAGCTGGCTGACGTACCCAGCACCGTTAAGCTTTGTTTTGTATCTTCATTTGCATCTGACAACCCCCCTCTTGTGATCGGGTTGTTTACAACTTCCATTCATGCCATCGGTGTACGGGAACTTTCTTCACAGCAGTGATGCTATCGTATCTTTTGCTGACTGCTCGTTAGACATTCTATTAGGCTTACAGTGTTGAGCGATGTACTCCCTCTATGAGTGTTCTTGCGGGAATCCTGTTTGCGGAAACCAACTTGCGGGAACCGACCTGTGGGAACTTTCCAGCTTACTGAGAATGCATCAACTCACGTCAATTACGGAATGACGTATCAATTTCAGTAACACGATAGCCTAACTTAAGAATGGCTATCGAGGATTCAAGTAACTATACTTCACATTTTAATTATTTCGCTAAATGTACTCTTCTAATTATATTGTATCCGTAAGAACGGTCCCGATGACTAAAAGGTACCGTAACGGTCTTAGGACCGCTAGTTATAATTTCTGTATATGTTCATAGTTATTCTTATTTTCTGTAAGGTGTTTTTACTAACCGCACCATAGTAGGTTCGTTAACCTGTGTTAGAGTATATAATTCTGATCATATTACACTGTACTGATTGTTCTGGTTAGTTTATATATAGCACGCCGGGCTAAACAGAGTTATAGCATGGACAGCGACCTCAGTGAAAAATTGTTGGTGGCGGGAGAGAGTGCTGCATATATAAGTGTTGCTGTATAGTGTTTCCTACGTGCACTGCAGTCCTATATTTTCTATAAATAAACAAAACATATGAACTGATGGCCACTGGCCATATATATATAAATAGTTCATATGTTTTGTTTATTTATAGAAAATATAGGACTGCAGTGCACGTAGGAAACACTATACAGCAACACTTATATATGCAGCACTCTCTCCCGTATTTTTCACTGAGGTCGCTGTCCATGCTATAACTCTGTTTAGCCCGGCGTGCTACCGACTAAACCTTTTCTATTCAGCTCGATAGGCTAGGTTCAAAATTATTACAGACACTTTCTTCGCTACAAAATCTGTATTATACTCTTCTCTTCCGGTAGTGCGATAATCTAGCCCCGCACTCCGGTAAGACTCATAACTCCAAGATTTTGTCTCTCTTCATGCTCCACTCAGCCTTGTCGCTTCTTAATTGTTTAGATGTCCCTATCCGCACCATGGGCTGATCCGACTCTGGGAAACTACTGGGGTTTCCGAGCGGTGATGGCCAGGGTGTGGTATCACACACCGTCCCCTCGTATCTTCGGATACTTAGTAGTTAGCATTTTTGCCAATGTAGGAAAGCACTGCGAAAACATATCTTAATCATTATTTTATTTACTGAACCATCCTCCCGCACTACAGTGCAAAACTGGGCAGCTTGTATATAAACCGAACGACAGGTTAAACGGTTAGTTCCATAGGACCTGGAAATGGGTGAGATGCGTATCCCCACCGAATTCCATAAGAATGTCTGGGCATAATATTTAAATCTGCCACGCCCTGACGGGAAGGACATTTATGGTGGGTATTCGTCTCTCTTACCCCCACCATAACGATAGGACAATTGTCTAATAATGCTTTCGTGAAAGGTAACCTGTGTCCTGTAACATTTTATGTGGTTACGAAGCGGGATGTCCGGATTCTTATCCAGTTCGGAGATCTTACTAAGTAACATGTATGAGCGCTGTCTTCAGTATTGATGTCTTGGGGCATCTGTTGTCAATGACAGCCGTGTCTAATAGCTAGATAGATACGAGCCATTTGCGGCCAAAAATAGTTCTTGTTTCAAAAACAACTAAAAGCTAACTAAGCGAAGCAGAAGGCCCGCATAAATAAAGCGGCGACTACTAATTCAGCATACTAAGAATCACATAAGACGGTGATGTGGGAATCCATCAGGAATCGTTCGTCCCGTCTTCACGTAAAACAGCACGCTCCCCGATAGTCATAATCTCACTAGGTATGGTCTTTTCTTTCTCAAGCATTTTTGGTTGAAATATTAGGGTGGGCCCCTTTTTGCCTACTATTCTTCTCCCGCTTTAAGCAGTTGCAACACCTTCCTGAGACAGAGGCCCGCGCGAGGCACTTGCCTCTCGCAAGGATTCAGCGACGACGGTCCATGTGAGGATAATACTCCTCACCAAAACTAGCACTAGGAGTAGTGCCCACGTGAGGCACATAACATTTTGTCCGAGATAATCTTCTTCCTTTCAGCTTAGACGTATAATAACTTATAATAAGTTAATTAGCTAAGTCTCGTGTACGGGAGCCTCCCTTGCGGGGATACCTCTGCGGACCTACGAGTCTGTATGGTACCTCCGGGAGCCCCATGTTTAAAAGTTCATCTGCCTGTCTCTATGTCTCGTATTTTCGTATGCTCTTGCTTAGTTTTATCTAGCATATTCATAATTGTTTATGTAAAATCATTGTATGGACTTATATTTTTAGGTCACCAAATCAAATCTTATAAGTCCATAGATCACGAAATTGCTATGGACAGGTATACTGATGACACAAATTCTTGGGATGAGACAGTTGTATTTAATGTTCGCGACGATGGTCGCATGGCTCCACCGGAACGATTGAGTTCCACCGGCCTTAGGAGCCGGTTTTTGTTACCCGCAGGGCAGTCTCGTACAGGATCCGTCACCCCAAGACCGGATGCTAACCAGCGTCATCATTCGTCGTGCACTTGCGGCGCAGCGAGTCGACATGATACACTGGAACGGCCCGACACTACCCCCACGAGCTACACTATTGAGTCAAAAGCAGGTTATCTGTACAAATACAGTAATTTAAAATCAATCCATTAAAATAAATTTGATGGATATCATAAAATTAAAACCCTATTTTATAACATCAACAGCTTAACTAAGTAGTCGACATGCTGGAGATCAGTTTGTGTGCGAGAACAGAAAATGTTCCACCAAGCAGAATGGAATTAGTGCTAACTGATCACATGAGTTGTATTATGAAGACGACACATTTGAATCTTCGCCAAAAGAGGCAATGGTTCGGGTTGTCTGTCGTTCAGGTACACATCCGCCTCTGAGCTGGGTTTATCTTTTCTGTTTATGTCTTATATTTCTGTATTGCTTCACCCTATGAGCCTTTCGAGTTTTAGCGATGCGCCTCCCATCTCTGGCTAAGCTCCACCCCCTCCTCAGTGTTGGGATCGATCAATCTCTGAACTCATTGACTATCAAGTTCCAGAGAACTATAAAGGAAACCGTTTGAATATGGCAACAACACCGCCCAGTCAAATTAGTTTCAAATTAGTCAACAGTTTATTAAATATTAAAAACATAAAATTCGTTTTAAACATATTTTATTGTCAATTAACAACAATGGGATTGAGTCACAAGTCAAACTGACTTAGATTCGACTCTTTCCATAAAAGACTATAAAATGTGGTATGTTATAATTTTACATAATAATCTTACAATAAATGGAATTTTATCAATTGTATGTCTTTGATAGATTTATAATTTAGTAAACATGTTGTTAAATATTTTGAAACTAATCGGACCGGGAGCCATTGCTGTAAAATAAGAGCAACGTCACCCTGTCAAACTAGCCTCATCATATTCAACAGCACTCATGGATGGCGTGTCGAAATCACTGGTCTCATTTGTCTTGTGATATGAGTTGTGTGTTGTTTTTGTAAAATAATCACTATTAGTTGTTAGGTCATGATAAGTTTAAATTGTTGATGCAGCGAAAGGAAAGGAAATACGCGCGGCTGAGGCTTGATCCATGAATTTTTTTAGCCAAAGAGCTTGGGGGCGAAATTTTGTTTGTGTTGTCATGTGTGATTGGCTGCGTGACAGGCGTCTTCGTCAGTAATTGGTTGGTCAGTTCGAGAGTTTTTGTTGGTGACTTAATGTTGACTGACGGTAACGATTCGTCCAAAGCAATCTGACTACACAGACAACAAGGAAGAAATTTCTGTTTGCAAATTTGACCGTATTATATACGGGTCATTTGACGGCAGAAGATGGTGCAGTATTAATACAGGAAGGTGAAGTTCGGGCGGAACAGTTCCGGGGTCTTTTTCAAGGGTGTTTATCCAGGGCGTTTATCCATCATGTTAGTGTGTTTTCTAGGAGGCTTGTCCATGATGATGTTTAAGGAGTTGAGATGTTTTGACTGAATTTCCGGATATTGTACGGGACTATCCATGAGTAATATTTGACACGAATCGGAATTCTCCTAGTGTGGAGGCATTGAAGAATTACCACGAAATCTTATGGCGGTTGGACTCATTTCGGTGTGATATTTAATTTCAGGACTTCAAACCAAACCGTGTATTGAAATCAAATTTAACTTAGACTAAGACGTGACCAACCATATGGATTGTATTTATTTATCAATCAATTGAGATTTTTCTCACTTTAGGGCTACATCTCTCTGATTTAGGTAAAGGTTAGAAATAATGTTGTGATGTTGTGACCAGTTATATTCTGTTTTCAACTAGAATGTCATGGTATCCTGATTTTGATTCTACTTGTTACCTCTGGAATCGTAATTTGATTTTGTGCGTGACGCACTTATGATTTATGTACTACCAACTGTATTCAGATTGGACATAGTCAAGTGTTTAGGAGGGTTCAGTGTGAGTAGTCAGTATACATGTATATTGTGAATAGCATGGCTAAATTGTGAGAGATTCCTCCATTAAAATTTCTAACTTAAATTAATTCTTATATTATTACTTCATCCCTGTCACCCATCCTAACCAAGTATGGATACTCCTGGGTGTTAAAAAGACAAATTGGATTCATTCTAAAAGAAATAGTGACCAATAGTAACTGAACATTGTTTTGGCCCTATAATCTTTTCCTTGAACATAGCTTTAAAAAATCCTCTTTCTCTAAAAATAGTTTAGGAATTCATTTAAAATTTAACCTTTTCGACTATATAGTTAAAGTTTTTCATTGGTAAAGTTACCACGTCACAGATGGTTACCTCGAAATTGGGAATCTGGGAATTCATGATTCCGATTCCAACACGCGGAAATGCGGGCTGTGCTTAGAGTACGTCAAACCTTTGTGTATTCTTAATGTAATTATGGACTTTCTGAAATATGAAACAGTTTTTTTCAAAGCCTAGGTCGGGGTTGCCATATAGTAATATGTCCTCTGAAATAACAAAATGTAGTACATCTCTAGATAACTGTTGTCAGTGTTCTATATATTTGGCACACTCGAGTAAATAATGTTGGTTATCTTCTATGATGCCCACGCAATGGTGGCAATTAGGATTGTCACTAAGATGAAAATAATTAAGATGAGCGTTAATTTGACTACATTTATTTCGTAATTTAGTGTGTATAATATTAGGAAGTCGTTCCCTAGCGCTATACTATGCAGGTACGGCGCTAACGTGGTTGTGATTAATTTGTTATTTGAATATGGAAACAGATGCGGAATTTTATCGGAACCATCTAGTTTGTACCAAAGGTTGATTGTACTGGGAAAGAACGATTTTTTATAGCTCTCAAGACGAATATTTTCTTCTACCATATTATTTCTATTTCGTAGATTATAATTTATAACTTCATCTAAGCGTCTTGGGATTAGTTCAGAAATATAATCTGGACAGTCTCCTTTTAGCATTTTATACATTAAAATTAGTTTTTTGTTTTTTCTTCTGCTACTTAGCATGACTAAGATCCAAGTTCTTTGTATACTCTTTCTAGAGGTGTGCATTTCGGATGTCCAGATATTATTCTTATCGCCTCTTTTTGGATATATTCAATGTTTTCTGATGCTTGTTGCGTGCATCTGTCCTACATTTCGGATCCATATTCCAATCCAGGACGAAGGTAACCAATATCTTTTTTAAATAATAATGTCCTTGATACTTTGTATATTATTTTTCTCATTGAACCTAAAATTATGATTGCTTTTTTAATCATATTCTCTATCCTATATGTCCATTTAAGTTTAGATGACAACGTGAGGCCTAAATAGTTGTGAGACTGTACTCGGCTTATTCGTGTATTGTCTAGAAAAGGATTGGCAAGTTATGAGTTGGTTGGTTTGCCACTAACATGTGTTCAGCTGGAATTTGACCAGCCATTACTTTGACTAGCAGTTCAGAGCCCCCAGGTCGTGGTTCAAAGACGGTTCAATATCCGTGCAACAACGCTTAGACCGTCACCAATTCACCTTTCCAGAGTACCCACCCATCATATGACGTCATAATGAACTGCGTGATGTCTACAATGACATCATAATGAATGACGTCATGAATGACGTCGATAAGTACGTCACGAACGCATATTTGAAGACGGGCTATGCGTTGTTGTACAAATTGTTTGCTTTTACTATTTAATAAATATTCTGTTGAATATTTTGAAACCAATTTGACGGGGCGCTGTTTGCTACCATAGGCAGCAACAGCGCCCAGTCAAATTAGTTACAAAATATTCAACAGCTTCTCTGTAGAGTTTTCGGTTAATTAATAGTTAGGGCATTTGGGGATCGATCAATCCCAACACGGCGAGGTGTGGGTGGAGCTTAGCTAATGATGGGCGGGGCATAGCTAAAAATGGATAGGTCCATTATGCGTGCTTGACGAAATTATCTACGTCATTCATGACATCATAATGACGTCATTGATTATAACATCATTCAACACGTCACGTAGCTAATTATGGCGTCATATGCTAGATGAATACACATGAAAGGGCCATCGGGACGTAACGTGGGGACATGCTTAGCTTAACTACCGGTATATCGATGGAGTGCACCGGATTGAGATTGGAATCATACTGTTATTTGGCGGTCTAGGCAAGCAATACATTTGACAAAGCATCTTTAAGTTAGGGCTTTTAGCTAAGTTTTCTGTTTAGCTCTACATATTGGCTCATACCTAGCGATGATAGGGCCCGAAAATTAGGGGGAAAAAAATTTTAACATATTTTATTGTACTAATAATACAACGGGATTGGGCACAAGTTCTAGCAACTTATCTAGGCCCTCTCCCTACATAATCAATAACACGGCAAGATACTCAAACTAAACATATATACACTAAAGAGAGAGAGAGAGAGAGAGAGAGAGAGAGAGAGAGAGAGAGAGAGAGAGAGAGAGAGAGAGAGAGGGAGGGGGTGGGGGTGGGGGGGTGGGAGGGAGGGAGGGAGAGAGAGAGTGAAAGAGAGAGAGAGAGTGAGAGAAAGAGAGAGAGAGAGGGTGGAGGGAGAGAACGAGAGATTAGAGTGGTAAAGGGGAGGGAGAGAACGAGAGATTAGAGTGGTAAAGGGGAGGGGGATTTGGAGAGATGTTTTATTGTATACTAATTACAATAACATTATTGTTCAATAACACAAATTTAGTAAAGGCATCATCTTGGCAATAGTAAATATGAAGTTGATATTCTCAACAATAACAAGAGTATGATACAAAACAATGATAATAAAAATAAATAAATGAAAAATAAATCACTAGTTCATTGGCATTCGCATCACTTCTTCCGATATGGATGGAGTCTTGGAAATATGCTTACGAAAAGTATATCGCTCCATAAGACAGACAGACATATGTCAAAATCTGCCAGTCTGCCTCATAAAACGATGTACCCTAGTCACTATATTCTCGTTCAACTCGGCCGAAAGATTGTTGCTTCCATTTAAAATCACTTCCAGTAAAATAGGCCGAATTGAAATAGGAAGTCCACCAGAATTTATCTTTCATCAGCCCATTTTGGACATATCAGGAAGAAATGATGAGAAGTCTCAGGTACTGAATGCAATCGGGTTGGTCTATGAAAAATAGTGTGTTGTCAACCGGGGCATGTACGCCATTATATTAGGTTGCCCCCATTTCTGTAAATTCTGCTGAAAATATGTATTGTTCCATTTGCAGACCAAGGGAAGACTATTTTTGAAATTTTAAATAACCGAGCCAGTCATTCCAATGGTAAATTTTCAAAAAAACTGTCTTCTCTTGGTATGAGTGTTAAAGGATTAAGAAATAACAAATTATCTAGGTTGTCACCAGGGCAACCAGTGTGTTAAAGTGTGTTCAAATTTGGTTGCCCTATAGTAAAACTTGGTTGCCCCGGACCACAGGAACATGTAATTTTCGTTGCCTGGATGGTTTTGCCATATTTAGGTAGCGTGGTGGTCAGTGCAGACATAGTCCAGTAAAACTACAAATTAACCTAGAACAAATTGCAACAGAATTTATTTCTTTTCTGCGGCATTCATGGGACTGCCAGGTGTCACATATCAAAAGTCCTCCAAAATCCCTCGATGGGAAAGTGGGTAACGAATAATGAAACTTCCTTACCTGCTTCATTCCGCAAATAAACGAAGTAGAAATGTTGTCTAAGCTCTGAATTTCATGGTCACGGAAGACAGTAAGCAATTGGCAATATTGCCTTGAACCACTTGTACAAATTCTCCAAACCACAGATTAAATATGGTTGTATGCACAGGGCCGGGGTAATTTAAAAAAATTATATTTAAAGTAAGTTTAATTTTGTTTTTCGCTTTTAAAATTTTATCTAAAATAAATTGCATTTTAATTTTCACTTTTATCTCACAATTTGAATAAATTTCTATACAATTCAATCAGAATATGGACATGGATATAGATACATGCGTTATTTGTAACCGGAGCCTAGAAACTGGCTCACAAACTGTTAAGCTTCGAGTTAAAGGCTGTGACGGTATTAACAATGCTAGCAGAGCCCGTGAAAGCGATGTCATAGCTGAAGTAGGACAGAGGGTTCATGTAAAATGTCGACGGGAGTTCATTGATCCCAAGCGGATTGCCCGTGACGCAGAGAAAATTGAACAATCTCCGCCACCCATGCGAACACTCCGTTCAGAAAATCCAACATTCAATTTTAGTGAACATTGTTTGCTATGCGGATACCCTGCAAAAATTCAAGATGGAAATAAACGTGGCTATGATATGTATCCAGTAAGTACTCATGACTTTCAATGTAGTATCGCCGAGGCCTGTGAGCAGAGAAAAGACGAATGGGGCAAACTTGTAGCTGGGCGGCTTGCCTTCACGCCGGATTTATGCGTTGTCAATGCAGTATACCATCAAAGCTGCAGCGTAAATTTTCGAACCATGAAAAATATCCCTCAGCTGCACTCATCTTGCTCATCCCAAAAAACATGGAAGGCCAGAAGACTTGGACAGAGTAAGAGCATTTAGTGTGACAATGGCATTTCTTGAAAATAATGATGATGAGCAGCTGACCCTGCACAACCTCGTTAATAAAATGCAAGAGTATCTCGATGATAAAGAGAATAAAGCATACAGTACAAAATACATGCAGGATAAAATAAAAGATAATTATGGCGATGAAATATTTATTAGCACTGTGAATGGTAAGCCAAACGTTGTTACCTTTCGTTCTAAAGCATCTACTATTTTGACTGACTTCTATAAGGAACAGAAGAGAAATGATTCCAAATCAGAGAGCATGCTAATCATCCAGACAGCTGCAAAACTGCTTAGACACGATATTAAGTTAATTGATTCATGCACATCATCTGAAAGCTATCCATCAAGGGAGCAAATGAGCGACCCAGTAAAGGCATTGAATTATTTACCAGAGACACTGCGGGAATTATTGCGGATTTTGTTTCCTGGAAAAGACACAGAAATGAAACAGGCATCAGTTGGACAGGCTATTATGCAAGGAACTCGTCCTAGAGTTATTTTGGCACCTTTGCAGTTCGGGCTGTCATGTGAGATGCACCATAAATTTGGATCTAGATTTATTGTTGACACCTTGTACAAGCACGGATTTGGATGTTCATACGCGGAGATACAGAGGTTTGAGCGCAGTGCATCACTTCATGGTGGAGATCTACCACAGCCATTATCAGGCGAGTTCATTCAGTTTGTTGCCGACAATGTGGATCACAATATTTGCACAATAGATGGGCATAATACATTTCATGGAATGGGAATCATTGCATCTGTTACACCAGGAAACCTTTCGTGCAAACTTATTCCAAGGATAAATGTAACATCTGAAGATATCAAGCAAGTTGGCAAGATCTGTATCAGGAACTTCCCATTGACCTTTAAGGAGTTAACTGCGATGGAACAAACAGACCCAACAGCTGACATTGACATCCTCTGGGATTTCTCTTTGTTTCTGCGTTCAAGGAGACAGTCATGGTCTGGCATGATGCAAACTGTTCACCAAGGAGTTTATCCAGGTAAATCGTCTGTTATTTTCCTTCCGATGATAGATCTAGAGCCAAGTAACATGACCTGCATCTTTTCCACTTTGACTTATGTTTGTGAACAGGCAAACCGATACCATGTTGCACCCGTGATTACATTTGATCAGCCCTTATTTTGGAAAGCTATGACTATCATAGAGATTGAGCCGAGCTGGAGTCCATTAAAGCAAATTATTCTAAGACTCGGAGGTCTTCATATGGAGATGAGCTTCCTTGGCTGCATTGGTCACTTAATGGCAGGAAGCGGTCTTGCGCCTATTCTAGAGGTAGTCTACGCTGCGAATGCTGTCAAACACATTCTTAGTGGAAAGGCAATTTCTCGAGCAGTTCGAGGACACCTCATGGTTTTTGCTTCTCTCAGTACAATTTTGATTGCAAATGCATACAACCTACCACTACCTACAATTACAGATGCTGAAGTTGACACAGTAGAATATTCCGCTGCAATGCATTCAAAAGAATTGTTTGACAATGATGATAATGTTGCAGGACATGAAACGATTGAAAGTTCCCTAAATAAATGTCTGGTTAAAGTCGGAGAGCTCTATGATGACATTATCAAAAATCCGTATGTAGCTACAAGATTGTCCTCGGAAAATGCATTACATGATGTCAAGGACAAACTAGACTCAGAGAAGGTGGTCATGAAAGATAAGAGGACTGCACGACTCTGGCTTTTGTATATGGAGTTGGTTGACATTCTGCGCAAATTCATTAAGGCAGAACGAACTGGTGATTGGAACATGCACCTTCAGACCGTTCGTGAGATGCTTCCATATTTTGCAGCCGCTGGGCATAATCTGTACGCCAAGTCTGCATATGTATATTTACAAAAGATGTTAGAAATACCTGAAAGTCATCCAGATATACACACCAGCTTCCTCAATGGTCATCATGTCATGCATCGAAGTGATAGGTATTGGGCAGGGTTATCTACTGATCTAGTTATTGAGGAGGTCCTTATGAGAAGTGTACAGTCAAGTGGTGGTCTAACACGAGGTCGTGGAATGACAGAACTTCAGCGTCTTGTTTGGTTGTTGTCTATGCCCGCATGTGCAGATGTGTGTAATGCAATGCAAGAGCTCTCTGGGGTAAACTGTGATTCAAGTGAACAACACAAAGATTCCACACAATCTCGAATAAAGCGTGATATGGATGATACTTACAAAATTCTCAAAATCCTTAGTGAACTGAATCCATTTGGACCAGACCCTTCTCTTAGAGGACTTGTTAGTGGATTGTCTGCACATGAATCAGTCAATGTTGACGATGCTAAAGATATTGGAGAATCAATTATTAATTCGATGTGTGGCCAATGTGTATCAAGCATTTCGTTCCAGAGAAAGAGACAAGCTATTACCTTAGCATCCAAAACATCTCTCAAGATTGATGATAAATGTGTACAAATTGATCCACAACTCCTATTTCAAAGACTCAGTTTAATTGCTACAAATGGATCAAAAGGGAATCCAGCATCTTATTTTGAGTATGAGTTGTGCACTCATCCGCCTGCACTCTTTGATAATTCATCTCTTCCATGGTAAGCAAATAAGCCGGCACTTGCTGATGCATTGTGGAAATTAATTCAAAATGAAGATGCAGTCCTTCTAGATTCTGTCCACTACGAGCTTGATGGAGGAGCTCTATTACACCATGTTCCATGGCAGCCTGGAGAGACATTTGCAAATGTTTGTCAAAGATATGTAAAATATTGCATAAGCAAATATGGAAAGGCTACAGTAGTTTTTGATGGTTATGACCAAGGCCCAGACATAAACGATGTAACACATAAGAGGCGAACTCGTGGATCAGGCGCAACTGTTGTACTGACTCCGCAAACAGTTGTAACTCTGAGTAAGCCTGATTTTCTTAGTAACAAGCAGAACAAACATCGGTTCATATCAATCTTAAGTTCATCTCTCGAACAGGCTGGATGCTTAACGATAAAGGCAAGCGGTGATGCTGATGTCTTAATTACGCAAACGGCTATCTTGGCTTCAAAGTCAACAAATACTGCTCTTGTTGGAGACGATACCGACCTACTGGTGTTGCTTCTATACCATACTGATATGAATGGCTGTCAGCTATTTTTCAGACCAGAGCCAAAGCAAAATGCAAAGAAACCCCGACTGTGGAATATCAAAATGGCAAAGGAAAAACTCGGGTTCTGTTTGTGCTCACAGCTGTTATTTATCCATGCTATCCTTGGCTGTGACTCAACATCTAGGCTTTATGGAATTGGAAAATCTGCATCCCTTAGCAAAATCCAGTGCTGCAAAGAACTCTCTCAAATTGCTGAAGTGTTTACAATGAGTAATGCGAATAAAGATGACGTGATAAAAGCAGGTGAGAAGGCAATGCTTATTCTATACAATGGCACTTAAATGGATAGTCTAGTTGCTTTGTGGTACAAGCGATTCAGGGAGAAGGTTGCAAAAAGTTCCAAGTATGTTGAAGCACGAGATTTACCACCAACACCCGCATCCACAAAGTTTTACAGTCTTCGCGTGTACTACCAAATTCAAGTTTGGAGAGGAGATGCTGGAGATATGGATCCAACAGAATGGGGCTGGAAAGTTCTCAACCACCAAATGCTGCCTGTTAAGACTGACATGCTGGCAGCACCTGACGATTTACTGTATTCATTTAGATGCAGCTGCAAAACTGGCTGTCAATCAAAGAGATGCACCTGTAGAAAACATGGGCTCAGCTGCACATCCGCCTGCGAAGACTGCTCGAATTCAATAACGCTCATTGAGGAAGATGACTTGGATAATTGATGCAAGATGAAATTAGTAGAAACCAGGTACCTATGCCATACTATTTCATCTTAGCTTAGCTTAGAAACACACAATACCGTGACATAATAAAATATAATATGTATTATATCAATATCAATGATGGTATTAGGTAAATTCATGCAAGTGGCATAACACAATACATTTAATTTGTGGAGAATATGTCAATCGTATTCATTTATTACTAAAAAAAGTCCAAAAATACCCAGTCACACATATATTACATACCGGTTTTAAAGAAATAAACAAAAATGGATTTTTCAGGTGAAATGGCCCAAATCTGGTAATAATTATGCAAATTTTACCCTTTCCCCTATTGGAATTTTGGAGGACTTTTGATATGTTGTACATGATGGCCCCCTATACACTGGGCGAGGTAAAAAAAATTATGTTGCAATTTGTTCCGGGTTAGAATATTTTTGGCCTAGATTGACTGGAACACACGTGTCATGCG